>OY982571.1:16823746-17339139 GCA_963859945.1 Euplagia quadripunctaria | reverse complement strand
CTCAGCCGGGGAGTGATGTAGGCAATTTATCCACTATTACCTACCTCTCGTACATACCTATTATAGCTTGTATCATAATTTTTATACCCTATACCTATGTCTAAAATCAAAAATTCTATACCTTCCTGTAAATATCTTCTCATATCTAAATTTCAAATGCATAACACTTTTACACTCGCTTGTACACGCTAGCTACAAGTATCATGCGTTGCCTGTTTGCGCGCGGCCGACGGCTCGCCAATAAGCATTAGCCTCGCACCACTAAAGCTCACACGAGTTTGCCTTGATTTTGTTTTCGCATGGTTAATTGCTAGCTACCCCTAATTATCTATGTTATGTGTTGTGATCTCCAATATTGTAATAATATATAATACAATAAACTTGTAGAAATGTGTTGTAATAAAAACTTTGTACTGTGTACCTACATAAACTAAAAATATAGTGTGTGAACAATGATACTGATTACCGATTTTTATTTTGGTTGCATCAGTACTTAATTCTGGATACAAGGTAGCCTATGTCGTCTTTTGTACAACAACGTGTATACAGAACTTCATGATGATCGGTTACGGCGTTAAGGCGTAAAAACACAAGTAATAAACAAATAAAAAAAAAAAATCTTTATTTTAATAATTAATTTAATTTTTTTTGCATCAGATCATTAGCACGATACAGCTGTTGCATGAGCTGTATTTTGTTCTAAATCATATGTTGCCAGTTGCACACACAAAGACGGTATTCATTATTTTACAACAACATAAGAAACTCTACGCTACTTTGTCAAAGAGAATTTATTAAATATTAATCCTAAACGCCATTTATAATTATACTAAATACAGGGTGTATTTAGTATAATTATAAATGGCTTTAGGATGCTTATTTAATAAATCCTCTTTTGAAAACATTCGTTTCAAATTATAATTATAGATAAGGAAATAATGGAAGGGAATACTTTTTTAAAGAAGCCATGATTCAAGAGCATTTTCGAATTAGTAAAAACACATCGTTTCAAAGTTTTTTTTTTAATATAAGGAATAGATACTATAAGCATTTCACTTTTCCACGTGGTAATTAAGATGCCTATTATTTATAAATAAAAAAGTAAATAAAAAGGAAACTGTCCAAAGAAAGTTATATGAAACATTTATTGGATTAAGGATATACTGTTATAATTACACAACAAAAGAAGCAAATACAGCTTTTTTATATAATTGTTAAGGAAAGTTCACAATTTCAACACCTTTGTATTTTGTAAAACCATAAGGAAGTTTATAAGGTCCTCTTTCCGCAATGTATTCCTTTACTCCGGGCAAGTTTCTAACTGTGTCCACAGCGGCGTTTACCATGGGGTACTTCTTCGGAAATTCTACCGGAAATTCTATGCCCAAAAACAGTTTGCTCGATTCAACCATCCCGCACAGCACGAATTCGCCCCATGTTAGCTGAAAGATCAGATTTCATGTTATGTAACTTATTTATACTATAAATAAATGTAAGGTTTACTGGCATAACAGTAATAATAGAAATAAAATTAATAATACAGGGGCGACTTCATTTCAGGAAATTATATTAAATAGAGAAACATATCTAAATTACTATTTATATCCACTTTTTTTTAATCTAGCAGCTTAGGTTATACTATACTATTGGCAAGTATAGAAATCGAAGAAGTACTCGTATAATCAATAATGTAATGTAAGAAAAAACAGTCATTATTTTTTTTATAACTCGAGCGTATAAACAATCCCTTTAATAATAATATAAAAATAGTATATACATATATATATATAAATATATATATATATGTATAATATATACATAGACTTTTTACACAACAGGTTATCTCTTTTATGATCTAATCTCATGTAATTATTTCGGCAAGGCACTAATGCGTTGGACCGGCCAAGTCCAAACTGTACCGAACGGTCCCCTCCTATGTACAAGAAGAGCAGTACGGGAGCAATGGCGATGGATTGCTGCGAAGCTTGCCACCACCCCTGATGTGACGACCACAACCACTCTGCCAAGAGTGTGACGACGATAAAATTACCTTGTTGAGGCATGGTTAGTACGGCACAAACCTATTCCGGTGTTTTCGCTTTTAGTTTAGAATCCTGATATTTGATAGGTTTCATTTGAAAAACGGAGCCAGGTGTGGACTATAGACCAGACTTATGCAGGGTAGATACTTAGCACTGTTAATTTATTTAATTATTAACATTTTTCATTGATGCTCCGCTCCCATTGGTCGTAGCGTGATGTTATATATATAACCTTCCTCGATAAATGGGCAATCCAACACTAAAGATTTTTTTTAAATTCGAATCGGTAGTTCCTGGGATTAGCGAGTTCAACCAAACAAACAAACTCTTCAACTTTATAATATTAGTCAATTTATTTAATATAGATATATTTATCAAAATGTTAACAAACGCCGCAGTGTTAGTAATCTAAAAAGTCATGTTAAAGATAAACTGATACACGATGCAGATAAACCTGTAATATCTTTTTTGATCTTATCTTTTTTGATATATCTTCTGGCGCGTGCGTCATGCTCGTGAACGAGTGCCGTTGGTTGGAGCTGGTCATCTCCGAACTGCTATTACTTACATACAGCAGTAGTTTGCGCGACTGCTTATAGTTTATAACAATACGTTACATTGTCCTCACATTTAATTTGCGCATATAAGCAATGTAACCAAAAAGTTGTAAAAAAGATGTTGAAAAAGAGTGTCCTTGAAGTTTCTTGCCTGTTCTTCTCCACAGGATCTACTTATTGGAACAGGCAATTAGCTTCACGACTGACTTAGTCTGACTGACTACTACTCCTGACAATTCAAAAATACCTATAATGGTTTAATTGAAATAAATGATTTTTGATTTTGATTTTGAGACAATGATATTATAACAATAATAAAAATGTGTCGAGTGCGGGTAAGATTAACACTTTAGGGGTTTCGTATATCTGAAAGTCGTTAATTTGCAGGTATATCACATGAATAACATATTTTTTGCGATTACTAACCTATAATTTGCGCTTGGACAATGACCTGATTGAGCCGTTTATCGATCTTTGGGGGAGTATTTTTAAGTGGTAAGTTTGTCTTTTAAATTGATTCCTAAGATGGACGATGTATCCACATAGAAGATTATACGAAAACCTCAGTGCGCGAGTCGGACTCGCACTTGTCCGGTGTTTTTTTTTATTTATTCTTCCAGGTGGCGTAAGCAGAAGGGAAGTGCAACGACATTTAAAATCTGCCCTACGATTTAACTTTACATTATACTTACTCTTCTTATTCTTCTTCTTTTGAATTACTGCGTTTAAACAAACTAAAACTCAACACAAATTTGATTCTATAAAAAGTTCTTGTTGCGAATATTAAACTTACAAAAATCCAGCACTCACTGAGAAAGCAAAATTGTTTCTAAAAAAATTGCAATTAAAAAATGCAAACAATCCAGAGTTTTAAAGTGATCATTTAGAACATGCATTAAATAGGTAACTAACCTTTCCAATGAAGAATCCTCCGTGATCCTTCAAATGTTGTTCAAATCTTGAAAAATAAAAATCTATAGATTTTTCAAGTGCATTCATTTTGAGTTCACATTTCTTATCCAGGTCCTTTTCTAAAATATAAGCTTTAACGTCTAAAATATAAAAAAAGGTTAATATTAACTATTTTAAACATCTACTGACTACGGTAGATGTTTATGTATTAATGGAATGTACTCAGGATGCGATACAGACTTTGAAGCTGATGAAACATTACTGCATCAGTTTGATAAATTTCATCAGTTTCTAGTGTGGGATTATTTAATGACATTTTAGCTAATTTAACGTTGAGTTTGGTCAAAATATGAATATATTCTTGTTTTATTAAATATTCTTTTGATGTAGTCGAGTTTGCTAAACATGAAATGTGCTTCGACAAATTAAAGCTCGTCCAGATAAAATGAAAAGTTTATTGCAGATTTCGTTCATTCCATGCGTTCCATTCGATGCGTTGTGACTTGTATACAGATACAAGTCACAACGCATCGAAGTGTTAACAGCGCCAAACGCGGGAGCAAGTCCTCGGCCGCTCGCCGCAGCCCGAATCGGTACTGCATTCCTCATATTTTTAATAAGTATCTAAGTAATAGAACAAATATGGTATGTCCCAATGTATGTAAATGTCTATACTTTATTTATTTATTTATTAAATAATACACTGATAGGTAGTAACTAAGTACTTAACATAAATACAAATTGTACAGAATAGCTATATTACAAACAAATTACAAGTGTACTGAAAGGTGTTCTTCTGGTACTTAAGATCGCCAGATATTACTGACACCTCTGTTGTTGGGGCTGGTAGTACTTATGCGTTAGGCGCGTTATGGAAAAATGATGAGAGTAATTTTTTATGATGCGCGCGCACACCGTCACGAAACACCGTCACCCTGAAGTTGGCTAGTCAACATTTTAGTTTTCAAAAAAGTCACCAACTTCACGATAGTGATAAAAATGGTTTATTGATAAAAACCGTACATATATTTTTTTACATATTACTTTGAGTACGTTTATAGAATTTGAGGTTAGTTGACGGTATGTATTATTTATTATGATATTTAAGTAAACTTTATTTAACTTGTTGTTGTTTTAATTGTTTTAATAAAATAAAATTTCTTACTTACTTGCCCAATAATCATAAACTGTATACACCATATTTTCAACCACAGCCTGTTCCCAGGGATCATCAGGAATCAGATTAGTGCCCCTTGCTACATACTTGGCGATAGCCAGTGATTGGTTGAGGGTGCGATCCCCCTCCTTGTACAGAGGAAACTGGCCAAATGCAAGAGCTGCAAAATAAATTTATGTTACAGATTAGTAAGTAGACTGGAACTTTTCCGCGATTGAGAATTAAGAAAATTTCGTAAATGGAGGAACGTGAAATTTGAAATACTTTAAGTTTATATACAGAATAAATGCATAAAGCTAAAAAAATTAACCAATGTGAAAACGGCTACATCAAGTTAAACGCGTCTAGAATATACGTTCCTACCTGTCATGGTACGGAAAGTATAACAATTAACTTGTAATTATGGTTGAATTTCCATCAGCAAATGTTCCTAGTATATGTTAATAGATAAAAACACAACAGTTTAGTACCCCTCTATCGTCTTATTGATAACCAACCAAATATAAATTGATTTTAGTGCTCTACAGATCTACAGTAGAATAACATTTTGAACAAGCCATATTTTGAGTTAAATTTTTAACTACTGGCTTGTTTGATAATCTCGCTACAATCAGAAATAATTACTTAGTATAAGAAATAATCACAAGGTATTTAATGTGTTTATTCTTCAAGATATCTTACTATTGAACTAATTGTTTACTCGCCATAATTTCTTATTGTTTGTGGTCAGTAACTAATACTGTTCAAGTAATTTTAGGCAATACACTGACGCCAACACCTGTGGGCTAAATTGAGTCGCCATTATAATATAACAACCGGTTAAAATAGGATTGTAAAACCATTTTCACTTACTTGCTTTGATTTTCTCATCGGGCCAGGTATTAATGTCGGGTCTGACATCTTTAAACTTTTGATTGGTGTAATGCAAAAGATATCTTACAGGCTCTCCAATAGCGTTAAAATTAAAATAATGAAATTCTTTCGCCATTGTGGTCTAAACAGTGCGCTGTATATATGTTGACTGATATTCATCTGTCTATGAGTGACTGTTATTTTTAGAGGGAATGTTTTGAGCAAACACAAAAAACCTACAGTTATCTCTCTTTACGTATACAAAATGTCATAAGAGTGACAGAGAGGATGTATTGCATCGGTTACCTCTTAGCGTAGCCATGACCCCATTTGTACTATAGAAACTCATGTATACAAATATGTGTCATATGATGTCATAAATATCGATAAACCAATTAATAAGATAAAATCGGTAATACACACTTGCTAGTTTTATTTTGTTGATAAATCAGACCAAATAAAAAAATCACAGAGAAGAAGACAGAATAAATAAAAACCTAAAATCTGGTGTCAAAGTCGCTAAAACGTTACTATTGCGTTTGATTAACCATCCGCCTCCATTCTATTATGAACGTAGCGCAAACTAATAGTAAATAGAATTCATTAAAAAATCCGTATGTGAGTGAAATCTGTTCGGGGGTTTATTGAGATCTTGAGAACGTAATGACTCAAGAAGGCGGTTAAAATTTATAATGCGAGACAACAAAGTCAAATTGGAACTATCAAATGAAAGGGGGTTCTATTTCTATATTAAAAAACTGTTTCTTATTTTAGGCTTCATAGCTTATAAGATAAAATGTGAAAAAATTGTGAAATCTAGAGGAATCAGTTCGAGACGAATTACCCTACTAGGTGTATGTTTACTTACATTAGGAGGGCCTTTGCTCATCATGTAATAATCATTATTATTAATTAAATTATTATTACTATATTATATACTATTATTTATATTATTATACCATATACTATTAATATTTAATATAAACGTATTTATCTTATAATTGTTTTAATAATATTGGTTCAGATGAATAATATTGTAGAGGAACGGGTGTTATGTCTCTCCAACACATATGGAGAATCGTCCGATCAGGTGAGGTGATGCCTGGCGGACATCGGCCCAACGGTTGATGTTCCTTCACGATGAATGCAAAATGCTCTAAATGCAGTGAACAAAACCGAGCAAAATTAGAAGGATTCCACTTTCCTCGTTGCATATTTCTAACCCATTTTTCTTTTAATTCTGCGTCTTTTGGAAAACTACAACAAGAAAAGTTATTTACATACTAGCTGAGCCTTGAGCCTTCAGGAGTGGACGAAAGCTTACAATACAATTGAAGCTTACAATTACAAAAAATACTTTCGATTATGTACAATGCATATGTACAGAATTGTAGTAACTCACTCATAACCTCGAAGTGTTAATATTGTAGAAGATTTTCAATTTACAAACGCAAAAACATTCAGACTGTACCTTTGACTTATTTAATTCTAGTACCATTAATTGCTACATTTGCTACCTCATTGTTATTGGCGCTGTTGCAAATATATAATCATACATATTGATAAGTAAGTACCCTTTCAGAAATCGATATGTTAACGTGATCTTCCGTGTTCCAAAACTATACGAGTTCCAAAATTCCGAGAAATTTCCGAGTTCCAAAACTATACGGGTACATAAAACGTCAGTCGTGATCTATTTTTATCTAAATTCTTCTCAAAGTAATTTTTAATAGTAATTAACAGAATCAATAGGTGTGTCATTGTTGAACATAACGATCAGTTACAGTTTAGCATGCTTTACAAATTCTAACAAAACGTAATTTGGCTCATAATTATCAATTTACTGAGTATGACTTACCGATGGAAGAATATTTTTTGACCGCATTCGGTCAAAACGCCCATCCGGCTTCTGCAGCCGGTAGCCGCACAAAATATATTCATATTCTTTCATCATGAGCACAAACAATAAACCACACAATAGGTTATTGGTTTCTGCAATATTTTTTAATAAAAAACACTCGACACGTCCAGACCTTCAGCTGGATGACAGAAATTCAACAAACGGCGCGTTGCATTTGAAACTGACGCAAGACATCTATTGCTATCTCACTTTGTGTTATGGACTTGACGCCTTAGTGAGAACGAAACCGTCGACATGTTTTGTGCTCTTACATAAAATGATCCCTATATAGTCATTATTGTTCCGAGTTTATTCTGTTACTGTAGTTAAGTTTCTACTTACGTCAATGTCAAATCGTCATATTGTGATCTGACCTCTAACTTGCACGTGATGTAACGCACCTTGCGTGCTGATTGGTAGTACGTGAAGCCGCCATATTAGGTTAGATTATTCTGATTTCAATTTTAGAATATAAACTATCGAGAAATAATACATTAGATTCTAAATAGTAATTTGTGCTTGGTTTATTTGTGGTTCATTCGTTTGTATGGAGCTCCACACTATACGGTGTGGTTGGATCACGAATATTGTGAAAATGTATGAAAAGACACTTGTCTTTTGGTACTTAATTAAATATATATAGATTAAAAAGTAAATATAAGTATACTAAATCTCCATAAAACTAGGCTCAAAGACGTTGTCATGAATATAGTCTTATAATAAAAATAACATCACTTAAGTTTTTCTATCCCATATGTTGTATAACATCAACAAACTCAACATTTCGATACAGTAACCCTACAATAGTTTCAAAATTGTTCAATGTATCAAAAATAACACCCTTCGTACATTTCCGACACGGAATACCTCAATACGGATGAATTTATACCTACAAAAAAAAATCATCCAATGTGTCAAATTATTAAATCAAATCAAAACCATTTATTTCAATTAAACCAATAATAGGTGTTTTTGAATTGTCAGGAGTAGGTTGAAGGGAATTGAACGACCCGATACATATGTCGGGTCGTTCGGTCCACCATTCGGCAGGACTTCTAGGCGAGCATGACATACTCAGAATTGCCAAACAACATAGGAAATTTAATTAAATAAGTGACTACACAGTAATGCTATGCACCATAAGCTTCCTATCTATTTCTCTCACACCAAGTTGCAACACTTAACACTTGTAAATTCGACATATTCTGCTCAAATCATGCCATTGCGGGATCACTTTAAGGAAAATTCCGGCTTTGCTGATTAAGTCATCAATGTATATGAAATTCTTTGGTTTAGTCGTGTTGTTCAGAGAATATTGCTGGTAGGTAAAATGACGTAACACGATGCTATCGATAATATTTTCTTTCAACTACAAGCAATGCTAGGGTGACAGAAATATTCGTTAAAAAGTGTCAGGATAGTGTACTTATGAGAAACAGTATATGCTTAGCACCTCCGGACTCTGACGCTTTGATGAAAAGGGTTGCTTGATAGCTAGTGTGATTGGACCCTTTGAAATATTCTGATGGAGGTCTTGTTATTTTTTATTTATAACGAAATCGTGAACTTTCCAAGATTTTTAGTTTTATGTAATTTTGATTGCACAAAGTTTACGTTTACATGAATATACTTATCAAATAACTGAGTTAGTTGTAGTGTTAACGGCAACATATAAGGGAATTAGTGCACCAACCTAAGCTATCCTGTGATTATGGTTCTTCTGAGTTTGTCGATAAGTGAATTTCGTAAACTTGTAGCTATACGTATATGAGCATTAAGTCAGTTTGCATAGTACGGTACACAATTTAGTTATAACGGAAATCGGAAAGCGTACTCTGGGGATCGATTTTGTACTAACTTTTAAACTTTCGTGTTCCAAAATATCTATTCCTATAGCTTGACTTTTCGACCAGGTTGCACAGGCCGTGGTCACAGGCTAACTAAGCCTATATAACTAAGTATACATCATTATGACTTTGAAACGATGTTGTTAAATATAATCCGTTAATTAAGACTGGTTTTATAATTTTGCAGATTATTTTTTATTCGAACCAGTAATTGCTGAGATTAGCCCGTTCAACCAAACAAACAAACTCTTCAGCTTTATAATATTACTATAGATTCTTATCCTACCTTTGCGTAAATGCTAAATGTTGTGTTAATTTAAATATACACCGTGTTACATAAAGGTGTGGTCATATTTTGGGGTCGTATAGTAGACCCCATAACTAACGTAAAGCGAAAACTATTTTTGTTCAATTCGTGATTTTTAATACAGAAATCTTATTTTGAAGCTGACCGACTGAACTTGAAAATGGATCGATAAAGATAATATTTCGCAATAGCCCGAGCATAAGAGACCACGTTTCCGATTCATGTATCATCCTTTGTCTGGTCTGGTCGAAAACCTTAGTTTTTAGGCACTGAAACATTGCCCATCCAATTTGAATTCGACGATAGACCTCTTTCTCGAAAATTAAATCCTACCTAATCGGACTGTTTGTTCCAGGTATACATAAGCGTCAACAACTTCAAGTTCTCGACCATACCGGGGTAGATACAAAATGAACAGACTTTGGGAGACTATTGAGGTCACCGAGCATGGTGCTAAGATCTCCCACTGATTTTGCCATGACCACGATAATCATCGGCAAATGAAAGAAAGAAGAAAGAAAGAAAATTCATTTATTTTGGTGCTAAGGTACAAGTAGGTATTTCAAATAATATTCTTATATCTATAAAAAAAAATAATGAAACAGAAATCGATGTACAGAAAATACAATAAGTACATTAAAAGAAACAGTGGAGGAAGAATAATATGTCTCGCGTTTGCACCAAAATAGGTGTCCAGTTCAGCTTAATGCCAGATGAGAATCGGGCGCTGATTTTCAACTGGAACCTTTAAATAAATGTTCATAAAGTGTACGTATATACATACACATATATATACACACACATATACATACACATACACGCACACATACACTATAAAATACATACAATTTACAGAATAAAACACGTACAGAATGCCAAAAACAGTGTTAAATATATTTTGTGATAATTGATAATTGCAAAGAATAAGCTCTTACCATAACTGTGTGTCTATCATATAAAATATAATAAATTATGTGGTATTATATTATTAGTTGTTGTAAGTATAGTATAGTGTTAAAAATGTTGTAGATATTGATTATATAATTTTTCCTTTGATCATATATATAATTAAAGAGTTTTGCTTTATTAAATTTTTTTATGAGGACGCACGGGCGAGCGAGCTGAGCGGTACGGCACGGCGGCGACGAGACGCTGCGCTGCGATTGCGCAGGCGCGGTCACGTATCTCAAGTTGTTGTTTATAATATGCATAGTGATAGTGACTAATAGTGAGTGTGTCGATGCCGCGCCGCATCGAAACTGCGACGATTACCTAATCACCTATATTATTACGCATAATGTTTCATCTACATTACATGATTATTGCCTTACAAATGTGTGTGTGCAGAATTGCAAAAAAACTTAATATGTTAAAGTTACGTAGGCGTCTAGTACTAAATCTCAGAAGAAACTGCATTTACAACGAAACTGCTAAAAACAAACAAAACCGCATACGGAAGGACGAAAGAGAAAGGCATAAGAGTCTCTTAACAAGGTTGGAGACAAAATTTTATTCTATCATTTAGGTGTATTGTCATATAGTATGCTATATATACATTTCTATTATTCTTATGTTTTGCAGGTTAGGGGAAGGTTTCAGGAAAAATAATAATATATTTTTATATACGGCGAAAACATCACTCACCCTCAAATCGAGGGTGAGTGGTGTATTCGCTGTTAATATTAATGACTACTCAACGTCTTGTCATTCCATGTGCTTGAAAGTATCTTCCAAAATAAACAGTTTTGGTGATATGACATCTCTCTGTCTTCGATATTTTCTATTGGTTTCCGCATTTAGTCTCTAAAACCGTCCATTATGCGCTAAAATCTGACTGGCTAGTTGAGCCAGCCCAGCTCCTCCCAGAAGCACTGTAGCCTCCTGGGACGTTCATAGGTTTCTAGGAGCAACCTCGCATCCCCGAGAATATTTGCCCGTTGTATGATCACTCCCACGCACTCCAGGATAACGTGGGTGACCGTTTCCTCTGTGTTGAAACATTCTCTGTATAGAGGGCTGTCTGTCGCATAATAGATAGACGAATAAATGCCGATTCAGGGCCAAATGTCCCGTAATGGTTCCTACAACTGATGTCGAGTCAGTTGAGACTGAGCAGTCTGCAAGTCACTCTGTCTTATGCCTCTTCTTAAGGGAATCACCTTCGAAATCTACTCCTGTACTCGGACCGAGATAGTGGCGTTGCTGTACAGATACTTCAACATTTCGATAGTCCACTTGACATCGCTGGAGAGACTCAACTGCCCGGGTTTCGATCGAATCAAAGGTTTTCTCATAACCCACAAACGCTAGATATAGTAGCAAGTTATACTTTTCGGTATATATAACTTGCCAAAGCGTGTGGATGTTGTCTATGGTAAAGTTAATAAGGTAAGTCTAAAGACTTTTCGGAACGAAGCTTGTACGAAAGGCTGGAAGTCATCGTGTCTGCGATCCAAACGGTTTGTGACCCTTGAATTCAGTTATAGTCTATAGTTCTTAAATAAAGGGTTGTCACTATTTTGAATAACAGCACCACCACGCTTCTACTACATATCTCCGGCGTTGTTCTTTCGAGTAAGACGGAAATGAATAGCTTCAAAAGAACTTTGAGCACCGGTGTTCCATTATTGCACTACTTTCTGTTAAACTATTTGCTGAATGGAATGCACTCTATTGCCTTCAATGAAGCATTATTTTTGACTGTGTTTTGTTTCTTTATTTTAAACCATGTATCAGAGATGGCGTTGTATATGGATTTTTGTGGCTTTTACTTTGCCAATGGGCAAGAAAAGTTTTCGAGATCGAGACGAACAAAAAAAATCGTTCTTAAGAAAGCTGTTCCATGCAAAATGTATGAAAAAGAAAATTTTATCTTATATTTATTTTCGTGAATTTTTTCAGTGTTTTAATAGTTATTCTTCTATTCAGGGCAGTGCAAATCCGACAAATCAAAGATTATAAAAATCGGTCCAACCTTTCTCGAGTTATACATGGTGTAACTAACCCAACTTTGTTTTAAATAATTATTATAGATTTTAAACAACCACGCGGAACAAAATGACCACGAACGCCATTTATTAAAAGTAAGAGGCGAAGGAGATAATGACAGTTTTGTATTGCACGTCATGCGTTAGTTAGACGGTAGGTCCGTCACAATCGTCATCTATTAAATAAAAGTAATCCTAAGAGGCGATTCCTATATAAAATTCCTAATTTTTATTTTTTCGATTTTTATCTGTTCTCTGGGGTTTTTTGCTATATTTTTTTTCTTTTAAACCACTCCTGTAGTAGAGTGAACTAAACAAATCAAAAATTATTCAAATCTGTCACCCATATTTGAGTTTTAGCGAGACTAACGAATAGCAATTCTTTCATATATATTTAAGAGAAGATAAGGAAATGATGGAAGGGGATACTTTTTTAAAGAAGCCATGATTCAAGCGCATTTTCAGTTTAATTAGTAAAACAAATCGTTTAAAAGTTTTTTATTTATAAAGAAAAGGTACTATAAGCATATCACTATTCCACGTGGTAATTAAGATGCATATTTATTTTAAATAATAAAAATTAAATAAAAAGGAAACTGTCCAAAGAAAGTTATATGAAACATTTATTGGATTAAGGATATGTTGTCATAATTACAAAACAAAAGAAGTAAAATACAGCCCTTTTATATAATTATTAAGGAAAGTTCAAAATATCAACACCTTTGTATTTTTTAGTACCAAAAGGATGTTTATTAGGTCCCCTTTCCGCAATGTATTCCTTTACTCCGGGCAAATTTCTAACTGTGTCCACAGCGGCGTTTACCATAGGGTACTTCTTCAGAAATTCTATGCCCAAAAACAGTTCGCTCGATTCCAACATTCCGCACAGCACGAATTCGCCCCATGTTAGCTGAAAAATCAGATTTTATTACAGTTCTAAAAAGCTTGACACTTGGAGATACATTTTCTGTGACTTATTTATACTATTTGACTGGCATAACAGTAATAATAGAAATAAAAGTAATAATACTAGGCATCTTCATATTAGATAATTTAATTTCTAAATTATTAAATAGAGAAACGAATCTAAATAATTATTTAAATCTACAGAGTTTTTTTTTAACCTAGCAGCTTAGCTGTAAATTAAGTAATATTAAGCAATCTAGTATACTTTTGGCAAGTATAGAAATCGAGAAGTACTCGTTTAATGAAAAATGTATTGTAAAAAAAACAGTGATTGATTTTTTTTTTATTTGTAGCTCGAGTGTATAAACAGTTTAATTTTTTTTAAATTGCATTAAATTTGGAATGTATTATGGCAAGTATATTTTTTAGCTTATGTCAGTAAAATTCGTAAAAATTATAAAATACTGCTCACAATGGGAATGACATATCATTTTTTTTCTTTTTACACGATGGGTTATCTCTTTTATGTAGATCATATATCTCAATAATCACATTTAATCATTTCGGTGAATGGTCTCCCCGGTCCCCGGTCCACGAATGTACAAGAACTACAAGAAGAGCAGTACGAGGGGAATGGCAACGGATTGTTGTGAAGCTTGCCACCACGCCTGATGTGACGACCATGACCACTCTGCCAAGAGTGTGACGACGAAGAAGAAAAATTATTTCCATCCACGGAATCAATTTATTTTCTGTTTACCTAAATTAAGTGACGCGTGTCACAACACTCACAACAAATAATCTGACTTAAAATCAGTAATAGATTACATTGTTGTAATTTTTAAATGTGAGAGTTTAGCACGTAAAAAATTTACCCTGTTGACGCATGGTTTTACATCGTTCCAATAAAGATTTAAAAAATGAAGCCAGATGACTATCAATAAAATTTATTTGTGCAGAGTAGATATTTGGCACTGCTTATTTATGAAGTATATGTAAATCAAAATGCTGACAAACGCCGCAGTGTTGTTATCTAAAAGACTGATAAACTGATAAACGATGAAGTTAAACCTATAATTTTGAGTAAATTGGAAAGACGTGTATCGATCTTTGATTGAGTAATTTTTAGTGGTGAGTTTGTCTTTTAAATCGATTCCTGAGATGGACGACCTATCTACATACAAGATTATACGAAAACCTCAGTGCGCGAGTGAGACTCGCACTTGTCCGGTGTTTTTTTTTAGTTATTATTCCAGGTGGCGTAAGCAAAAGGTTAAGTGCAACAACATTTAAAATGTGCCCTATGATTTAACTTCATATTATTCTTATATTTTGAATTGATTTGTTTAAACGAACTAAAACTCAACTCAAATTTGATTCTATAAAATGTTTGAACATTAAACTTGCAAAAATCTAGCACTCACTGAGAAAGAAGATGTTGCTAAAAAATTGCAAAACAGCCCAGAACATGCATTAAATAGGTAACTAACCTTTCCAATGAAGAATCCTCCGTGATCTTTCAAATGTTGTTCAAACCTTGAAAAATAAAAATCTATAGTTTTTTCAAGTACATTCACTTTGAATTCATATTTCTTATCCAGGTCCTTTTCTAAAATGTAAGGTTTAACATCTAAAAAATAAAAAAAGGTTAGTAGCTAATTAGTAGCTTTTAAACATCTACTGACTACGGCAGAAGATCTTGATGTATTAATTAAATGTGCTCAGGATGCGATACAGAGACTCTGAAGCTGATGAAAACTGCATCAGTTTGATAAATTTCATCAGTTTCTAGTGTGGGATTATTTAATTGCATTTTAGCTAATTTAACGTTTAGTTTTGTCAAAATATGAATATATTCTTGTTTTATTAAATATTCTTTTGATTTAGTCGAGTTTGCTAAACATGGAGTTGACTTTGGCTACATATAAGCTCATGCAGATGAAATGAAAAGTTTATTGCAGTATACAGATACAAGTCACAACGCAGTCAAACGCGGGAGCAAGCCCTCGGCCGCTCACTGCAGCCCGAACCGGTACTACATTCCTCATATTTTTAATAAGTAAGTAATAGAACAAATAGTGTATGTACGTACAAATGTATACTAAACAATTTTATTAAATAATCAACTGATAGTTAGGTAGTAGTTCAGTACATAACATAAATACAAAATGTACAGAGTAATTATGTTATAGACATATTACAAGTGTACTGAAAAGTGTTCTTCTAGCACTTAAGATTGCCAGATCTTACTCATCACCTCTGTTGTTGCGGCTGGTCATAGTTTTTGCTTTTTTGTTTTAATTGTGTTAATAAAATTAAATTTCTTACTTACTTGACCAATAATCATAAATTGTAGACACCATATTTTCAACGACAGCCTGTTCCCAGGGATCGTCAGGAATCAGATTAGTGCCCCTTGCTACATACTTGGCGATAGCAAGTGATTGGTTGAGGGTGCGATCCCCCTCCTTGTACAGAGGAAACTGGCCAAATGCAAGAGCTGCAAAACAAATTCATGTTACAGATTAGTAGACTGCAACTTTTCCGCGATTGATCTTCAATTTTCATTTCAAGAATTCATTCATTAAATGGAGGAACGTGAATTTTGAAATACTTTAAGTTTATATACAGAATAAGTGCAGAAAGCTAAAACAATTAAACAATGTGAAAACGGCTACATCAAGCTAAATGCGTCTAGAACTAGAATTGACTGGCCTAGTGGTTAGTGACCCTGACTGCTATGGCATAGGTCGTGGGTTTGATTCCCACCCGAGTCTATGAGTTCTTCGTATCCGTTGTTTGTATGTTTGTAAAGTCCCAAGCGACACAGGAGTACTTCCTAATGCGGGAGTTGTCTTCTATTGTTTAAAATAAAAAAAAAATACGTTCCTACCTGTCATGGTACGGAAAGTATAACAATTAACTTGTAATTATGGTTGAATTTCCATCAGCAAATATTCCTAGTATATGTTAATAGATAAAAACACAACAGTTCAGTACCCCTTTATCGTCTAATTGATAACCAACCAAATATAAATTGATTTTAGTGCTCTACAGATCTACAGTAGAATAACATTTTGAACATGGCATGTTTTAAGTTAAATTATTAATTACTGACATGGTCGACAATCTCGCTACAATCAGAAATAATTACTTAGTATCATAAATAATTACAAGGTAGTTAATGTGTTTATTCTTTAAGATATCTTACTATTGAACTAACAAAGGGAAGTATTTAACGCAGTCTATTATATTATTATAAACGGTTAAAATAGGATTGTAAAAACATTTTCACTTACTTGCTTTGATTTTCTCGTCGGGCCAGGTATTTATATCGTATCTGACATCTTTAAACTTTTGATTGGTGTAATGCAAAAGATATCTTATAGACTCCCCAAGACCGTTGAAATTAAAATAATGAAATTCTTTCGCCATTGTGGACTGGACAGCGCGCTGTATATTTGTTGACTGATAACTTATCAGTGTATGAATGACTATTATTCTGTTGCTGTTGCTATGTACCTACTATTGAGAAATAATACGTTAAATTTTAAATAGTCATTTATCAATGTTGTTTGCTAATCGTTTCATTTAGAGTTCTTTATTTTCTGGGTTACCACAAAGCTTTTAACGCTATCCTAACTACTGTAATATAACAGATTTATTATTCATAAACTAATTTCAATTGAGCAGCAGTCCAGTTAATTGAATTGATCTGAAAATTCTGGAAAATTAAAACATTTGTGTAATTGTTTTATTTTTCTTATATGGCAACATCGTAATACAATTGTTATGTAAAATGTGGCTTGCGAACCATCTTCCTATCAGCCAATTAATACACTACACACCTATGTTTTCTCTATCCATCCAATGGTTGCCTGGAAGAAATCGCAAATTGCGATAAGATCGCCAATTGTATATACCATTAGCTAGTAAGTAAATATATGTAAAATATTGTAACCTATTGGTTTGTGTACAATAAAGAGTACATCTATCTATCTATCTAAACCATTTATTCTGAACTGCATGTTAATGAATGAAAAATGGGTGTTGTTTCCAATATAAAATTACCCACTGTGCAGCGTGCTTCTTGACATAGGCCCTCTATAACATTTTCCACTGGATTCTGTCTCGTGCTACCCTTCTCCAATGATGTCCAGCCGTGAGTTCTAGGTCGTCTTTTCATCTCGTTTGTTGGCGTCCTCGGTTTCGTTTACCGTCCATGGGGTACCCGTCGGAGACAATTGTGCTCCATTTATTATGTGGATGTGATCCACAGGATTTAATGAGGACATCTTTCTACGGCGACTACTGAAGATAACGTGAGTGCTGTGCTTATGATAGAAGCTGATAGAAGGGTGACATTTCAACATAATATATGGCAGCTTAGGCATTGGTATGATGGATACCTCATAATTTGACGGAAGATCAAAAATGCCGTCGTTTGGATTGGTGCCGCTCATACTTAAAAGTATGAGGGAGGTGACTCGGATGCTGCGGATGCAAAACTAAAAGACAATCTGCGCAATGGATATTTCCATTCGAAGATTGTGTCACTGATTAGTAGAATTTTGTTTGCTTTGGTGGCAACATTTGACGTATCTGCCAGAATTGCGGCAAGCCTGGAAAGATCAGTCATTAAGATAAATGAACGGGTTGTGTAATATTAAAAGGGGTCGCTTTAGAATATTTCTAAATGGAGTGACGGTTAGGAGTACCAGATGTGTGCAAAGAGGCGGGGAGAAGGGCGATGGAGAGAGCGTGTTTCGTGGTTACGGATAGGCAGTCGTGTTGAGGACGGGAAGGTAGATAGTTGTGGCATCGGAGTCACCGGGGTTGACAGGTTTCAGAGAAGACGGCCGGCTCACGTAAGTTTGACATAGAACGTTGGGGAAGTTCGGTGAGGTACGTTAATGTTTTATTTGTTAATAGGCATTATATAATATGTATTTGTATCCTACACTGAGTAACGCAGTATCCGTCAAGTAATCAAATTTACCTCCATTTCCAGTTTCAAGGTATTAATTTAATATCATTACTTTTGGTATTGGTTAGGGTGCTTTTGGACGGGATGAATGAATATTGTTATCCTATAAGTCTCCTGGTTATAGCACTCGATCTTGAACAGAGGGCAACGGGGCCTTGGTGATCATCAGCCCAACTGTCGTCTGCTATAGAAGTCGAATTATCGGGTACCATAATTCCGGGTTATGGTAATCGAGGTTTAACAGCGGCAGCGGTATCCTGATCATTGGCAAGTTGTTCTTGTCTGCTGTAGAAGTCCAAGTTTTGAATGAGTCGTTAGCGAGGGGTGGTTATGGGGTAATATGATTAAGATGAAATATGTGTGTAAACTAAACCAATGCATAAGGGTTTAAATGTACAATCATACTAATTAACTTTTGGATCCCCTCTAATCGCGGTTTTGTTATTGATTATATCGAAACATCGAATGGCAGTGGAAAGATGTAAAGCCAGGGTCGAGTCTTACAGTCTAACGCGTAATAAGGCGGGGCGTTAGACCTCCCCTAATCAGAGGGGAGCTGGTTTCAGTGAAAATACTCTGTTGATTAGACGAATAACTGCTTTACTCGGTTTAGGCTCATCGAGCTACCATCACAATTATAATAAAACAAAACACTCAAAACAAAAAATAAAAAAATATTAATTTTATTTAAACGAAATAGTACAAGTAGATATATCTTTCGTAGAGATTTTTTCGTAGAAAGGAAAAGAGCCTCGCTGCATATAACCCAGTTTCTTTTTATGTATCGTAATATAATATGTACATGTACTCGACGACCGTGATGGCAATTGGTAGGACTTCGAGGACAACACCAGGATAATCCCCTACTAAATGCACACATTAATAATGGACTAAAATCTTTATTTACTATTAATTGAAGTTTTCAAGACAGTGTTAAGTTCTTTATTAAATAAATTGGACCCTCTATCGGACATAGCTTTGATGACTTTCAATTATATTTATTTTAATCGAATGAAAGAAATAGTTTGTATAGTCTTTCATTTTATGTTCTATGTTTTTTTTTAAATATTGGCTTCATGCGTATTTCAAATAAAACTATAAGTTATGTTAAAACCTAAAAATTTATAACAACTAGGAAAACAATTTAAAAAAAGGTGTTGCCCTTATTGCATTATTTTTAGCTAATAAATGTAAAATTTTGCTAATTACCTTTTCTGTTCGGCAATTCTCCGAAAAAGTGAAAATTCCAGCAGATGTCCACGGGATTTTCACCTGTTATATATTATAGTTATATGAGATATGTTAGCGTGAGCATATATTAAAAAAAAATAACAATAGCGCTCCAAATAAACTTAGAGTAGGTAACATTTATAAAATACGTATGTTTTTACTTTGTTTTATATAACAAAATAAAGTTCTCGATCAACGTAATGTATTTGTCACCGTAAGATTGTGAACATCGTTAGTTTGTAAACAATCTTGCGATATTATTAACTGATAAAAAAATATTAACTGCACCCACCATCTACAATTTAACGTTTCTCAACATTTTATAATCTATCAATATCAAATAGTCAAATTGGGAACTGATATCGAACCGGAACCTGCACGTTACCGGACGCACCTTGCGTGCCGGTTGATTGAACTTGAAGTGTCCCGAGCCGCCATGTTTTGTTAGGTTATTTTGATTTATATTTTGCTACTACACGTGACATACTTATTACTCTAAAAAATAAATGACACACCTGATGTCAAATAATGAATTGTGAATTTTCTTTATGACTTTGACACTTATATTTATTTTCTAACAATCACCGGAAAGATTAAGATCGGTGCAAATTCGTTCACAATTTGAAGATTTGATATTGATAGATATATCTATCATCAGTACGCAGGTACGTGATCAAATAGATTATTTAATTAAGTTGTAATTATTTGGAAATACATGCAAACATGTTAGTTTGATATGTTCCAGCTTGCACCCCCTCAGTGTACAATATATATATATTTTGATTGTTATTTAGTATATTATAAGAAAATATTTTATTACATAGAATTAGCCAGTTCATAGATTCGTCTGTCATTGCGCAATCGCAATAAATAGATTATAAAATATTGAGAAATAATACGTTAAATTGTAAATAGTAATTTATCAATATCAAATCGTCCAATTGTGATATGTACCTCGAGCATGAAAAAATATCGAATTCGTATCGTAAACGTATCGAGTCCACGATACTAGAACGAAGTATGATCTCTAATCGGCACGTGACGTAACGCACCTTGCGCGCTGATTGGTTGAACGTGAAGCGTCAAGAGCCGCCATGTTACGTTAGGTTGTTTTGATTTTTAGACTATAAACTATTGAGAAATAATACGTTAGAATGTTAGGTGTAGTTCATAATTTTTCGTCAGTTTAAAATATCGTGAGATTGTTTATAAAACTAACGATGTTCTCAATTTGTTTATAAATATCATGTAAAAAAAATGTGAAAAAGACGATCTTAGTTTTACGTTTCATGCTTTATCTACTTCAGAGCACTAATATTAAAACTAGAGTACTAATCTCAAAGAAATAACAGTACACTCATAAACAGCAGTGCAATAAGCATTTCAATAAATAAACGAGTTGAACATAAAGCGCCTGATGAAGCGGTATTCTTGAGTCTTTTCTCTCTCTCTCTCTCTCGGCGATAATAAACCGTTTCCTTAGGCGCTACCAAGTACTGCGTCGTAAATTACTTGGGTTTTCTGTGTTGTCGCCACAACCCTAAGGCGGGGTCAAACTCACAGCGGGTTTAGCATGGTATATATAATACAGAGTAAAACTACAAATGATGTTTTGTTCATCATTTATTTAACGTAACTTTTTTTATTTCATCTTCAGGATATGCTTCGTGATGTTGTCGGCACAGCAGCAAACGACTACGCATATTTTAGAAAACACGTTTACAAATGCTGCGGAGAATCGCGGCTATCTCCTGGTGAATGTTTTGTTTTAATTGAGATATTGTAGTCGGTTTATTAAGATACACACGACTTTTCAAGTCACAGTCATCCCCACAAGACAAAATCGCAAGTTGTAAGGACCGGGCTCCTCGAAGACCATGGAATATCACCTCTGCGAGAAATCAATTTGTGTGGAAACATTTCTTTGATTACCTACTGGTAAAGTTACGTTAGGCGTATGGCAATTTGCTCCATCTTATTACAGCCAGGTCCTGCTGTTGTAACCTTCAAATTCATGTAACTGTGTTCATGTATCAAAAACCAACTCATTCTTTCGTTGCTATTGGCAAAAAAAAATTAAATAAAAGTTACTCTTTTATGCAAATACAACAGCCAAATATTATTATTATTAGAGAAGGAAGAGGAGATATTTTTGGAAATATTAATGGCAGTAGTATTCTTAAGTAGGTAATGATAAAATTGTGAAGAATATCAGAAAATAACTTACTAAAGTAACTCATGATCAAAAACGTAACTATTTATTATTTTAATCTACAGTTAAGAAAGTTTTAGTATTAAGTATCGCATTTTTGTTATATATTTTTATTAATAGGAAATGCTTAACAAATAGCCACTTTTGGGCCAGAGCTAAAACAAAGAAATATTAAAGACCTTATATAACGTGCACACCACTGCAGAGTTGCAATGAAAATAACAGAGTGAGGTGCTTTTCTAACGTGTATCATTTACTAACCATTCCCACATAGCCTTCAACCTTTCGCAATGAATAGTGTATCCAATACAATAGAATTATTCAAATCTGACTGATAGTTGTAGCAATCAGCGGGTTTAAACAATAAAACTCTTCAGCTTTACTATATTGGTATATATTCTAAAGAGCGATATTCTTTCGCTGTCACTTGAGCTACAGACTTTTCCCACGCAACCCTTAAGTGGTGTAGTAGTAAAAGGATCCTGTTTACTCGCCATAGTTTCTTATTGGTTGTGGTCAGTAACTAATACTTTTCCTAAGTAATTGTAGGCAATACACTAACCCCAACACCTGTGGGCTAAATTGAGCCGCCGCGTTTAATAATACTTTGCTATTCGTAAAACTATTCGTGTGGCTCAAAGAGGCCGTAGAATTTTAGATGAATGCCCTTTTTATTTATAAGGTCTTCATGAATACGTCCATCACGTCACCCTTAGGTCGTCAGTTTACGGAGTCATAAGTATTAGTGACAATAGTGGACATCAAAATGGTGAATACCCGGTAAGAAATATTGCTGTAACTGGCGAATCTATTCACAATTGACAGTCGTGCAACCAATAGTAAATTATTATTGATGCCTCGAAACTCGTGCAACATAAGTGGTGTAACTTGCGTGTTGTCAGTTCTATTGTTAAAACGGGAGTAAGAGCGAAGTTGTATTTCTGCTATTAAGTAGAGTCACGCTCTACTTAATAGCAGGAATACAACTTTGCGTTGATAGAACTCGAAAGTTGCGATTTGTGCACACTCCTGAAGAAAAAAAGCAATTTCTTAGAATACTGTTATGTTTTTTGGGTAGGAAACAAATGAGATTTGTTTTCAAGTAAAATTAATCTAAAGTTGACCAAGGTTCGAAAATACATGGTTGAACACAATGTTGACCGATTCTCTAACAAAATTTAATTAAGCAACAGTACGCATCTCACAAAAATCGCCAGAGCTATGCCCACACCAGTGCGCGTTCATGTTCATCTTGAGTCTTCAACTTTCAATTCAACTTGCATCAAACGTATGCAACATTGATTGGCTTAAGTCGCATGCATCGCAGTCGTCAACGTGGACACGTATTTTCCACCACGTTGTCTAGTAAAACTCAGAATGACGCACACGATGGATTATATAAGCGCTTGTGCTATTGCCTGAACTATGGTTGCTCAGGCATGCGTCAGATGAAGACGCAAGATGAACATAAAAGCGCACTGGTGTGGATATAGCTATATGGTTCTATAACAGTGTTTTTGATATTGTAATGAAGCCTTCACCTATTCAAGCTGACATCAGATTGCATATCTGGAAGTTATAGGCATTGGTTTAAAAAAAAATTACAGTACGCGCTATCCACCTCAAATAAACAATGATACCGGATATAACACCAAATATACCTAATAAACTTAGATTTACCACAAATATATCGGACCTTTAGATTGTTGGCTGCCCCGAGGGTAACCCATATAATTAAAGACGTATAAATAGCGTTCAATTGGGCCCGATAAATTCGGCTACCGGAGAGTAATCACCGCCTCAGCCGATAATCGGAAGGTCATTAAAACAAATACCCTTGTTTATTACGACCATTATTGTAAGAAACGGGATAAAACTGTGGTCATTTGTAACGAATTATGAATTGTACTTTTCTATTGTATGTATTTTGCTTCTTTCAACGTCTTGTGATGTAGATTAACTTGAAAGGCTTTATAATTTCTGGATAAGAAATTTTTTGGCTTATGCAAATATGATCATATTTCCGATTTTCGTAGCAAACACACGTGGCTTCCAATTCACCTTCGCCGGAATACTCACATACTCTCTTTATTATATAATACCATGTTTAATCCTACTATTCCTTTCTTGAGGTAGATACCTCAAGAAACGTTTTGCATTTATTCACGATACACATACACGATATTTTAAAACATCGGAAAATCTAACGTTAGAAATTCCAACGCATTCCACAACGTTTTTGGATACGTTCTTTACAGTACAAGCCACATGTCTGTGGAATTTATTGCCGGATGCTATAAGACGAGCACAGATAGTAACTACTTTTCCAAAGCTGGTCAAGAATTACTACTTATTTTTTGTAATAACTACGTGTTATATATTGTAGCGTCTGGACTCCTTCGACACAGAGTAAACCATTTTTTTATGTTATAGGGGGCAAACGAGCAGACGGGTCACCTGATGGTAAGTGACTACCGCTGCCCATGAGCACCTGCAACTCAAGAGTCACAAGTGCGTTGCCGGCCTTTAAGGTGGGAGTAGGGGATGGGGGAAGAGGGGGAGAGGGTAGGATTAGGGCCTTTTTTTTTTTTTTTGTGCGTGTGGAAACCCCCTCGGGCCGTCACCCCACCGGGGTTTTCGGTGGGGCGGTGTGTCGGAATCGAACCGACTAAAATCACACGGTGTGCCGTACTGCGCCTTAAGTAGGAGGGATCCGGGAACAGCTTTATTAAGACATCCGGAACCGTAGGAGGCCCTAATCCTCCGGTAACCTTACTCACTCGGTGAAAAACAATGCAATCATCGTTTCACTGCCGGTTTTCTGTGAGGCCGTGGTATCACTCCGGTCGAGCCGGCCCATACGTACGTACGGTACTAGTAGCAATAAAATAAATGCCTCAGACCTACCGCAAAATTATTTCTGGCCGTCATCGGAGGAGTATTTGTTTATTTTTTGCTCTTAGTCTCCAGCTTTCCAACCCACTTCTTATTAAATTTTTGCTGATTGTCATGCTTGGTGTATTTGTGGTTCATTCATTTGCATAGAGTTCCACACTATGCAGTATGGTTGATCAGATGATCATCACTAACCTCCTCTTACATCACTCAATCAATATTGTTAAAATGTATGAAAAGACAAGTAATTTTATATGTATCGATTAAAAAGTAAATATAAGTATACTACTCTAAATATAATCTTATAATAAAAAATTAGCTAAAGCATCACCTAAGTTTTTCTATTCTATACGTTGCATAACATCAACAAACTCAACGTTTCGATACAGGAACCCGACAAAAGCTTCAAAATTGTTCAATGTATGAAAAATAACATCCTTTGTACATTTCCGACACGGAAAATCAGTACGTGGCAAATTCCGCCACCGTAACACCTCAATACGGATGAATTTATACCTACCAACGAAAATGATCAAATATGCACCCTAAGCTTCCCTATCTATTTCTATCACACCAAGTTGCAACACTTAACACTTTTAAAATTCGACATATTCTGCTCAAATCAAGCCATTGCGGGATCACTTTAAAGAAAATTCTAGGTTCGCTGATTAAGTCATCAATGTATATGAAACTCTTTGATTTAGTCGTGCTTAGAGATTGTTGCTGGTAGATAAAATGACGTGACACGATGCTATCGATAATATGTGCTTTCAACCGCAAGCAATGCTAGGGTGACAGAGAAATGTTTGTTGAAAGGCGTCAGGATAGTGTACTTATTATGAGAAAGAGTATTGTTTAGCGCGTCTGGACTCTGACGCTTTGATGTAAGGGGTTGCTTGATAGCTAGTGTGATTGGACCCTTTGAAATATTCCGATGGAGGCCCTTTCATTTTTTATTTATCACGAAATCGTGGACTTTCCAAGATTTTTAGTTCTATGTAATTTTGATTGCACAAAGTTTACGTTTACATGAATTGACTTTTCAAATAACTGAGTTAATTGTAGTGTTAGCTGCAACGTATAAAGGAATTAGTGCATGAACCTAAGCTACGCTGCGAACATGGTTCTTCTGAGTTTGTCGATAAGTAGATTTCGTAAACTTGAAGCTATGTGTGAGCATTGAGTCAGTTTGCACGTTACGGTACACAATTAAGTTACAACGAAAATCGGAAAGCGAACTCTGCAGATCGCTTCTGTACTAACTTTTAAACTTTCGCATTCCATAATATCTTCTTTTTCTTTCTTTTTCTTTTTTTTAAAAGACAACTCCCGCATTATGAATTACTCCTGTGTCGCGGGGGACTTTACAAACATAGAAACAACGGACACAAAGAACACCCAGACTCAGGTGGCAATCGAACCCACGACCTATAAGCATAGCGGTCAGGGTCACTAACCACTAGACCAACAGGCCAGTCAAGTCAATCTTCAAATGTATTACATCACATACCTTTGAATTTCCTTACTTTCGACCAGGTTGCACATGCCGTGGTCACAGGGTAACAAGTCTACATAATTATGAATCGCTTTTATGACTTTAAAACGATGTTGTTGGACACAATACGTAAATAAGGACTGATTTTTATAATTTTGTACACCAGGGGACGTCACTCAATTATTAATATGCACTTTTATTCAATTGTAATAATAATTTATGAGCTGACTAATAATTTTCCATATTGTGATATGTGAATAGCAGAAAATTTAAGTTATTACATTGATATGTAATAACTTAAATTTTCGAAGGGGCTCCGATTGACTGTTACTTAATAGTAACCGTCAATCGGAGCCCCTCGCAGCCGCCGCGGTTGACCTAGTCTATCTATCAAGGACCTATTTGGTTTGGCACCGACTTCAGACAGACCAGTATGTACCTAGTGCCTTTATAATGTTACCTATTATTTTAAAAGTGTCACATGTCTGTAGTCTTTTCAAATGAGTTTGAAGTCGATTATTTTTCACTTTTCAGTGCCCTTTCTTAGTGCTTTTTGAAGTCGGTTTTTCTTTTTTTTAAAGTGTTTATTTTTCTATTTTTAGTATAAACTACTTACTTACTGAGTAAATACGGTACTTTGAACATTACTTTCTGTTGTGTAAATTACCGAACTGCAGGTCGTTAGATTATATTAACTGAAGTTTAATAAGCCCGATACTTTATTTAGATAAGGTGATAAGATTTTTAGTTTATCTAGCAACTTGCTACACTTCATCGAATAAGTTATAAAAAAACCTCTAACTCGCGCACCGAGGGCTCTATTGCCAAAACAAACTTGAAGTACGTTGACTTGTAGTACGTTCATCTCGGGAATCAATTAACGAAGTTGTTTGACTGTTGTTTATGAAAAAACAAACTTTACTTTGCAGTTCCAAAAATGCTCTTCAACACATTGATTTATGACAAAGTCAAAAAAAAAACCACAAATATAAGTTTATAATCACAAAATCAATTTTTAGTTATGTGATATAACAACAAATTAACGATTTTCCGATTTTTTCCTTTACTTGTGCTGTTAGACCTTTTTTTTTTTTTTTAACCTGTGGAAACCTCCTCGGGTACCACCTCACCATTCAGCAAGGTGGTTATGTCGGAATCAAACCGACTAAAACCACACGGTGTTCCGTCACGGGTGTCTATGGCCGGGGGCTCAGGTATAACCTAGGAAGGAACTCCCTGGACCCCCGACAGACTCGACCACCTGTCCACAAAGCAGGTAGTCTCGCAGTCGTGTATAGGAGCCGTGTCCCCCTTCAGACTAGAAAGGCGCTCGCGGAACCCGTCGCGCCACCGTCTCGGGCCTATTTTCTACTGTTTCGGCGCAGGGTCACCCTTCCCGACACCTTAAGGCCAGCGCTCATGGAGGCCGTAGGTCATTAGGTGCCCTACGGCGCCTGGTGCGTCCTCTGCGGGACGGGAGAGTGCTGGTCCTCTCCCGTTCCCTTTCCGCCGCCTCTTTGGCGTACATCACCTCCTGGCAAAACGAGGCGGCGGAGTCCCACGCGCTCTCGCTCTGTACCATATCTAGCACCATGGTTTCTAGCGAGAGGCTTCCCACGCCTATAGCTGTCTCGAGGTCATCGCGCTGTTGGACCCACGCTGGACACTCCACTAGGGTGTGGAGTGCAGTATCCTCGGGACAGCCCCCGCAGTGATGGCACGCAGGCGTTGGCTCCCGGCCTATGCGACACAGGTACTTCCCGAAGCAGCCGTGCCCAGTAAGCACCTGCGTCATCCGTGCTGTTAGACCCTGCTTCTTACGAAATTTCATGATTCTAAATGAATGGCAAGTACCCTTAAGGTTTTGATTTACCTGCGAAATGTTCAAATTTGGTCAAATCTAAGGCTTAAATGGCTATATCGTTTGATTTCGTTGACTTAGAAGCTTGATTTTTTATAGCACCAAGGGTCGCAGACTTAACTATTTGGTATTAATGTCAACTGGATGCCTCCACGGGTTCCTGAGGAAAAGGGTCTAGATAGACAGACGGACAACAATGTGATCTTATAAGTGTTCCTTTTTTTTCTTTTTGAGAAATGGGATCTTAAAAAAGATAAAAACCTCCTCTCTTTTTAAATTCCGTTAATAACAATAACATTCGTCACTTTAAACGTCAATGTTGCTTAATTTCAAGAAAAATTAACAAATACAATACATCTGTCCTTAATTTCTGAGAGTTTCCCTCGTTTGCCCTTAGATACGGTCATCAGATCCGGACTTGGTGACAATGAAACCACCTGGGGAGCATACCCTAACAAATGAAAAAAATATTTTTGAAGTCGGTCCAGAGATGACGGAAATATCGGTGGACATACATAAAAAAATACATACAGCCAAAAATAGAACCTCCTCCTTTTTTGAAGTCGGTTAAAAATACTCTGGTGTATCTAGAAATATATTGTGTTTTGGACAATCACAATCACGCCTTATTTATTTTAGCTTACAAACAGAAAAATAACATTTGTTCCCTACGATGTTCTTAGTGAGACACTCACGTAACTTGCTTTTGGGACGACGCGGCGACAGTGCATTCGAGCCGTAAACTCTGCTTAAAACTTGAAACCGTAGTGTACCGCAGCGCGAACTGAACCATTTAAGTCACGCCAAGGTGGAATTAAGTTATCTTAAGGCGTGCACATACTTGCTAAATATTCCCGGGTCCCATAAACTACGCTTTGGTGACGTTTTGTCACATAAGATAGATAGTAAAGTCTACAAGAGCTAAAAAATACAGGATGCCGACAGGTCTATGCCTGTCTTACCTTTCCATTCTAGAGTACATAGAAGAAACAAAGTAATCGGGATGCTCTAGAAACCATATTCCCAGAATGTCCACAACCAACCATTGGGGTTAAAAAACTTCTTAACAGGTGACCACAAACTCGAAGGCAAAACAAAGCAATTCGCCCGGTATCTACTTGGAATGTTCGGGATATTCCTATGACCAGTGAACTGATTAAGTTATGGCCTTAGACGTAAAGCTAAGTTTAATAAGTATTCTCTAGCAGTCAACCTGTATACATGATGTAAAAGGATTAAATATATGACAAAAAAAAACAGTTTCATGAATATTCTACAATTTAGTATAACCGAAGTTGTCGAAATTTTGTCTTAAATGGGACAACCATTGTGCATAACAATGTCCCAAATACATTATAATAAGCACACAGTTTTACAAGAGTGACACTTTGCACTGCAACTTTATGTTCATGAGCTAACATTTGTCATATCTTGTGGACAGAAAAAAGAACCAGTGCACAAAACACAAGTTTTTACCTAGCTTGAATCCGAGGCATTTCTACCGTTATTACTAGTATAGCCTTGCTCTTATGTACAACTAAATGTATTAATTTTTTGTAAAAAGCTAAAATAAAGATTATATTATTAATAGTATTTTTTTTTATTTTTATTTTTATTTAGGTATTTAAAACCATAAAATTTAGTAGACGAATTGACTTAAAAACTAGTGTTAGTAAATAAATATATAACTATTTGACTGTTTACAGTCGTACCCAGCGCGAACGCATCGGAGAGTCCCACCGTTCTGCCAATACGCATAAGATGCTATTGGCGCTGCCGCGTAATCGTGACAACATTGAAGTGCACCGCTTTCGCATAACCGCAGCAAAGCCGTCCACCGTAACCTCGGCAAACGTGCCTGAGGCACTATAAAATCGAGGCAACCCCATCAGCATGACAAAGCATGTGTGATTAGAATATAATAATATGTATTGTATTGGTTATATACAAATGACACCACTAATGTTATAATTGATAATAGGCACCTAAAACTACTTACTCACAGGCGAGGAGTGTGCTTGTTTGGCATTTTATACTAGTATAAATAAAAACTTTCATCGATTAACTGCCAATTTATTATAAATCGTACAACATAATAAATGGATACGCGTGTACCACCTTTATCTTCATGGTTACTTTCCATCAGGTGAGTTGGAATACAAAACGCATATTCCATTTACTAATTAAAAATAATGAAACAACCGGATAAGTGATAGTCTGACTCGCGAATCGAGGGTTCGTCTATCTCGGGATTCGGTTCTCTACGATTTTCGCACACAACAACAAATTAACGACTTTCGGATTTTTCTTTTACTTGGGCTGTAAAGCCTTGCTTTTCGCTAAATTTCATGCTTCTAGTTCAATGAAAAGTACCCTATCTATATATTTTGATTTCGTTCAGTTTGAAGCTTCATTTATTTACAGCTTCAAGATACCGCAAATATAAGTATGTTCCGTTACCATTATCTGTGGCGTAAAATGTTCTTAAACTTGCTCGTAAATGAATAAAGCCATTTCAAAACGGTGCGAGCAAGTTTAAGAACATTTTACGCCACAGATAATGAATGGTATCGAAACAAAGTATTTGCTGTTAATTTTAACTTAATACCTCCACGCGTTCCTTAGAAAAAGGGTCTTGACAAAGAAACAGAGAAACAGACAGAAAGACGTACATCTTAGTGATCCTATAAGGGTTCTTTTTTTCCATTTGAAGAACGGAACCCTAAAAAACTACTACGGTATATTTTGTTTGTATATCAGATACTTCTCAAAGTAAACCATCCCTTGTTACGTTTCCACACAGTCTAACGCGCAAAACCGCGTTAATCTGTACCGACCACAATCACAAACAACCAAGCTCTATTACTTAAACTAATGGACGTGACAGTAAAACTACTATGTGTACGTTTACGTTAAGTAGTCGCTAACGAATATAGTGTACTGGGAGGGTAATTCAAATAAGACAGTAATGTTAGAAAATATGAATGAATTATGTATACAAGAAATCGCCTGGCGGAGGTCTAATATCGACTATTTTAAATATCTTGTTTTATTTCGAAAGGCCAGTACAACTTGAACTGTCATTGTAAAGACTTTTGTACCATGACAGGTCAAAATATATACCGGACATTTTAATTTTTTTTAATTATGAATTTAGGTTTAATTAGAACGGCTGTAATAATATTAACTATAGATATACTAAAATACAATAAAATTAAAATAATAATAACAGATAAAAATAATAAAAATTAAATCTATCATGCATCTTCCTTAGTGAATTTCAAACATGCAAACAATATCTTCGCCAATCCATCCGCAAACAAATCAATACTTGAGTCCGAATCCAGAAGACCGTCCAGTGCAGTGACCGTTCGTAGTACTGGCGAATTGTCTTTAACAACGGTGCGACAATTGCACAGCAAACAACTTGTGCTTTCTGCAGCAACAACAGTTGTTGGGGATTAAACCTCAAGAAAATCTGCTGAGGAGATCAGATAAATCTATTCTACCCCTGATAATTTTACACGCTGTCACCAGATGGTTGCAAGTTCTTCTAGTCTCCAAGGAGTTAAACCCAATGCATCACAGTAAAAAGTTGGTAGGATAAAGAAAGGAATAATATCCGTACACACGTCAACTGAAACCTGAGGAAAGATTTCTGAACATTTCGTGTGGGTTCCAAACGGGAGCCCTGGTCTCCAACTTACTTCAGACCAAGGCGTTACATATAATTTGATTAATATTGAATTCTCACGCACATATAGCAATACATAATTTTTAACTTTTTTAGCTTTCTGTACTGTACTGCTTATGAACACATTTCACATTTCTGTCCGTACACCTTTGAGAATTCACCTCAATTTATAAATTTATAGATGTCCGAAATAATATGAAATTGGATAAAGAATAATTTTAAAACGCCAGAGTCATATTCAAAGTATTGGAAGCTTTTGAAGGGATATGCTGTGTGCGAAGCTTTATGCTTTGATATTTTTTACTCATTATTTTTTGAGTTTTTCAACAACTTAGTCTCGATCCATCTGCCAATGCGTTATCCATAGGTTTGACTTATTCATATACATATAAAAATCCGGACAACGGTGAATAGGACTTACGCCCCAAGGGTTCTGTACGAGCTTAATTGTGTGGGTAGTTAACAGTTCATATTATCTAGGGAATTGTCAGTGTAATTAACTCACTGAAATTCGTAATATAGCTGAGGCTAATACTGACCAAACGTAAATTAACTGTGGAAAATCATGTTATCTCACATTTTATAACAATAGGAAGTAAGACACTGTCAATTCCTAAGCTACAAATGTAAGTTTGTAAGAGATATAAAATAATACTAAATATATTTTTCATCAGAAACAAATTGATTCTTTGCGAGTATGTTACACTAACCGTTACCTGCAATTTCTTCTGCCTTTATGGTCACTGCTCTACTGCTAAGGATTGTAGCGCCATGTTACATAGACTATAATCTTCCTCAATGAATACTCTATCCAATACCAAAAGAATTATTCAAATCTGACTGATAGTTCGAGAGATTAGTGCGTTTACTTACTTCTTGCCAAATTTCATGATTCTACTTCAACGGTAAGTACCCTTTAGGTTTTGATTTACTTCGGATTACATACAATGTAAGGAAGTCATCGCACCTCAAGTTCTACAGACATGGTCCCAAAATGGATACCTGAGGGCACTCTATCGTCAACCTATTTTCAATCTTTATTTGACTTCGATGCAGCCTAATAATTATCCTTGCTTCACCTTGACCTTGGACCTTGTTAAAAATAGGAATACATGTGGAATATATAATAATATATATATGTTACTGAAAGGCCACGAAATATTGATTTAATTAAATGAAGGTATTTAAAATGACGAAAAAATAACAGTTTTCCTCCACCTGTTTCGACGCTATATTAATCAGTGCAAGGTGAAACTGGTTTTTATTCTGATTTCCATTTGACTTAACTTGAGGGTTGACTATAAAAAAAACTAAATGTTTGACACTATAATGGCAACAGTGTTTATTAAATCTTTATTATTAGGCACCATTTTCTTTGATATTTCGTTATCGCCTTAAGCTTGGCTTAGTGACAGGGATCTGATTTTTTTCTTGCTCTTGTACTGGCAAGAGAGCCTCTTTATCTCGTACATTAACGCACCTACCCGTTATTCCCCCTTCTACCTCGCACTATTCACAATTATTATTTATCTGGAAAATGTGGGGTAAAATTAATTTCATTAAATGAGTGACTAGTATCTAAGTCAACTCAAATCAATGCAATAATGAAGTGCTCCTAATAATCAATTTTATTAATTGCCCGAAATAAAAAATATTATTATTGTTACTATCATGAAAATATTACAACCAACTCATATCATCTGCTACTTTTAAAGATATATTAAGTCAATCGACACCTTAAAATACTTTGGTACACGTTAAAAGGAACAGGCCCCGAGAGGCATAAAAAAGCCTCTAATGTTATGTGGTGTTATATTTATGATACAAAAATATGTTTTCCTTCCTTAGTGAACATATTTTGTAAAAACGAGGATGTGAAATTGTGTATATTCTTTTGCTGAGTTCCAAAGAAACAAATTGAGATCGAAAACAAAGCAAAAATGTATACCCTGAAAAACCAAATGGGTTTTTCCTGCCGACTTTTATAGTGTTGTACCTACGTCCCCAGGCGGAAGCCTCCAATTTGGACAGCTCCTAAAACGGTATGAATTATAATAAGAGAGTGATGAGCTGTATATAGTTATTAAATATATATGTGTGTATACCGTATGTCGAAGGAACGGAAGTAAGACGCCCCCTTGCCAGATAAACCGACGACACGAAGAAGGTAGCAGAGATGGACTGGATGCGGAAGGTGGAGAATCGGTTGTTGTGGCGCGCATTAGTAGAGGCCTATGTCCAGCAGAGGACTATGAAAGGCTGATTGATTGATTGATTTGATTGTGAGTTTCAGGGAAGTTGGACTAGTTTCTGGACCGACAGGGTCCTTTATTAACGGGTGAAGCAACCTGTTGCGTAGCGTCAACCAGTGGATGAATTAGTGTATAATATAGTGGAATGTAAGCTTAGTCGGTATTCAAAATCAATGTGATAAGAAATTATATGTCCTTTATGTCAACAGGTCTACGCAGTACAGCACATAAACTAATTGCAATACCGTTACTAAACCAGGGAAGGGTTAAATTGTAAAACCACATTCGCCCATCTGGTAAATGATTCAAATAAAGTGCATGCAGACCAAGCAATACATACAATGTTAGGTACAGCACTCAACCCTGCCTAACTCATATTTAATTAAGATTTATAACATTAAAACATGGGGAGTTATAATACTGACAGAATATATGGGCGGTCGGATCCGGGTTGTGGTTTCTATGACCCAGCAGATGTTTCTACAGTTCACTTGTCGCCTGCCAGATTGTAGGCCTAATTATTTAAATACGCTACATAAAACCTTGGATTGTGAATCTTTGTTTTTTATTTTGCTTGTATACATTGGTATCCCAAATATAAAGTGGACGGTTGATTATAAATATTCATGTCAGACTGTTGTAAGACAGGATCATCAATCTATTGAGTATGTTCAGAAATTGAGATCTAAAAACAACATAGGCTCAATCAATCAGCCTATCATAATCCACTGCTGGACATAGGCCTCACCCAATGCGCGCCACAGCACAGCTACTTTCTTCAGGTCGTCGGTCTATCTGGCTGGGGGGCGTCCTACCTTCCGTTTATCAATTCGCGGTCTCCACTCTAAGACCTGTTAACTCTACTCTAGGACCTATCTCTCCACACTAGGACCCGTCAACTACAGCATTGACTATTCGTTTATAATTGTTATTACTTTAATCCTAAATATCCTAGCTAATATTAGAAAGGCGAAAATGAGTTTGATTATTTGTTAAACGGTCATCATGACTCGACTTACATACGTGTTGTCAGAAGCAAAGAATAGGTTAACTTTCATCGAGAAAAAAGTGTTATTCCCTAGAGATAATCAATTGATTCACAAAGTCTTCATTAATGCTAGCAAAGCCGTGGCCAAAAAAGTAATTGTACTGACGTTTCTTTATTTAATTCAAATATTTCTAGTTTTAGTAAGTTTCACCAGAAATAAGACAGGAAAATGAGACTCTCTCTCTCCTAACACTATATAAATAAATGTACATTTTCCGAATATAGGTCATATCAAACCGCTTGATTGTGGTAGATCCCATGACAATGGCTCATAACAATAATTTACACAAACAACGCTATTTGCATCGTTGATACAAATGTAGAATCTGTGTTATCGTATAGCATTCTCGGTTCACATTAGTTGTAGTTGTTTTTCACTTTTTGTTGTTATTGATGCTTTTTAGTTTTTGATTTCTTTTAACACAGTTTATAATATATTGTTTAAAACTCATTCAGATGAGAAGCAAAATACCGATGACTTAACCTTAATTAATTTTATCCAATTTACAGAAAACCGTATTCTGCAGTTTCAGTTTGACTCTTATCTAACCGATTGTTACGCAGGATATTCGGTACGATATGTTCCGAATATTCTGCGTAATTTTGATTTTGTTGATAAATTTTGTTTTTGTGCTACATGTGTAATTTTGATATTATTACATACTGGACATACAGGACTAACAAAACTGAATACGAATACTTTGATTTATCACAATTGGTCTCACAGTTTAGACAACGAAACACACAGACAGAGTTATTTTCACATTTATAATAGTAATAAAAATATGTGAATCTTATAAAAACATACTTTTAAACAGGTGAAGCGACCACGCAGCTGATATCACTTGTTTAAAAGAATGATATTTATTTTGAATCTTGATCTTTTATTTCAACTAACACCCATAACTAACATTTAGAATTTCCATGAAGTAAGTGTGAAGTACTATAAATCCACAATTCTATAAACCTTATTTCTTTCTAGCGAAAATCATTTACCCTGCAAAAATCTTGGCCCAATGCTGACCTAAGATATGGAATAAACAAAAAAATATTGGATTGAAACATTCTTCCACTTCAGAGGAAAACAGAGCCAGCCAGTAAACGCCTAAAACGATTTCCATCCGCGTTAGATTTATAGCAAATTGCTTCTTTCTACCTTCAGGCGTTGCTTTATTTCGAATGAAGGGGGGGAATTTCATATAATATCTACGCGGACGCCTTATTGGACGTCTGTTTCCTTCATTTTATGGTAGCTTCAATATTACTGAGATAATAGGGTCTATAGTATTATATTCTGTTACGATTATGTAAATGTGTGTTACAATTTTCAGCATTTCTTTTTTGATTAACTATGTAGATAGTGAGTCTGTTGCCTATTAAGTTTCATACTATTGAGTACATGTTTTGTGTTTATACCTCATTATCATCATTTCATTATATAGGGCGCCCACTGCTAGACATAAGCCTGGCTAGACTAGGCCAAGCTGAACATAGACGTCTACACGTACTGTTTTTTATTTTATGTTTTAAAAATATTATTTATGCAATGTTTTACGGTTAACTACATAATAATTTTGCTAATATATACTTAAAAATACATTCCGTACTTTATATCTCATTAGGGGCCATCCATAAATTACGTGACTTTCACTTGAATTTCATGTGATGTCACATATTTAGCAAAATCAAATTAAACAGTTTAGGAAATTAACAAAACACAAACTAACGAAAGATAAATTGTATTATTGAAACATTCAAAAATGGAAAGAATCATCTAGTGACTTTCAACCTAATTTAGTTTATAGTTTAGGCTGAGCCTAAACTATAAACTAAATTAGGCCTAAACTAGGCCTAGTAGGCCTAAACTATAAACTAAATTATCTTTTACAAATTTGGGTAAAATTTCATTTTTAATTTTACTTCTTTTTTGTAAGTATACAAAGCAAAACAAATTTTTACATATAACTGATATTCCATTAGTTCAATCATTTCTGAGGAGCAAGAGTTAATATTAAATGTGTTTTATCCTACATATTTTGTAATTCTTACGTGCAATGGTTTCCAATCTTTATTTACTAGATATATGTACCTGCAGCTTCGTATATGGGGAATAGTAGATACCTACCTATGTTTTCCACAGATAAAATATTTTAATACTAAACCATCCTGAGATTAAATGTCATGTAAACCTAAAGCTCGGAAATACAATAACTTCCGTAACAATCGGTATAACCATAACTCGTTACTACAGGTTGGTAAATTATAAACTGATGGTAGGTGGTTACCGACAACTGCATGGTGGTTATAAACAACCACAGCAACAAAGGTTTCGTTGTTTAGGTTATCGATTCTGTCTCCCACCCCAAAATCCTATGGTGGGTAAAGTTGCCAGATGTTCAACTGTAGCCGGAGTTCCTTGACTTTCTCTCTCACGTCTGTCAATGTACTTTCGTGTGCTCCTAGCGGCTGTAAATTACAATATTACTTGTCAAAACTTGTTCATTAAATTAAGTAATTTACGGTAAATTTGCTTGAAAAAGTAAACAAAAGTTAAATATAAATTGCCCAACAAGGGCAAGGGTTTTTGAAGGTTATGTCCGCTTATTTTTAAATCAGCTGTATGGCGGCTTTCAGGGCCAAATGTCCTGCCAAATGTCACCTTGCAATCACTAACGACCCTAATCACTGGCTGAAATACAAATTGGTGGTGTTAAAAATAAAACGCTCTTAGTTGGTAAAACAATGGCCATAAATTTTTACGCCTCTTTTTTTTTAAATGTTGATCGTGAATCAGGCTGTAATGTAATGTAATGTAAATTGTGAATTCATTTTTTTTTTTTACGTTATAGGGGGCAAACGAGCAGATGGGTCACCTGATGGTAAATGACTACCGCCGCCCATGGGCACCTGCAACTCGAGAGTCACAAGTGCGTAGCCGCCCTTTAAGGTGGGAGTAGGAGAAGAGGGGGAGGGGGGAAGAGTGGGAAGAGAGGGGAGAGGGGAAGGACGGGAATAAGGGAAAGAGAAGGGATAGGGCCTCCGGTAACCTCACTCACGCGGCGAAATGCAATGCAATCAATGCTTCACGGCCGGTTTTCTGTGAGGCCGTGGTAACAAGCGGAGTCGAGCCGGCGCACACGTGCCGAAGCATGGCTCTCCCACATCAAAAATTTTATATTTAAAAAAATGTGATTACATAATATTTGACATTTCATACGATCAATGTTTCCTTGTACGCAAAATAACACTGAACAAAATTAGGTATCAACAAAACTTAATAAACATGAGATAGGGTTTCAGAGAATACAATTTGGGAAAAAACATGTTGAGATGAGCACTTCATTTACCCGCGATTTTATTAAGAGGAGCGCCGGTGAAGGAAATGATTATAATAAAAAAAGTTTACGAGATCCTTCTGAGGAGTCCCCTTAAATTTTGGTAATAAAATCTAGGGTGTAGGTATTGCATAAATCATGGTCCTTGGTGGCAATAAATAAAAAAGTGAGATTGACATGTTGGACAAAGTTTAAATTGAAAAAAATCAGCTAGCGAATATTCGTAAAACTATGCTGTTCAATGACGTTATCACTAAAACGGTATATAGACTCCGGCTGAATGAATACCCTCGTGCTAGTGACGCGTAAAATGTGTGTAATAAACACATATCATTTTGTTCAGTGGTTTAATTCAATTGATTGATCGCTCAAATTATTCAATTCCTCATGTAGCTAGTTTAGCTTAGTTATAAATATCACTCACTTAAAACCTCTCTTGCTCACATACTGCTTTCATTCATTCTTATACTAGCTGAAATTAAGTTCTTGGGGTTATGCTCTTAAGATTTATTTTTTAGTTTCAAAATTTAGTTGTACATTAGAAATCAAACATTTTAAACGGATTTTCAACCTAGACGGATTATTTAAGTTAGAAATAAAATAAGTACCTACCTAAATGGACATAAAACTAAAAAAGACTAAGTTGGCACAGAACATTCGATGATTTTTACCCGTCTAAAGCAAAGCCAAAAGGAAGGTTATTACTTGACTACGGTAGTCTATGTATGTATGTATGTTTCGTGTGTTTCACTGTAGCGCTTAAACTACAGAACCGATTTTGATAAATCATATAGCGAGAGATTCGTAATAATAGTCCAGGTAATTTAGGTTATATAAATTCTAGCTAATTTTATTATGGTGCAATGTCCACCACACGTAAATATCAGACCAGAAAATTAAATTGACCACGTTGACGAGTACATTTTAAATATGTATTAATATCATATTGTGTGAGTAAATGAATATGTTTAAATTGTTAACAAACAAAGAAAAGTAAGACTGTGCTACGTACGGCGTGGTTGTACAATTTATACATATAATATATCAAGAAAAAACGGTAAAATAAAATAAAAAGAAGTAAACAAGAAAATTTTCAGACAAAAATAAGACATAGTTATAAAAATGCACAAGGTGAAGCCGTCGTCGCATGCCATTCTAAATTTGTTTAAAATTTGTGGTATGTGACCACAGCTATTATAGCCGTGGTCGCATGCCATATTGCCATACCACATTGATCATATTTTTTAAAAATATTTGAAGGCTGATTTGACGCACTTATATCATTCAAAGAATCTTAACCGTCAACTTTTATCAAATGTGTGTGACTTGTAAACCTGTCGTTCATACCGTAACTGAGCAGACGTACACCGGCTAAAATTTATGTATTAGTGTACACACAGACCACAAAATGGAAGTAAAAACCTTCAATCTCAATGATCTTTGCTCCTGTATAGATATTTATTATCCCTGCCACGTACATAGTGCTTACAATTGGCACTATTTGCTGGCTTATCCACTCAGTACCCAACTTTCATGTTTTGTGAAATGTGTTATGTCCGGTGAAATGAGAGGTGTATGTAATCTTTCTACTAATTATGCATTCTTCCAAATGCTAATAATTAAAAATAACAAACTTTTTACGAATTCACTTATCATTGCGCTGTCAGTTGTAGTATCTAATTGTTTCTGTGCTGTGATAATTGCCTACACAACGATTTGCATTTTATTTATAATTAGTGGCAGTTTAGGAGGCTATTACTCAAAGAAGGTGGAGCAATATAATAATTAGATACGTAATTTCGCAATTTAGATGTTCAAGTACAAATTAATCAGGAAACCCTACGACTCAACCTCTTTTAGGAGTCCTAACAACTTAACGTAGATGGAGAGATATGACAAACTTAAACCATGTTCATGACAAATAATTTTTCTTATAAATTTATTTATAAATTACTTCCTTTAGATTGATACGTAGAACTTATTCTATAGGAATAGCTAAATGTGTGTTATCTTAATCCTATCCACATTGGTATGATGCACCTATTAATACGGCTAGAGGGTTAGGGCTTCCCGGCTGATGCCTTTTCGAACTATAGGAATGCGACCCTAACCTGCTCAAGCTATTGCTAATACTCCCTAATCTACCCGTATAAGCAATATTCATTTTCTTTCATTGTCTTCCCTTACCTTATCTACCATTCCTTTTCAATATACTCACAACTATTCCTGTCCCACCTGCGCTTGCGCCTGTTGAGCGCCATACTGGAGGATAACGTAGTGCTGGAGGGTTGAGAGGAGCAAGACGTGTTACGTAACAACGGCCTCTTTGGTCCCGATTTCAGACCAAACGGTAGCTTCGTGACTAGCCACCACATGGGAAATAGTCACGTATACTCGCTTCGGGCTACAGGCGAGTTTCTGCTGATGTCGGCGGAGACGGCTGACGGCTTTTGGAGTACACGGGTGTGGCCACATACCGGGCGAAACCCGTCTCGGAAATAGGCGCACAGCAGACGTCAAGTTGCGGAAAATATCCCGTGAATACGTATGGTATTCAAATCAAATGAAGTCAAATTGTATTTTGTGCCCGGAACACATTTTTGGCAACGCACGGTTGTCACTTTCCATCAGATGACTCATCTGCTCATTTGCCCCCTACTCAATAATAACAAAAAATATCAAATTTACATCACGCTTTACTTTATAAATTATCTATCTATCACAAGCAATCGATATCTAATAAGGTCAATGGGCTAAGGGATAGATATTTTCCCATAAATCCAGGGCAAACCATCGACACGCCTTGCTCCTTCAAATGTATTGCCACTACGACAGGTATTACTTAACAGAATTTATTACCTGCTTCGGAAACTAAATATTTGTGGTCCCACTTAGCTGTTGGCTCGCCCATGTTTTTATTTCTTAGCGTGTACAGTTCATCGCAGGTTTTAGAGTTAATCCGCTTAATAAGTTTATGAAGCAATGTATTTTTGACAGATTCAAATTTGCTAGATCCTACATTTTCTTTACTTTCATTTCATTAGCATTAAAAAAAATCTTTCTTTCAATTAAAACTTTGCGTTAAAAATGCCAACAGCTAGTTTTAGTTACAGGTTGCTTATATTCCCCAATCCAAACAATCCAATTCCTTTCATTACCTACCCTTCTGCCTTTTCAATATTCTCCAAGTTTGCCCATCTTTAATACCCAAAGTGCCCAGTTGACGGCAATAGGCTTGGCCCCTATTACGTGAGTTGGACGTAGTTACCGTTGGCAAAATATAGGTGTACATTTCTGCCTTCGGGATGTAGGCGTGAGTATATATATCAATCAATCAATCAATCAATTAGCTTATACTAGTCCACTGCTGGATATAGGCCTCTCCCAATGTGCGCCATAGCACCCGGTCCTCCGCCTTCCACATGCAGTCCCTCACAGCTACCTTCCTCAGGTCCAGTCTGACTGGGAGCGTCCTACCTTCCGTTTACCGATTCACGGTCTCCACTCTAAGACCCGTTTGCTCCAATGAGTATATATTTATGTATTTATTTTCTAGTAATGATCTAACTCACTTTTTATTTTGGTAAAGTGGCATTTTATACATACTAGGGATCGCCTGGTGGTCGAAGTTCGACCATGATTCATTAAGTTTTGTATGTTGTATTTTATGTCACTTACCAATATAACTTGAACTGTCATTGTATAGACATGCCTTACCATGAGAGGTCAGCATTTATACTGGACCCCTGTAGCTTTTGTAGCCGTTCTCAAATTGATTTAAACTATGTAAGGTGTCTCAAGTTATTATTATTTTTATTATTAATTATAGCTTTCTGCACTTCTTCTATATATAAACTGTTAGTGTTTCAAATATAACATTTTTCCTTGCGCGATATTTGCTTAAAAAGGGGTACAAAGAATTCTCTTCACCTATTAATATTCCATAAAAAAAAGCTATTTTTGAACACCGTAGTCTCAAGGCCAAACCATATTAATGAGATCACAAAACAAACACTAGGTAACTTCACAAAGGTATCAAGTGCAAACGTTGAAAGTTATGCAATGGCTACAAAATTTAATAACCAATCAATTAATTGTTCCTTTGTCATTACCAAATTAAAATAGTTTAATCAAAAGCAAAATGGTGCAAGTCAGGTTGGTAACCATACCATAACACGAAACTACAAAAACATATTCTCCAAAATGCGTCCTTAACAAGAACTATTTTATGTTTCCCAACATTATTCAACTTTTAAACGAACGAATTCGACGTAAAACATAAGCTTAGCCGCATTATGCCTGCGCTTACCTGCGGTCCCATAACGAAAAGTTCCGCTGCCAAAGTTATGCAAAATATGACCCGCTTGCCTAAATTAACCTCACAAATTTTAGTTAGCTCAGTAGATACTATTTGAAGCGACAATTTTCAATGTTCACTTAAAACTATTCGCAAACGAGCGCCATTTGTAGGAAATTTGTGTAAAACAAGTTGCGATGTAGAACTTCGGCGCCTGCTTAGTGAGAAACGAACTGTCTTCCTAGAAAAACCATTTTATTAACGGATAAGCATTGAGATCGAGGAAAAATCCGGTTAGTGCCGATTCCCTCCGTTCAAATTCAAATTCTTGACTAAATATGTGATTTTTTTGGTTGTGAAATAATTAAATAACTAATTGTAAAATTTATGATACCTGTTGTGTGTTGATTTAATTTGTGATTCAAAATAAATATATAAAATTATTTAATCCATTTTTTATTTGACTGTACCATTTTAACTTCTTAATACAAAAAAATTAAATAGATAAGATTGGCACTAACCCGAAAATGTTAATGGATAAATGTTACTATTAATTACAAGATAAGTTTGAAAAGGCTGTAAAACGTGCTGATAGTAATATACGTCATGACTTTTTTCTTATCTGTTTTAAACTTACTTTCAATCTAGTATTAGTAATTTAAATATTTTGTTAGTGTATAATTTGTAGTAAATTTATTTTTCTTTTAAACATTGTATGCCAAATAGCAGAACATACCTGATCTAAATATAATGTAAACATCTTTTGTACCTATGATCCACAATGAACAATTAAAAGTTTGAAGATCCTCTAACTAAAATGGTATGAAAGATTTATGAATAGGAATACTATATAGATACATATCGTCTTAACAGAAATGGGAATTGTTTTTGACTTAATAATCACGACTAGAAGATATAAGGTTATTTGTATAGGTCTATTTGTAAATTTCCATTCTATACCTGTCTTTAGTAAAATTAGTTTTTTCAGATTTTTTTTAAAGTGTGTTGTTATCTACAGAGACTACTTTAAATCAGGAAATATAAAAGACCTAAAATCTTTGTCTTTTCAGGGATAAATAGTTAAGTTATTGGGTTGTCAACCTTACATTCAACTTTCAGGCATTTTCATCGTTGAAATACGACAAGTAGCGCCATCTATTGATATTCACAGAAGCAACTGTTGACTCACACAGGAGCACAAAACTTATACATTATTTATTTATTAATATTAATATTATTAATAATAATAAATATACATTATTAGTAACTTTATAATACGGGAAACACCTTTATTGGAATTTGAACAAGTCTAAGATGGAGATACGTCTTTTATCAACTTAAGTAACGCTCTTTTATAACTTATTATTCTAAAACATACATGGCTCAGGATTGATTCTGAAAATAAATGATTATTATTATTTATTAACAAATATGATACATAACTTATTCCGCATAAACGAATAGCTGTAAACCTATATTTAAATGTAAGTGTCACATGATTCAAAAATCTTTAAACAGATTTTCATGACTAAATGTTATATGTGTCAAAAACGAGCAGGTGTCTGCGGTTTAAGGTAAGCTCAATGTGAATTTTCAAATGTTATTGTCTTACATGTGAATCTTAATACGACCTTATTATTTGAACGATAAGACATATTTTCTTTTATCATAAAACTACAAATTATTTCAACATAACTTTGCGACTTGCCAATTCGTTATTTCTATCTTCACAAAGTTTAAATTCGTGTAACACGAATTTCCATGATTTCCCAATTATTATGACTATTACAACTTATGCTTTTCAACTTTGGACAGTCGTAAGGACTTTGTGTGTTAGTAAAATAGCTCTAACAAGTTTTGATAAATTATGCATAACCATTATAGGTAAGGCAAAAATAAACAGTATCTGTCTTAACATTGTCCTGATCACCCTGATTTGGTTAGTCTTTTTTATACTACAACACACAATAGCAAACACACACACACATCTGATGATAAGGAATTACCGGTGATGTAATCCACCTAACACAAAGATCTGGCTACTCTGCACAACAAGTAGTACTGTTATTATGTTGTGTGGTGGCACCTCCCAGTGGATCAATCTGTCTCCCAATAATTAATAAGCTAGTTGAGTTCTTTTGTAGTGTGGTAGCACTTATCAGTAGATCACTCTTCCTCCCAATATGTGTGGTGGCACTACCCAGTGGGTCAATTTGGCTTTCCATAATTCATTAGTTAATTGAGGTCTTCTGTAGTGTGGTGGTACCTCCCAGTGGCTTAATCTGCCTTCCATTAATTGAGGTCTTCTGTAGTCTGTGGCACCTTCCAGTGGGTCAGTCTACCTTCCAATAATTCATTAGTTAATTAATAGGTAATTGATTCATTAATAATTAAGGTATTCTATAGTGTCACGGCATCTCCCAGTGAGTCAATCTGCCTTTCTATAATTAATTAGTTAATTGAGGTCTTCTGTAGTGTGTGACATCTCCCTGTGGGTCAATCTGCCTCTCAATAATTCATTGGTTTATTTATTCAATGCAATTGAATTGTGAACACAGTTTACAAAAGGTATTTTATTTTTAGTTAAACTATGAATCTCTGTCTCCATATTTCTCTCTTTACTGAGCGATAAGTCATCTATATGCTGAAACCAATCTATGTTCATCAGCGGCATTTTCGACAAATATTCTTCTTATTGGTAACTATTGCTCTCGACTTCATTCACGTGGAAATTTTATTTTGCTGTTAGAAAATTGACTCTTAGGTATATCAATATATACTGGAGAACAACAAAGTTAAGTTTGTCTTTCAAACATACTCGAAAAAATCGGACAAAAATCTTCGTAAATCGAAACCTCGGTGCGCGAGTACGACTCGGACTTGTTGGTTTGTTTTTTATTGAAAAAATGCACACAGATTCCTGCGAATGGGAACTGGACACTTTTACATTTGCAAGATTTGACAAGATTATAATCCGTAACCACGAATATCAGGCATGTTTTTCTGTCTCAATTTTTGGGTTTTCCGTTAAAAAAATATTACTCTTTTTTCCTTTGGCTGTATATCTTTTATGGGATACTAAGGATGCCACTTTATAAGTATCAATATTCTTTAGGCAACTGCTGCAACGCTAATTAATTCCATCACAATTTGATTGTTAGATGTCACCTTTACAATCATTGACTTTCTTCGATGTATCTTTTACTTTGCTTTCCTATCATTACATTGAATGAATCAATGAATGAATGAACATTTATTTAGAACAGTACAAAGAGACACATAAATATGCATAATAAGTAACAACAAAGACATAGATAACAAGAAATAACTTATAAATACTATATACAATTAAAACTAATTAACTTATCACCCACGAACTGTCTAAAAAGGCGTCCAGATCAGTTTCATGTCTAACGAAGTGCTGGTTTTCATCTGGACCCTGTATCCCACGAACGGCGGTTACTAGATACCCAATTACAACATTAATTTATGTCTTACAGAGTTCACAATAATTTTTTTATGAACCTTAATATATTTTAGGAAAATTAAAAGCAAACTAGACCAATTTTCGGATTGTATTCCATCTTAACTGATAGTACAAATGCGAAAGTAAGTTAGTTTTTTGTTAAGCTTTCACGCCTTAAGTACTCAACCGAACAACATGAGATTTTGCATATACGTATTCAGGGGTACAGAAAAAGACATAGAGGTCTTTTAGTCTTCTTCGAGGGTACCTTTCATCCAGAAAAAGTACTGTGCCCGAGGTATAGAAAAACAACTTTTATGCGAACAAATCCGCGTATACTTCTGACGTAAAAACCACTCTCGATGCACGCATTTAGATAATTGAAATTGAGTTAAATCTATCTGATTTTGGCCTGTGAAACTTACTACTTTGTTACAATATCTAAGATGATACTGTTAACTACCAGAGCGTGACCTTTAGTTATCTCAACGGATCATAAACTGTATCCATCAATTTTTATGATTCAGTCTTAGCACACTGCATCGTTACAACTTAACAACCATTAACCATGACACGCTTTCCAGTTTTCCAATAGGAACTAAATTATGGTTTTTAAACATGATAAGAATATATCCATGGCTTTGTATTTCAAATAGCGATTTCTTTACCAAAATTTGTAAGTTTTACAAATTGTAACTCGATTTCGACACCTCTGTCCTGAAGTATATCATGTCGGCTAATCTTTACGAGTCCACCAACTTTATTCCTGTTTATTATTTATTAGACATTATACGGTTTTACTCACGTTTGTATTTCGGGGGTATTAATTTTATTCCTATTTACAATAATACCATATCTCATTGTAGTGTAGGCGAGATAGCGGATTAGGTCCCATATTTCAAAAAAATGTTCCCAATTTTTACGTAATCGATAAACTATCTCGTCTACATTGTTTTGTATTGGCTGGAACTGGATAACGAATCTTGAAACTTGTGCCTGTTCTATCTCATGGTTGAATCAGACACACTGCTCAATTTCTACTTAATTGGAAACAAATAGACTCACCCTACAGAATCATAGTGATGCAATGAGGTGATACGTGAAATTTGGAATGTAGATAGCCTGAATAAACTCAGATGTACGTGTACCGTATATGCGAGTGAAGCGGTGGACGAACGTCGAACACATTTGTTACTCGCCCTCAATGCTGAATGGATTATGATGAATTTTGACGCAGAAATTTTAGATTGTATACTTGATTGCGAATAAACAGAGACCAATCTAGAATTACTCTGGTGAAGCCCTACGCAAACGCTAATTTTTCATAAAATTGACAGATGACAGACAATCATACAATCATTTTAGGTACATAAAAAAAATAATGAAAACTTGTCATAAGTGTCTCATTTTGAACCCTTCCTCATCCGAAATTATTCGAAGCGTTTATATCAGATTCGGTTACGGTTACGGTTGGGATATTTGATAGTTACGATACGGAGCTCCCTAACGACTCTGATGTTACTATTAACATTTACTTTAACACAGTATCGAAAATTGTTAAAATTCAGTACTCGTAATATTTCGGAGCTTCTAATGAAAATCTAATGGAACGAAAACTAAACCACTGAAAATTAATTTCGAGACTACCAAATAGATTTAAATACACAAAGCAGGAAAACAGATCAGTATAACAATGTAGCAGTGTAACGTGTGTCTTAGAATAACACCACGGTTTTAGAGCAAACAGTAATCCAAATGTAGATATAGGTTTTTTATCGGTAAGATCTGGTTTAAAAACCATTATTTCTAAAAATAAAGTACAAGTACAAAAGTACAAAATATAGTTCAAGTTTTTTTACTGTTTTCATGGCGGGTCACATCCATGATACATACAAGAATGGTTTTTATAGTTCCATTATACGTATCATTAATAAGTACCACACATCACCCGGCGGTCGAAATGCAACTATAATTCATAAAACGTTGAATTTATTGTTTTATTTCATTGAACTATTTTTAACAATAAATTAAACTAAACATTAATTTCAAACTAACAAAACGTCAGGCAATTCAGAGGTATTCCACTATTATTATCTTTCCGTGATCACGTTAATTCCCGTTTAAATACATAATTATATCATGGAACGCGAAAGTTTAAAAGTTAATTATAGGTAGTATGAGGAATGATACAGTTGCAATTTCTTCAAAATTGGTAATTATCGCAATTTCAAGATGAACAAGTCGCAACTTAGATAACTTTTACTGTACAAATACAGATATCTCTTTATCTCTTTAAGTATTACTGTAAAGAAACCAACTTTATTTTTTACGTAACGGAAGTACCTACCTAATATTTCGTAGTCGCAGTAAATTAGTTAGCACATGTCATTGCAGACTTTTTAAGCAATGGAGAGCTAAACTAGAAAATGCCCTGCGTTGCAAAATAGGCAACCTTTTTGTAATCCCTTTGATCGTGAGCTGGAAGCAAGGTCTTCCACTCAATTAAAACACCGTCCAATTAACCCTTGACCTTAAACAACAATAGATAGCAAAAGTGGCTCATCGTGAGCTGTAAAGAAAAAAAGTTCTTAAAATATCTTACTGTCGAAGGAAAATCCGACCTGATTAGCTGGTTTGAGAAGGCCACGTGCAAAGGAAAAACTATGTATTTTCTTTTAAATTAAAAGCTTTGCTTAGTGCACGTGATCAAACCTTTTTGAAGTGGTAAATTATCAGTAGTGTAATGAATCAATACCTTATGTTTATTGCCTTTCAAATACAACGTTTTTAAGGAAAGGTTATCTATCATCAGTAATTTAATTATAAACATGAAAGTAAAGAGTAATTATTATACAATATGCAACACCAATACCTGTACTTTAAACTGCAAATGCTACAATACCAAACCGTAACCCGTAGCTAATAAATTTAGGATGTGAGGTCTACTACGTGGTACATTCCTGTGTTCATTTATAGTGTACTAGCCGTCCCCGCAGTTTCACCTGCGTTTATGGTCACTGCTCCTCTCCTATTAGTCGTAGCGTGATGATATATAGCCTATAGACTGCCTCGATAAATGAGCTATCTAACACTGAAATTAATCGATATACAATTCTAGATGGTGAGTGAAACACAAGATAGTATAAATAATTGGTACAGACTTAAACAGGGGTACATACAGATATATGAGATTTTTTTTTTCCAATAAGAAATTCCACCCTCGACAAGTCGTGCCACTAAAATTGTAAATACCAAATGTTTTTATTTTTTACGTTAAATATTGTAATAAGTCGTTAATGCTTAATTATAGTTGATGTGATAATGAGCGATAGACGCTAACAGTCTCAGCATTCATGCCAATGAAATAATTTATTTCCATTATTAGGAGAATAGACTTATTTATTGACCATAAACTATGACGCGTGTAATTCATGCATTAATTTATTACATTGTAAAGTATCTAACGTGCTAATAATCGTTAGAAAAAATGGATGCAAATTAAACAATTACGAACAATTATCGAGATATGTCGATAATTTTATCTAAGAGTTGCAAATGTTAGTTACGCATTATCATTTTCAAGATTCTCGTAAAACTAATTACAAGTATAAACAATTATCATTGAAACACGATAGACGATTAAGAACAATCATAAATTATTTTCTGTATAGCCAAGGCGAGTATATATTACTGCCTGCTTGAGTATATGTTACGACTACATTTTGAGGTACATATTAGTACGTACGTACTAATATGTTTTGTATTGCCTTTAAATTACATAAAGTTGACATTTCATTTTACTATCGTATTATTCATCTATCAAACGAACAATTACACTCGGGTGCAAGTTTAAGCCATGCGTCTTTAAATACGCGAAAATCTGGGATACTTCCTCGGTAAGCAATTACCCCTTAAAAGAAAGGTGTTGTAACACTTACTTGCTTGAGTAGCAATAGACCCTGTGCGTATCGCACGACAGCCACCAATTTTAACACGGTTTTATTAGCTTCACTTGTAATTAAATATGTAAACCAATCTTGTAAGTCAATTACAACCTACTTTTATTTTTCTTTTTTGAAGGTATATATAGTTTGGATGACAGTAGTATAATTTGGCATCTTGGAGCTGATCTGATGATGGAGCCAGGAGGTGGAGAGTAGAACTCTTTTTTAATTTTTATTTCGGTTCGCCATCAAAGCGTGTTTTTTTTAAATAAGGAATACTAGCAACGTGGGCCACATGTTAATAGTATTCTTGTTAACCCTTCAAGCTAAGCTAAACGATTGTGTTAGGAGTGGGTTCACGTCGGTAGTGCACTGAGTGGGGTACAAACCCGCAACTACTTGATCGCAAGTCCGACGCCTTAGCCATTACGCTACCGCCGCTTTAACTTATAATTATTTTATTCTTAGCTTTTTAAGGGTTTGTTTAGATCCCAATAAGTAAATCTTCTTTGGCGATCTTGTTCATGGATGGCGTGACCTTCAGAAGCGTCACTCTCAACTCTGTGAACTACGGTACCTCCTCTTTTGTATTTACTTATAGAATTTACACCAAACACAAGCAGTTATTTCCCATCGCCTCAATGAGTTAGTGTGGCAAAGTAATTATTTAGTGAAACCGGAACTTATTGATTAGTGTACAAAAAATGCCTAAGACATTATTTATTCGTCTTTAATCTTCGAATATCTTTAGATAATTTTGATTTTAAGTAGCATTTTTGAGTAGCAGTAAATTCATACAATATTCTCGTAGTCAAATGATTAGTTTGAAAATTAAAAGTACTTAAACTTCACGTCTAAAGACTTAAAAGCAAAAGTCCAACTCACTGATCTACTACAAGATGGCGGGTTTCACAAAGCTTCCAGATAATCTTGAAGAACATAAAATTAAAAGTTTTCCTCACTAATAGTAATAATAGTATTGTACTGGGATTGGTCTATTATCACCATAAACGTAGTATATATTATAATGTTAGGCAGCTGGATTAAGGGCATGATGCAGAATGCGGTCCTTCTTGATACGGCACGTATTGTGAGGAGGTTTCTATCTATGAAACCCTAACTACGGATAGCTTCGTCCCTGTACCCGATACCGGTGGGACACTTTTTTATATTTTTAAAAATATTTTTTATATCCTAATGTATTTAAAAATTAAATTCATATGTTTAATAGATATTAATAAAGAGAGTTATAATAATAGAATATATTTGTTTTTATGTCAAAGAATTTAAAAATGTAATTTATATGTTTATTAATTTTTTTTTTCTTTTTTTTATGGTGTAGGGGGCAAATGAGCAGACGGGTCCCTAATGGTAAATGACTACCGCCACCTATAGTCGCAAGTGCGTTGCCGGCCATTAAGGTGGGAGTAGGCGAGCGGGGGAGGGGAGGTTAGGGTCCGGTAGGTCCGGTGACCTCACTCACTCGGCGAAAAGCAATGTAAGCATTGCTTCACTGCCACTGCTTCTATGAGGCTGTGGTATCACTCCGGTCGAGCCGGCTCATTTTGTGAGGGTGGATGGATGTTTGATAATCTTTTTGCAACTGGACGAATCTTGATGAAAGCACAGAGATAGATTATTGTTTTAAATAGCACATAGGCTAAAAAATGTACGGTTCCCTGGGTTCTGGGATAGATTTCACAAAAATTTCCACGCGAACGAAATCGCGGGCAAAAGGTAATATTATAGATGCAATATGAGTTTGTTAGGCTTTCATACCTAAACTACTCAACCGTTCATAATGAAATTTGCCATATACGTTGCCTACAGAAAAGGATCCCTCAAGGATACCCTCATCCACGAAAAAAAGTACAACACAACAAAAAACCCCTTAAACGCGAGCGAAGCCGACGAGAAAAACTGGTATATAATATTCTACATATTACGATGCAGGATTAATAGTAACAAAGTAATTTGTCTTGTTTATAGTATCTTCGTCATCGATTCTTGTAAAGTGACCACGCAAGTGAACATTTATGTTACCTAATTCTATTGTATTACATAAATGGATGTTTGTCACTCAATCACACGAGGACGGTTGAACGGATCTGGATGAAATTTTATTTTTATTTTATAACTTTAAAAGTTTTCGAGGTTAGTTTTTATGGATTTTCTTAGTAACAAAATTAAAAATTCGAAAATAAATTAATATATACGATTTAAAATCTTTAATTGAACACATTCCACCTGGTTTTGTGAGAAACGCAGGCAAAAAACCTGAAGATTCAAACGTATAACCGTTTGAATCTTTAGGTATTTTTGCCTGCGTTTGCTTGCAAACGAAATGTTTATTTTTTTTATTTTTTTGTTACTGCATGCTAAAGTCATGCCCTTTCAGTGATTTAAGTAATAATAATAATAATAATGCAGAAGGCAGTTCTTCTCGACACGGCCCGTATAGTGAGGAGGTTCCTGTTTTTGGAGCCCTAACCACCGGTATCTTGGTCCCTGTACCCGATGTCGGTGGTGTACTATTTTTTATATTTTTAAATATATATTTTTTATGTACACATTTAAAAATGTAATTTATATGGTAGAAGATGAATAAAGAGAATAATAATAATAGTTTATTGTTTTTCTCTCACATAGCTACAAAATACAAAATTGCACAAAAGAAACCTAATCCAGATATGAATTTACAACTACTATGTGAGAGACTGGTATCTGTACTAGGAGACCTGTTTGACAGATTACCAGCCTCTCCAGGCACCGGACTCGTGCAGTACCAGTATGCCAGGTAAGTGTCTCGGTGTGCTACAAAAATGATAATGAGAGTGTGTGTGCGCGAGTACGTGTGCAAGTGGATTGTGTGTGTGTTAGAGTGTGTGAGTTTGTGTGTGTGTGTGTGTGTGTGTGTGTGTGTGTGTGTATGTATGTGTGTGTGTGAGTGTGCGTGTGTGTGGTGTGTCTGTGTATGTCCGCCAATTCAGGAAATGATGTGTAAAAGATTTTCTGTGTCGTCGTAACTAAGTGATTTCAGCCAAGTTGTTACCACCGTTTTACAATTGAAGCGTGTAAGTGAATAAATGCTGTTAAGTAAGTATTCCATTGACATATACATCCTGTATTGTATACAGAAATACAACTTAAAAGCAAACTGTAATATGTTTTTTTTAAACTTTAACAGACCATACAATTCCCACGTCTAAGATAACTTTATTACAAGACCACAATACAGTCAGCTCTAAACCTAGTCAGTTACCAGTATTGCGGTTAGTTTCTATACAAATCTTTCCATCTATTATCTTAGCCAGACTATTAATTTCCGAGAAATATAATTTCACCAGATAGACAACTTTCATGAATCTTGAACAGAAAATAATGTCATTATATTTCTTCTGCTCTCATCCTCCGCACCTTTTCCCAACTAAGTTGGGGTCGGCTTTCAGTCTAACTACGATACGGCTGAACTTTGATATTTTACGTGAAGCGATTGCCATCAGACCTCCACAACCCAAGTACTAGGCAAGATCGAAGTTTTGTAGTTAGACCAGGTTGTCTGACTTTTTATGGCTCCTGAAGATATTTCGGGTTGAATAGTAAAAATAACTTAGAAGTCGGAAAAAATGTACAAACGTATTTTATTATAAAAAAGGAACAGGATACAGACAAATGTTGCCAATATACAAACATATTAATATGGTTGCGTTCTCAATTCTCAACAGCTCCAACTACCTGTAAAGAATGCTACAGATGTTCGTATGGCACCCGGAACCGTCGGTGTAACGTGCTCTCCGAGGCACGGAGAGGTCTCAATGTGTTAAGAATGGTCACCCATCCTAGACTGACCTGGCTAGTGTTACTTACCTTTCTAATGTGCTAACCTACTCGGTTACCACTTAGCCACGAGCCCCTATTGAGCTATTTCTTCTGCTACCAATACAAATAAATAAAATTGAAATGTCTGTTTGTAATGTCAAAATAATAGATTTTTTTAAACTCATACAATTATTTGCACGATGCCTATACCTAAAAATCAGTTTTTAAACATTTTTGTCTGTCTATTCGTCTGTTTGTTCCAGCTTATCTCCAGAACGAGTGAACCAGTTAACACGGGACTTTCCCTGGCAGATAGCTGGTGTTATAAGGAGTAACTTACGCTACTTTTATCTTAGAAAAAGAATTAGGCTTCCGCACAAAATATATAAATATGTACACGCGAATGGACACCGCACGGGAACTGCTAGTTTATAATAAACCCGTTGCGGAAAGTTGTGTTTTCATGACCACATTGAACTTTTGAAATGAAGCCAACAGAAAATATGTATCTCAAGGTTTATAAAAGTATGTAATCTCTAGACTTTCTTGAGGCGAGCTTAAGAAGTTCTCATGCATCATGCGAGTTTGTCTCATGCATTATGCGAGTTTATCTCATGCATTGTACAAGTTTGTCTCGTGCATTTGGCATAAGGCCTTTACTGGCCAGTAAGCGCATAATAAAATAAATTCTGACCCATGACCAAATCAGAAGGTTAAAGGGAGGCAGCCAGAGTTGTATGGCCAGTGGCAGTTTCCATTTGGCCAATTTTCTAGGGTAGGTATATACATTTTTTTTATGGTATAGGGGGCAAACGAGCAGACGGGTCACCTGATGGTAAATGGCAAGAGTCACAAGTGCGTTGCTGGCCTTGTCGAGTTGGCTCATACATGCCGAAGCATGGCTCTTTCACGATAAACATATTTCGGGATTACGAGAATCAATCATTGTTGTTGTTAGCTTTGTGTTTATTTTTTCTTATTTGTTTTTATTATTTTCTCTCTAAATTAATTTAAATTTTCACTAATATATTGTAACATTAGTACCTGTTATCTAACCTGTGTTAATCTTAGATTATATATAGGTCCAGATACCGTGTTAGAGTCATTAGGGGGTATCGCACGATCTCCTTCGAGGCGGCGTGCGTACTGGCTGGGTCACCGCCCTGGGATCTTGAGGCGAGGGCCATCGCATCACTGCGACGGTGGCGCAACAGTACGGCTGAGGAAGGAGAACGACCGGTGCAACGTGAAATCGAGAGGCACCGGTCGGAGTTGCGCCAGGTCCTAGTTGCGGAGTGGCAGGAGCGCCTTTTACACGCTTCCGCGGGCCTCAATACCGAGGCCGTCCGGCCCGTACTGACAGAATGGCTCAAGAGGAGATATGGCTCCCTAACGTTCCGGGCGACGCAGGTGCTTACCGGCTACGGATGCTTCGGGAAGTACCTGCACCGCATAGATAGGGAGCCGGACGCCCGGTGTCATCACTGCGTCGTTTGCCAAGAAGAAACGGCGCGGCACGTGGTGGCCGAGTGTACTGCGTGGGAAGAACCGCGCCGTACCCTCATCGCAGAGATCGGAGGAAACCTCTCACTGTCAGCTATTGTTCAAAGTATGGTTGGCAGTGAGAGTTGTTGGGACGCGGTGATATCCTTCTGCGAAACAGTGATGTCACAGAAGGAGGCTGCGGAAAGGGTAAGGGAAATATCAACTACCCTCCCGATCCGCAGCAGGCGCACCGGGCGTCGCAGAAGGGCTGATAATGCCCTCTTTCGGCCCCCCTAAATTGACCCGTGAGGGGCGGATTTGGGGAAATCCGTCTCTCTGTAAATGAGTCCGAGGTGGCAGCGCGACGTGTTCCACGTGCGCCCCTCTATGGAGGATGGAGGAAGCGAGGGGGGATAACATTTAACCCCCTCAGAGACGGGGCCTGCACAGGCGGGTCAGCACCGTCGGGGACGCGGACGAATGTGATTCCCGTATCCCCGGCAGAATGTGCGAGATGGAACACACTGGTGGTTTTAGCCGGTAAGAGTCCGGCACACCCCTCTGCCGCACCCCAGGTGGAGGATAGTCCATGATGGATTTCCACAGTATAAAAAAAAAAAAAAAAAAAAAAAGGTCCAGATACCGTGACCAGTACAAATCTCACCATTTACTTTGAAGCCACTTTTATGGAGCTGTGTGAGTGAACCCCGCCCAACGCGAGTGTCTACGTACAATATTTGTGCTTGTGTGCATCACGGTTTTACTACCAGCGCATAGAGATTACCCCAAAATTTAGGGACTTTTTTATTAAACAATTTTTTTTATGTAATATTAAATAAAGACATTTTAAATATATTTAAATGTGTTACAAGTGTTCTTTTACTTTTTCTAAAGGTTAGTAGGATAACAAATGATTCTTATTATTAATTTATTTGATCAAATAACATGCGTTATATTTCAGTCACTGTCATAAATGAGACACGACAGATATTCTATTATTTCTCAGCGGCTTGTGGCACCAGGAAAAGAAGAAGCGACTTAGTAGAAACTATTTATTTATAACAATATTTTTGGTTTGTTTTTCAAGACTTTTTTGTGGAGTTTACTCCTAAAGAATCGATTTTGGTATGTAAAACATGAAGAGTAAAATTTTGTGATCGAAGGACAGCGTAACGCTTTAACGCTTTGTTGTAGTGTGTCCTTAAGAATCGACGCATGTAGTTAGAAATGTTTATATACCTTTATGTTATATATATATATATATAGAATATATCCTGTATAGCGTTTACAAATGATGAATATATGTACAATAAGGGAGAGAGAGAGAATCTCCAGTAACTTTTTGCTTTTTTGTAAACTCCAGTCGTGAGTCGGAGCTGACACACAACTTTTTTTCTAGTAAATGTAACGATTTTAGTAATAAAATAAAATGAAACTTTATTAACAGGAGCAGAGTAACAAAAGGTATTTTTTATAAAATAAAGTACCTAAATGTTTCGCCTTGGTTTGTAGGACGAGACGGCAAATTAAAAATTATTAATTTTAAAATTCGGTCGTATTAGTTTGTTTTGGGATTAACTAAAAAACCAGTCGGTTTCTAGGTACTTGCAACACCGGCAGGCAAATATATAAAATAATACGTATTATTTTTGCTAACATTTTGTAGATACTTCTTACACATAAACATATACATAACACAACACTACTTAAATAACATTATTTATGAGGACGATACAACTAAGATGCAATAGAAAAATTAACATAATACCATGAAAAATAATGTAATTTTTTTAGAATATAGCAAAATATCAATGTACTCACTAAAATTAATTAACTGTCAGTATATTTCTCGTCTTCCTATAAATAACAAGTTTGGCAAACAAAAATATACATACAAAAGAATTCATGTACCTGGCAACATCTATAGTAATGGCGTCGCTATTTTATTAATTTGAAATTTTGTTATATTTTTATAAATACATTAGCAAATAGAATACTTAGATATGAAATGTGATGTTCGGACACATATGATTTTTTTTTAGTATAATTTTTACAGGATTTGACAGCACAACCAGACATTTTTGAATATTATAAATAGCGACACAAGACGTATTTCAGCGGCGAACGTTCGCTCGCGTGTGACGAGTGAGTCGCTTATATTTATAATAGTCGCTTATATTTTTTGGCTTCAGTTTTGGGGCACGGATTAGGCATCTGGACCTATAATCTAAGGTGTTAATACTAAAATCCGAATGTTTTCTATACATGTGGTGTTTGCCGATTGATATTGTACACCCACACCCACCCTTATTTATCATGCATGTATTATTTTTAAGAAATGTGTAACAATTGTAGGCGAACCGAAAGGACAACGCGGATTTTCTCAATTGTTTTTAATTAAAGTACCTAGTCTATTTAGAAAATTATAACCCAATTCATTTTAGCTTTACGATAATCCCAAAGCCTATTATTATACTATTAAGAGTAGTTTAACGCAAGAAATTAAATTGTTTTTTAATGCTTCCGGGTTTTCGTTTTTGTAAATTTTTCATCAATGTGAATTTCTCTCGGAATTTACAACCTCCAAAAAGTAGGCTTACTAAGTATTTAGTAACGAAATTGTGAATTGTATTTTTGTACTAAAGCAGCATTACGAAATTATTAATCATAACCCCCCACTTTAGTATCCCAACCAATCTACAAATTACCAAAATCCGCCATTTTTTTTTTTGGCCACATATCCTACACTTTGGTTGCCAACACGAATATTACGATACCTTAATTATCAAAATCCATCTAAACAGATGATATGAGGTAATAAAGAATATTTCATACATTCAAGATACACGTAAAAAATATTACCTTTCCTTGGCAATCGGGTAAAACCATAAAAGGGGGTCCGCACCTTATCAAGTCTAACAGGGTAGATGATTGTCAAGTCAAATCAGTATCTTTTTATGCCCGGTTCCTATAATCAAGAAACGATTCGAAGAAATTTCAACGAAAATTTTACCGTACGTAAGTAAAAGAAAGAAAGAAGAAAGAAAATACGTTTATTCTGGTACAACCAAACGAGGCACTAACAGAGTGAAAAACTTAATTATCAAATTCTAAACATAGAGCTGGGTTTTAGGAATCGTTTCTTGAATATAGGAACCGGGCATTAGTAAATTTCAAAACGGTAGGTACGGTAAATTTTTATATAAACTAAGGCATGACGCTACGTTGTCAAATCATTTATTTTACTTTTAATGTTAATTTAGGAATATAAAATAAATTTAAAACGTTAACATACAAGTGGGCGACAATTTTCACAGTATTTTAATAAAAAGCGAAATAATTTATTTTGAGCGTATGCATCTACCCAATCGTAAGTATTTTAAAATATTATGCACTATATCGCCATCTATTAAATAAACTTATAAACACTATACCGCCACAAACTTTTTTGGTATTGCAATCATGATTATTGTAGCGTGCGTGAAATGGGAGAGCCATGCTTCGGCACGTTTGGGCTGGCTCGCCCAGGAATGATACTACGGACTCACAGAAAACCGGCAGTGAAACAATGAATGCATTGTGTTGTGAGGTTACCAAAGGCCCTTCCCTCTCCCATCCTCTCCCCTATTCCCCTCTTTCTCTACTCCCACTTTAAAGGCCGGCAACGCGTTTGTGGCTCTTGAGTTGCAGGTGCCCATGGGCGGCTGTAGTCACTTACCATCAGGTGACCCGTCAGCTCGCTTGCCCCTATCCTATAAAAAAATGCAAAGTCAGTCCTATTCATATTACTAAACTTTATTCTGTTGTGGGAACTTTTTCAATAACTGAAAGGTACTCAGGAAAGAAAAATCCTATCTAATCTGTTTTACTTTTTTCTATTAAACCATCATTTTTACTTCAAAGATCGTAAAAAAAATCTAACAAATTCGCCCACATTTTTGAATGTATTCTTTTAACCATGGCCGCCAGTGTTTGCTATCACACGTTGAGATTAACACTTGAAATGCAAATAGGGCCATGTTAATGTGCACACAAGCGATACGCTCGAATTAATTATGTCTAATTTTGTATTATTGCACGACTGTAGAATTTTAACCCTACTTAGCATGGTTAAGTCGTGCACAATAACGTTGCTCTTATCTTGAAAACGGTCATAGGAGTGATGTACGTTAAAATGACTGCGGTTTTCAAGATATTAGTAGTTTGTGGGTTTATGCTAAGCGAGATGTTGTTATGTTGATGTTATATTAATAAGATATTCTGTACATTATTGTTGTCGCCACATCAAAAACTCTTATTTAATTTATTAGAAATAGGGGTAAACTGTAATAGATGATAAAACAGTTTACCACTTAATAAGAGTGAGTTAATAGACAGCAAACGGGGAAACGTTCGGACGGGTCACCTGATGGTAAGTGACTACCAGTCGTCGTCGTAGTTATACCGGTAAAGCAATGCTATTGGTCGGTTAAATATCGATGAATAGTGGTGTTATAAAAGGCTGGTGAGACTGTTGCTCACATAATATATTGAGGTTTCTATAGAGAAGTTTATACTAAAAACAACGGCCTACTTCTTTTTTACGTACTTACATACCTATGTAATGAGAGACAGGGACTATTTTAAGTTTACAGATTTCTACAACCTAACATACATATTTTTCAATTTTCTACTTCCTAATTGTAACTACCGTAACTTTATCTGTTGCTACTTGTAAGTACGAGTATATTTGTATTTATCTGTAATTTGTGATAAATAAATATTCATATTTATTCATATTCATTTTCATGTGTAATGGATTTAACAAGGAGGTTAAGGTATGAACACGCTTTTGAATTGTTTGATGTTTCGACCAAGTTAAACGGAAAAAAAAAACAGTCAGTCGTAGAACTGCACGTCAGAAGTGAAAACAAAACTTCACAATGTATTTGCATATACATACACACACACACGCACACACACACACACACACACACACACATCTGTATATATTTATTTATTTAAAACTTTATGCACATAGAGTACAGAGGCGGACTTAATGCCATAGGCGTTCTCTGCCAGTCAACCTTCGGGTGATGCAGAGAAAACAGAAAGTAGGTGCATTAAATTTAAATTTAAGACAAAAATACTTAAACAAAGTATATAGGATAAAATACATATCATAAACATACATACAAATATATACAAAAACACAATATATACATATATACACATACATACATACAAATAAAACATAGTGACGATTTAGATGATAAACTATGGGCAAGTTGAATCTGCTAGTTGTTCGATAAAGTACTTTTTTACTTTCACTTTGAATGACTAACGATTGGTGGCCATCCTGATTTCGAGGGGAAGCGCATTCCAAAGTACAACTGACTGTACGAAGAAAGAAGAGCCCACAAACTCTGTGGTGTGAGAGGGACAAAGAAGAAGAAGATTATTTAAGGAACGAAGGTTTCTATCATGGTTACTACTTAAATATTGGAAATATGAAGTTAAATACGTTGGGGAAGATGGGGAATTAAGGATGGTAAACAGGGAAGTGAAATATATATAATTAGGTTAAAAATAAAATGTAGGTAATGACATATCTAAATGTATACATAGGGTACACTGGAAGTTCTGCGCTCCTGGCCGCTCATAAATGTTTGAATTTCGAATGTTATATTTTTTTAATAAAAGAAACTCAGCTCCGTCTTACGAATTTTAGATGAGGTTACGTATCCTGACGCGACTTTAACATTTTTTACCCATCCCAAAAAGTGCACAACGCCGCTAAAGAAGTTTTCATTTAAAAAAAAAACAAGTAATTACATAATTGACTTTCACAACATCAACCTTAGATTTGCAAAAACAATTTTCAACGACGATTGACGATTTTAAACTCTCACATGTCACATTGTATCTATTTAAAATTTTCGAAAGCAATAACGAAGCAAGTTTCTTAATTTATCAATTCTAAATGGACGCATAACATTAACTCATAATATGTATTTTTTGTATTATAATAATATTTATTTATCATCCGAATTATTGAATTTTTAATTAGATTATTGTAAATAGCAATATTTACTCCGTAGTAAAGTTGATATCATGGCTAATTTCAAGTAGCTTGCCCGTGGATTCAGTCGTAAACAGCACCGTTTTTCTAGAAAGAAGGTGCCCTGTGTTCTTTTCTGTATATCAAAGTGTATGCGAAATTTCGTTATGATCGATTGATTAGTTACTACGTGAATGCGTAACAAACCAAGAAACAAAAAAGAACAATAATCATAAATTTACAATTTAAAACACCCCCGACTTGAAAATTCCTTCAACGATTGGAAAAGAGCTGAAGATCATCGAACAGCTGATCAGATTTCGGAAATCGCTTTATCCGTTTGGGAGCTATGATGCCACAGATAGACACACAGACATGTCAAACTTATAACACCCCTCTTTTTGCGTCGGGGGTTAAAAGCCCATATTTGCATTTATAATACCACCTGTTGCCCGCGACTTCGTTCACGTAGAAATTTTGGGGAAATCTATTCCAAGGGAATCATATATTTTCCGGAATTAAAAGTAGCCTATATACTGTTCCAGACTATAATATATCTCTGTGAAAAATTTCATCCAAATCCGTTCAGCCGTTTTTGCGTGAAAAAGTAACTAACATCCATCCATCTATTCATCCTTACAAATTTTCGCCATTATAATATAAGTAAGATATCTAGCTTTTGTCCGCGGTTCCGCTCGCGTTCTTGTAGATTAATACCCAGTTCTTATAATCAAGAAACGATTCGTTTTGCTTACGGACTGTAAAATTTTCATTGTACCGTCCGTATGCAAAACGAATCGTTTCTTGATTATAAGAACCGGGCATTAGTCAATTAATCTATCCTTCGATAACACTACTTTCTGGTTGAAAGGTATCCTATAACCTTTTCTGTTCCTCTGACCACATAATGCAAAATTTCACGATGACTGATTGATTAGTTTAGGCGTGAAAGCGTATTAAACGAACAAAAAAACTCAAATTGGCATTGTAATTATCTCTACTAATATTATAAAGCTGAAGATGTTGTTTGATTGAACGCGCTAATCTCCGGAACTACTGGTTCGAATTGAAAAATTATTTTAGTGTTGGATAGCCCAGTTATCAAGGAAGGCTATAAGGCTATATAACATCACGTTACGACTAATAGGAGCGGAGCATCAACGAAAAATGTTGCAAAAACGGAGAAAATTTACAGACGCAAACGAGGTTGCGTGGGTCAGCTAGTCTTTACTAATATTTATTATAAAGCTGAAGAGTTTCTTTGTTTGGTTAATAGCGCTAATCTCAGTTTCTGAGATTGTTCGATTTGATAAATTCTTTTAGCGTTGAATAGACCATTTATAGAGGAAGGCCATAGGCTACGACCTATAGGAGCGGAGCAGCGACCATAAACGCAGGTGAAACTGCGGGGAAAAACAAAAATCACAAAATTTGATAATGGCAATTGGTAGTGGTATAATAATATGAGAAAATACACAAACATAAAAAGTCAATAACGATCTATTTTTTGAAATAAAGAACCTACGGACAAGAGAAAAGTTCGTGATTGGCAACGAAGTGAACTGAGCACCTACTTTAGAGAGTTATCGAGTTATCTAGAGTTGTGATATAAATGTATAAACTAGACTATCTAGTCTATAATTATTTTCAAACTTTCGCGACTTGTATGCAAATTCAGCATATTATGTAAATCGGCATTTAATCGCTCTAAAAGGTATTTAGTATGTATAACTTTCTGTTTACCAAATATTTCACAAAAAGTTTATGTACCTTAAAATATTACCGCTATTAAGTTTCGATTTATATATTTAATAAACTATACTCAACAACTATACTATGGCGATATACATATACGTTTATATTATATATTACAATACAAATTATACACCTAAACCTTCCTCATGAATCACTCTGTCTATTATTGAAAACCGCATGAAAATCTGTTCAGTAATTTTTCAGTTTATTGCGAACAGACAGACGGATGTCTGTCTGTTTGCGATAAACAAAGTTTCCCGCCGCATGGTGGGGAACTTTGTTTTATAATATGTATTAAAATATATTTTTTAATGTTAATAAATCATTGCTGCATCTTTTCCATCCAACATTTTTATTTCATCTATTACGATTACAACTATAAAGATTCAACAAATAATTGAACTTTAGAATTAAGTTCACAAACTCATCACAAATATCTATGAGGTGATAAACTATCTCAAGATGCTATTTAAAAAAAAATTATAATGACTTAATTCAATGGCATGAAAATGTTGGGAAATTTCCTTACTAACTGTACCTAAATACTATTTTTATAAAAATACATTTAATTAAACTAATAATGTTCACAAATTATCACAAACAACGTTTATATCTTAATTAAAAATCTAACTATTAATTAACATAAAGTTATTTCTAATTTATGTCCTTCATAACTGCGTTCGTTATCAACGTACTATCAGTGTATAAATTAAACCAGATGAACATTATCCCAAAATATTTTGCTCAAGTTAGTTTAACTTCAAATCAGCATTGAAAACCTTTAATGTTTGAGCCACGGGCTATCCCTATTGCTACAATTATCATCATAGTCTAGCTGACCCATAACTTCAGAGTGTGCTATTGTCTATTAGATATCTTTTCAGAAGGCTGCAGTTAAAGAGATAAGTAGTTTAGTATAATGTTCTGTCTGTTTGCAAATTAAAACAATTTATTTCAATTAAACCAATAATAAGTATTTTTGAATTGTCAGGAATAGGAGTCAGTCAGACTAAGTCAGTCCTGAAGTTAGTTGCCTGTTCCAATTCGTAGATCCTATTGAGAAGAACAGGCAAGAAACTCCAAGGACACTCTTTTTCAAAATATTTTTTACAAATTTTTGGTTACATTGCTTATAAGCGTAAATGAAATGTGAGAACAATGTAACATATTGTTCTAGAATATAAATAGGCGCGCTAATTACTACTATACATATTTAAGTAATAGCAGTCTGGAGATGACCAGCCCCGACCAACGGCACCCGTTCACGAGCATGACGCACTCGCCAGCCATCATACAGATCAACCATATTGAAGGGAGCCGAACGACCCGACAAATACTACAACAAAATTGTTTAAATAATATCTATGTTCAGCATTAAATAATACTTTACCTTTTACCGGCTTGAAAAAAGGAGGAGGTTCTATTTGACGGTATTTTTTTTATGTTTGTTACCTCAGAACTTTCGACTGGGTGAACCGATTTTGATGATTCTTTTTTTATGTCGCATTACAATTTGGTCCAGTTCTGACAATGGCATCTATGAGAAAACCATATAAGTCTGTTATGTTCGTATTTTTTTGAAAGAATTATCAATAAATCACTTTCGCAGAGTAGCTACGAGTATGTATTCCCAGCCTGCATCTACTGCGTCAATCATTTGGGTATGTAATAAACTCATATGATTTTGGCATGGTTTATTCAAATATACATGCACAGAAAGCTGCCCTTTGCGGAGCAATCAAATCCCAAAATGCCCCCAGAGACAAAGATATATAACAAGAACTAGCTGCACCCCGCGGTTTCACCCGTGTAAATCGGTGTAAATATCGGGATAAAAAGTAGTCTATGCGTTAATGCACGTCTCCAGCTATCTACATACCAAGTTTAATCGTAATCGGTTTAGTAGTTTTTGCGTGAAAGAGTAACAAACATCCATACATCCACACATCCGTACATCCTCACAAACTTTCAGGTTTATAATATTAGGAGGATCTTCTAATATTTTCAATTATACCTCTTTCTAAAATTTGCTACTACACGGAAAAGGAAACGATATCCTAGTCTTGGGATTCATAATATTCTTCTAACATCTTTGGCAAAGGCGCCAAGCTATTCAAAGTTTAACTTCCTAAACAACTAAAATATATTATAGTATCTATAAGGATTGTGCTGACTTAGTAAAGGATTTGCTACCGTAGTAACATAAACTCTTCTAATATATACAAGTTCCAAGTTACTCTACTTCTAAATTGTGCATACTGGTCATATACGAGTACATACATATAAAGATATCTAAAGGTAACACCCCAACGCGGATAACTAAACGCTCTCTTGTAAGAGACGTCTAGAGGATTTAAAAAATGTATGAGAAAAGTTTTAAATAGTACCTTAGACTTTTACAGTCAGCCAACACTGTACTGTACTATTATAATATTACAGCGTTTTTTGTTAGCCATTTTAGCATATGACACTGGTGAAACGCGTCAAATTATGAAGTCGAATTTATTTATTTTTATAATACGAAAATACTGTACGTTCAGTCAAACTTACATGAAACAACAAAATGTGTGACTATTTTCAAATAATTTACTTTTGGTTATCATTTCGGTTTAATATTTAAAAAATAAAGAAACTCGTGAAAAGTGAAGAAAATCCGTTTTTACCTTTTTTTGTAGGACTTTTGCTCTTTTTAACAATTTATTTTATCATTAGGAAGGTTCCCTGTTTGTTTACATTGGTCAAGAGACTGAATGAATAAGCAGCCCTTGTATTTTTATGACTTTACTATAACAAACAAACTTTCGGCAACAAACTATCGTTCTAGTTAGCTCTTGTCTTTTATAAGGCATAAAATTCACAACGAATTTTATCAGAATTTTTGTGGAAAATACCCGTGGGTTCGCATTTTAATTTTCTGCCTTTTTGAGAGAGTTGCAGCGGGCGTCGGTTAGCCGCAGTGGAAAATGTACAATGTAGTGTTTTATACTTGTTTCGCATGCACATATTAAAAAAAACTGTGGCCGTGGTGAATACGTTTTACACTTATAAAATACCTCCTCAAATGTATTGTCAATGAAGTGTGTAGGTATGTACATGTCCATAACATATTTAAAACTTAAATAAAATCTATTGAGTTCAGCTGAAGTATGAAACAGATAATTTTTTTTTTAAATTTATTTTGAGGCACGAATGTCATAACACGATTTCCAGTTTACTTTTTTTAATTCGTAGAAAATCAAGTGGTGAATTATCTTCCAGCTAATAATATCACAACCAAAGTACTAGGTTTTTTTTTTATGGTATAGGGGCAAACGAGCAGACGCGTCACCTGATGGTAAATGACTACCGCCGCTCATGGGGACCTGCAACTCAAGAATCACAGGTGCGTTGCCGCCCTTTAAAGTGGGAGTAGGGGAAGGGTGGAAGAGGGAGAGGGGGGAAGGGTTTGAGTCTCCGGAAACCTCAATCACTCGGCGAAAAGCAATGAAATCATTGCTTCCCTACCGGTTTTCTGTGAGGCCGTGGTATCATTCCGGTCGAGCCGCAGCATGGCTCCCCCACGAATAATTTTTTAATTATAATTTTTAAATTTATATCACGTATTGATTAAAAAAAATTGCTATTTTGTGCTTCTTCTAAATATGAATAAATTTTAAGTATTCCAAATTTCACATTCCTCTGTGGGCGAAATTTGCTTAAAAAGGGGCACAAATAATTTTCTTCACGTATTAATATATAGAAGAAGATAATAGTAAGAATGATTTTATTAATAAATTTATAGTTACTAAACAAAGGTCATTTAGTTTTTGCAAGGTCCGACGTTTGAGTGGATCATTACCATGGACCTTTATGTAAAAGGGAAACTGTAGTCAAATATAGCAATGAACTATCAGCTAAAAATAGTTTTTTTTTTGTTTTTTAAAAATACATCTGCCGTTTTAGTCACAGAACAGAAAGAATCTTTCTATTCTGTGGTATTAGTAATATTCCTGAGTCGCGGGGGGCTTCACAAAGAGCACCCAGATTACGGACAACTATTTGTGGATCACACAAATTTTTGTCCCGTGTGGGTTTTGAACCCACAACACTCGGCGCGGCGTAGTGGCTTATACCTACTAAGCTAACCAAGCAAATAGACGAGTTAGAAGACGATTTTGTTGCCTCTCTTGTTAATATTTCCTATTGTTACATCGCTTTGTTTATTATTTCCTATTACCTTAATTTTAACGTAGATCAATCGCAGAAGCATTGACTTTGAATATTATTCAAGTGTTTGGACGGCAAAATTACAAGATGAGTTTCACCAAGTTCGTATTTTAAGATGGCTTCGTTCGCTCAAGAATTTCATACGCTCTCAAATAAAAATCTACGTCATTTGTTTAAATTTATTATTTCTGAATTAACAGCTATGTTATGTTTTAGTACTAAGTTGCATTAAACTGCAATATACATAAAAATAATCACACGGGCCAAAATTTTGAAAACCTTTTTTGTATTGTTTTCCTTATTCTCAAAAGTGAATTTACATGAATTTAAATGAAGATGTATTTATTATGTGTATTTCTTGACCATCAATCAAACCTATACCTATGTATACACAATTTGTCTACCAAAGGAGTCAATAACCTTTGCTCTCTTTGGAAACAAAATTCTATACAAGTATATAAAATTACCAGACTGACTTTATCAGGCAAAGGGAATTAACTTCATTCTGCCAGTTGCAAAAAGGGAAAAATATTTTTGTTTTATTCTTTCAGTACGGTTGCCAGTGGGCAGTGAAATTTTAATTAGGAAAGTTATTTTGCTGATATTCTTTTTTCTCCGTCCTTCGGCCCTTTTCAAGCGTTTCTATTTTGAACTTTTAAACTAAGTTTTTAAGGTTCAATTTTGGGCTTCAAAATACTTTGTTTTACTATAAAATTTTATCTGTTGTATTTTTTTAAGGCAAACGTCAGTACGGCACGGTTTATTACGTGATGTCAATGCTTTGGAGTTTGTAAGCAACTTCAAAAGGGTATTATTTAGGGGTTGGACGAACTTGAAGGACCAACTTCAAAAGAAGGAAACATTTTATTTAAATGCAGTAAATTATTTGTGTGAGAATTTTAAAACAACATGATACATTTGAATATTGTCACTTTTTGGTGTTTTAACTGTAATTTCCAGACACAGAAAACTTGCTCTGTAGACCAGTGTGCAAAAAAGGAAACCACTTACCAGAGTTTCATGGTAAAGGACATAGGGTTGATAATATAGATACCCAATTCACGTGTTACGCGTTAAGAGGCTTAATAAGCGTATACACAAATAAGCTTGCCGTCACTGGCACAAAAATATTTCGAATTTTTTTTTGTGTAATTTATTGAATTTACTTAACATATAAAGTAACAGCTATTAGTAATGTTTTGGTGTATCTATCTACGGCTCCTGATCACTAAACAAGAAAGCGAATTGTCTTCCATTTTAACCCCCGACGTAAATAGGAGGGGCGTTATAAGTTCAATGTCAATATCTGTGTAATTGTGTGTCTGCAGCACCTTTGCAGCAAAACGGATGTACCGATTTTGATTTTTTTTTTGTTCGAGAGGTGAATTAACCGAGCGTATTTTTAGCTATAATTAAAGAAAACTGTGGAGAGGCTCGAAGATCATCAGCTCTTTTCTAACCGTTGAAGGGATTTTTGAATCGGGGGTATTTTAAACTTATGCTGGTTATTAAGTTTGACAAGGTTGACGTACATAGTAACTAGTGAGTTCTTTAATAACTGCCTAAGAAGCAAATAAACACATTAAATGATTCAATTAAATATGAGAAATAATTGCAGTGAAAGTTTTCATGTTTTACTTACTGTCACTCCTGCTAAGTGATGACTCGGACTGTGATTTTATATAATGACTAGCAGTTTCCCGTGACTTGGTTCGCGTGGAAATTTTGTTTGGAACCGTAAATTTTTCCGGGATAAAAAGTAACTTATCTGCTTTTCCAGACTTTGACTGAACAGATTTTCTTGGATTATAGCTAAGAACGCTCTCGATGAAACAAAAAAAAACTAAGTGAAAATCGGTCTCTCCATTTAGGAACTATGATGTCACAGACAGACATACAGACACAGCTACCCACGTCAACTTATAACACCCCTCCTTTGTGCATTGGGGATTATAATCAAATAGGCCTATTTTACTAGTAGCTAAGCACCCTAGTGACCGTCTCAACTCAACGTTAGGCAAGGTATATTGTTGGGCTGTGTCCTTCTCTTCAAAACAAAATCTTCATAACTAATATTATTATGTAACAAATTAAAATCTATTTATATAACAAAGACGTAGTAGGACACATCATTCGTAGGGTTTCTAAGTGCATGATCCTGAAGAGATTCTATATATAATTGCATTATTGAATACGTAGTGGTTTTGCAAGCCTTAGAAGTACCGCTACTTGCATTTGTTGCCTGATCTATTTATTTCACTAAGTTTATTATAATTTTGTACGAGTCGATTCTATGTATAACTTTTAATGATATTAGAATTTTGTTAAATTTACGAAGGCATTCGAGTCGACAGAGTTTTTGGAACTTTTTTAAATTTATCATTATAATTATAGCTTATTGAACATCACGTCTTTAATTTATCTGTCCTTGTCCTTGACTTACTAAAGTATACCATCTATATTATTTCATTTTTCTCTTCACGACTGATTGATTCTGACTGACTTCTACTCGTCGTTCAAAGAGACAGTTGATCGCAAAGTGTTCTTTGTCCGTGAGTTGGGACCTTTTCTGCTTAGGTTGTTGTTCGTTTTGATTGATATTTTTAGCCATGTAATTTCATTGTACATTCTAGAACTTTCTCAGAAATTTATTTAGCCATAATTTTTAAGGATCTGTGACTTGAACCCTAAAAAAAAAAGGACGTATATTAAAACCTACCCGTATTCTTCTTATTATATTTTGAATCTGCCTGTAAAATAATAGTACTTAAACAACTTAGTACGCTAATACGATAAATACTTATTACGCGTCATAAATATTAAACACATGATAATAAAAGTTTCTGCCAGCATGTATCTATTATAACCAAGGACCTGGTATATTAGCGATACTGACAAGAGACATTTGTGTCTAAGCTGATTTTTAGGGTTCCGTGTCTCAAATGAAAAAGGATCTCTTATAGAATTTCTTTGTTGTCCGCCTGTCTGTCTGGCAAGACACCTTTGTCTCAGAAACCCGTAGAGGCATGAAGTTAAAGTTAACATCAAGTGCTTATGTCTGCGGTACCTTGAAGCTGGTAAAAAAATCAAGCTTCTTACTCGATCTAAAGATACGGCCATTAAAGGCTTAGATTTATCCCAATTTGAACATTTTGAACAGGTAAATCAAAACCTGTTCCTTCCTATTGACCTAGAATCATGAAATTTGGTAAGAAGCAAGGTTTCACATCACAAGTAAAGGAAACAATCTGAAGGTCATTAATTTGTTGTTATATCTGTGTCTGTTTGTCTGTCAAGACCCTTTTCCTCAGGAACCCTTCGTGGCTTCAAGTTGAAATTAACATCAAATTATTTCTGCGATCTCTTGAAGCTATATAAAATGAAGACTCTGAGTCAAATTCTTCTGAGCCATTTAGATTTTAATATTTCGTAGGTAAATCAAAACCTAAAGGGTACTTCCCATTGACGTAGAATCACAAAATTTGGTAAGAAGCAAGGTCTCACGATTTTATATCAGATAAAAAAAATGTGATTACAAATTTTTGTTTTGCGTTTGGAAAATTGACTTGGCGTAAATCGATGTAAAATATTTATTTATTTTCTTTCCCAAAGATTAACTTAAGTTCTATAGTATTTACTACAAAAAGAACATTGATTTTTACTTATAACAGTGTGAGTGTGTGGGAGTGCGCCCGTTCGCGCGCGCTGCGTGCGTGCGTGTGCATATGCTTGTGGATGTTAATGTATGCTGGTACGATTAAATATTTATATTATTGTTTTTAAAAAATTCTTCATTTCATCGTAATTGAGTGTTTGCAACCATTTTGAGTCAATCTACTTGCAGTTATAAGTATTGTATTTACTCTGTTATATAACTGACTACCTAAAAGACAAAACATTTTATGGGATAGGCTATTTCTAGATAATACGGGTAGACATACTAATAATGTTTCTACGCTTATGTGCGTGGTTGTATGTATGGGAGAGTTTTTTTAGAACTGCAATGTTATGTTAATTTAATTTATGTTTCTTTCGAAAAGAACTTCAAGGATTGATTCCAGATATGAATATAAATACTATCTACATACAAGTTTGTTTGCTTACGGAACCCTCGCCTCGATGTGTCGAGTCAGACTCGCACTTCTGCGGATTTTTTTTAAATTTACTGTAAATGTAAATTTTTCTACATATTTAAGTCATTTTAGTCACTTAAGGATAAATGACCAGCCTTGAACCTTGTACAATGTAAAGGCAAAAGAATTTGCAACAAGTCTTTATAACTGTAAAAAAAACTACAAAATATTACATCGTCATTCATTAAGTAGCCATTTACTAAAGCTTTTACTTTTTCGTGTCATGTTAGAAATTACACCTTAATGCAAACAACTTGAGATAATTATAAAACACATTTGGAGAAATCTTGAAAGTGGCTTGTTTGTCATTCAATGGCATACTGAAGCGAGCTTTGAAGTACAAGTCATTGTGTCACTCATGATGACGATACTCAGTAACACAACTAAGCAGTTTTTTTGTATGTTTTTGTTAGACACTAAGACTTAGAATAAAATCTTGACCGATTGAACAGATAGTTGAACATACTGGAGTAGAGGAGGTAGATGTAGGTGTGAGAACACCTGTGTGTGTGTTTGCGGAATTGTCACGTTTGCCTAAGTGACTATAATATTTGTTTAACAATTTATAAGTACTAGAGATCGCCTGCTGGTCAAATATCGACTGTAAGTTATTATGATTTCAATAAATTTGTTATTTTTTTATTGGCTACTATAACTTGAACTGTCATTGTATAGACTTCCATAACATGACAGGTCAATATATTACTGAACGCGTGTAGCTTGATGTAGCCGTTTTCACGTATTTTTTTAAATTTGGATACATATTGTTTAAATTTTTTAGCTTTCTGCACTTCTTCTACCTATAAACTTTAGGTATTGCATATTTTACATGCCTCCGTTCGCAGAATTTACTTGACAAGGGATTATAACACTAGAGAACAGCCTTTCCTACCTCCACTTAGGAGGGATATACTAGCAGTTAACATAGGTAAAAAGGGCACATTCGTTGACAGTATTTAGAAACTTTATTAAACTTCTTACGTAGATATGATAATATTGTAATTGCCCCAGAAAATATGAATGCTTTCTCCGTTTCGCATCGTATCGTTGTCTGTGCGAGATTGTTTTGAGCGATTAACTCGCTCGCTCGCTTGTTTCTACTGAATCTAATTTTGAATTATTCCCTGGTGTACAAAAAAAAATGTATAAAATATCCACGACTCCAAAAGCATTGCGGGACGCGAATCGTCGCGTCGAGTTGTTCCACTATCTTCTCACTCTCACTCTTTCATCACTATCTACCTTCTGTGAATAAGAAAAAAACGCAGAGAAACAGAGTTTCTCAAAACTTTTATCCCAAACGGAAATAGCAGGACTTGCCAGAAAAAAAGGTTTGCTCACTTTTGTTGCCAGTGGTACGTACGTACTTAAGACCTGTATGATGGTGGCTTCGCATCAGATCAATACGTAAGCCTATTATTCCGTGTTCTACAAGATTTGTCTAATGTCTTCCAAATTCCACAAAGCGCGATTTCGTTTGCGTGCATTTATTAGAATACAAAAATATTACTTTTTTTTATTTAAACCCCCACGGGTCATCACCTCACCATGGCTATTGGTGAAGTGGTATGTCGGAATCGAACCGACTAAAACCACACGGTGTCCCGTCACAAGTGAGTCTATCGCAAAGGACTCGGGTATACCCTAGGAAGGAAGTCCCCGAGAACCCTAGCAGACTTTGGCCGCCCTCAATAGAAAGCAGCCACACCAACAAAAATATTACTATGTTTATTACTGTTTCTAGTTTAATGTTATGTTTAATGATTTGTGAAACTTATCAGTAAGTACTTACCATTCACCGCATGCTACATACACCACTTTAATGTGGTTATTGACATTTATTGAATCCGCCTGACCACAATTTGTAAATAAATTAATGAACAAAGCTAATAAATAGTAGCTTTCTGACTCAGTTTATTTGCATCAAAATATTATTTACATTAAGTTCTTGCAGCAAGTTCACGTTTAGTTATTTTGCAAGCAACTCGATTATGTTATTAGGACTGTTCATGAAATAACAAATAATGATAATAATTTAACACATCTCACACATGACCGTCTGATCCCAAACTAAGCAGAACCTGTATTATGGTAACTAGACTGCTGATAAACATACTTATATATTTCTAAATACATACATATTATAGATAAATTACACCCAGACACAACAAATTATCATGCTCATCACAGAATTATTTGTCCTGGGTGGGAATCGAACCCACGACACACAGGCCAGTCAAATAGGTAGAATGCAGTTGGTTTCATTAATTTTGGGACTACTCAATTGTTCGTAGTTGTGCATATTGTTCGTCACAAGTCGCAAGAGTGAAAAATTTCAATATAAATTGTATTTTATATTTTGGATGAATGTCACAAAAAAATAAGTATAACTTAAAACTTGAATACAAATAATATTATTAACTAACAGTTGCCCGCGACTTCGTTTGCGCGGAAATTTTGGTGAAATATATCCCACGAGAAACGTCCTTTTTTCCGGGATAAAAATTAACTGTTTTTGCTTGAAAGAGTAACAAACATCCATCCATCCATTCATTCATTCTCACAACTTTTCGGCTTTATAATATTAGTAAGATAAGATTATACATGTATCTGGTCATGCCCAAATCAACAATGATTTAACAGAATTGGCCACCTATGAAGAAATTATACATATAGGTATTGCCTAGTTTCCCTTTTGATACTTACTGACCGCCATGGGCTTAGAGCAAAACATAATTGTGGCTTTCCAAAACTGTTAGGGTGATTACTAACTATTAAAAAGTGAAGAGATGTATTAATAGTACGTGATATCATAACGCAAGAAGTGAAACACAAAAGTAATAGATATGTAAGAACGATTGCTCTAGTTGTACGGATTAGCGATTCATTTCGATTTTATCTCAATAACGAATAGCGTTTAACATACATCATTGCGTGTCGACCACGTTGTTCCGTTTCAAACGATTAGGTACCATTATAGAGTAATTGCTACCTGACGGGAAAAGTTGAGAATATAACAATGCGATTTATTTTGTACTTAATACAGTAACGTGAGACCACCGCTCACTACCTCGTCGAGTGCAAAAAAATACGTAATTTATTGAAGTAAATAACACCTTTTATTTACCGTAGATAACGGTATTTTCAAAAGGCATAACGATATTTCCCATAGCCACTCACCATTACGCAGGTCGTGTGCTTATTTCTCAAGTTTCTTTATACAAGTAACTTTGTACACGATACACCTGACGGAAAGCAGGCAGAGGTGATTATACAAGGTGGAAGGTACCGAACACTGAAGAAGTGTATTCAGATCATCATTCTGAGTCGAAAATCATTGGAATTTTCTGCCGGAAAATACATCATTTTTTTTTATTTTCCATTTTTTGGTTAAAAGTGATATCACAACAAGTAAACAGAACATTTTACTGAAAAACAATAAATACCAGAAACGGCCAAAAATTGTAATGTAATCAATCAAACAACATTCAAACATTTTATGCAATCAAAGCTGGTCTCGATGGCGCCGAACGTTGAAGATCATTCACCTTACTACACAAACATAATACCTACGGTTGTTAAGCTTACATTGCGTAGCGTCAAATAAAACTAATGAAAATAAATCCTTAATCTCGCATTTTTATTTTTTATGATGAACTGATTTTTGTATTATCATAAGTATCAACAGAAAGACGTTTTTGTAAGTTTTGAACTGATATCAAACCCAAAACAGTCAACGCAGGGCAGTCGTCTAGGTGACTGCCATTGCCAGTCTGCATGTCTGTCTGTCTGTCTGTCACTGTCATGCATCTAGTTATATATTTTTATAATATCTGTACTTCTCTGGTATTTTTATCACGTGTGCCTCAATAAAAGAGAAACTATTGAGATGATATTGTAAAATATATTCATTATTCAAGAAGCATTCACAATTTAATTCTCATATAACCATATTTAAATACTTAAATTTCACTTTTGTTTTCACTGGAAAACTGAAGGTGTAAACAAATAATATGAAGCATATAAGGTTGCTTAAGTTTACGTATTACATAATATTTACTTTCTTCAGTGTACCACAGATTTATTAATAGAATAGACGGCTTACCCAAGCAAGACATTAAAATAGCTATTTTTTTTATGAAATGAAATCGGCGTTTGTCTTCCAACTCACCTAATGAAAAGTGACGATGAAGACGAAGATGGTACATGGCTATCCAAGAGAAACCTATTCACTCTACACTTGAACGCTCCAGGATTATAATTGACTGGAAAAATAGACGCAGACAGCTCATTCCACACCTTGGCGACTGCAACCAAAAAGGAGCTGTCCGAGCGTTTAGTTCGACTTTTTGGTGTTTCGACGAGGAAAGGATGGAACTTCTGTCCGCACCTAGTAGTCCGATAAAGGAATGGTGAGGGTTCAATTAATTCAAAGAGACCTTTCGCACACTCACCAAAATCCTATAAAAAGAACGATAAGCAGGCAATTTTACTATTGATAAATAAAGCTTAATAATATTGATGACAACGTAATCGTAGTTGTACGCGCAATCTAAGGTGTTCCCAATGATTTTGCGCTTTTTACAGTAGTTGCCACCGATCAGTAGCTCTCGCGACGACGCTACGGACGTTATTAACCTGCTTATAGCGCACAAAGTCATAGTCATAAAATTCATTAAATATTTTTTTTTCTAAAAATTGTAGATCAACACAATGTCACCGCAACTATAGGTTGTTTTGTCGAAAGAAAAGCAAGTAATATATATTTGTGTGCGTGTGTGTACGTAAGATCGCCTATATGCCAGTGTCAATCTATAACCACCCATTTCCAAGTAGTTCAGTCTTGTGAGAAGAAATAGGGCAAACAAATTCACGGCCACTCTTTTAAATCACCAGATAATTTAGCAATATTTAATGAACTAATGTAATACAGCTCTGTTTTATCGTGCGCTTATGATATTAAGATTCAAAGTAAGCAAACTAAAACTAAGCAATGAACGTATGGATTCTAAAACTACTGTTAAATAAGAAAAGAAAGACATAAAAAAGACAGAAGAAATACGAACAGCAGCAAAAGCACGAACAGCGCAACGTCACATTGGCCGCGCGACTGTTCTCTAAATAATCTAAGTAATATGCTACTGAGTAGCGATCGTAGGACGAATCTTCGGTTTAAAATCAATTAAATGTGCTAAGAATCAAAGAAAACAAAAATAATAAATGTCAATTGACTTTAGACAAAAAAAAATATAATATCATCTTATATTATACTACTAGCAACCCGCCCCGGCTTCGCACGGGTACAAATTATACACCTAAACCTTCCTCATGAATCACTCTGTCTATTAGTGAAAACCGCATGAAAATCCGTTCAGTAGTTTTTCAGTTTATCGCGAACAGACAGACAGACAGACAGACGCGGCGGGGGACTTTGTTTTATAATATGTAGTGATTTAGACTATAACCGGGTCACGCATGTTGTATACATGGCCTTACCTGTACGTCACTAATACCCGTAAAATTATTTATAGAACCTAATTCCACATGAGCCTCCCTGGTAATATGTACCTATAACGCTTCTCAGTGACGCATTAGAGCGTCGCCGTGCCAATTACCACGAGAACTGAGCCGCGTAATGCTAATAATGAATACACTACAATAAGTTTCGTTTCAGTTTTCTTGTGGCAATTATATTACAACATTAGAAATGACTTATTAGCATAAATAAATCTCTCTCTTTGAGATTTTTTGTTTAAAACAGTGGTCATAGATTAGTTTTGACAGGCGTATCTTGTAAAATATTCTATCTCGATATCTTTTTTTATGATCTTTTCACTAAATACACGTGGGAGAGCCATGCTTCGGCACGTATGGGCCGGCTCGAGTCCGCTTGATACCACGGCCTTACAGAAAACCGGCAGTGAAGCAATGCTTGCATCGAAGCGTGAGTGAGTTTACCGGAGGCCCTAACCCTTCCCTCTCCTCTATTCCCGTCCTTCCCCTTCCCCCCTCTTCCCTCTTCCCACTCTTTCCCCCTCCCCCTCTTCTCCTACTCCCACCTTAAAGGGCGGCAACGCACGTGTGACTTTTGAGTTACAGGTGCCCATGGGCGGCGGTAGTCATTTACCATCAGGTGACCCGTCTACTCGTTTGCCTCCTATACCAAAAAAAAATGTTAAAATGGTAGATTTATTACAATTTTGTATGATATAACAAAGCATGACGTCACATCATACTTTCATCAAATCATTCGCTTCTGATTTTGATGATTATATCTACAATAAATAAAAACCTTAAAAGAAAAACGAACGACAGTTTTCAGAGTATTTTAGGATATTATATTGACTAACTAGAGAAAACAAGAAAAAACGATAATAAGACCTACCAAATGTAATAATAATTATTCAAATTACACAGTATACTAATAATATTAGGTTGAAGAATCTTCTTGAATAAAACTCAGTCAATAGGCCGTTTTCAACTTTAATCAGCTTTTAACAATAACAAAATTGAAATAATCCGCTAAACTAATAATTAACTTAATGAAGTACGTAACTTCTTTAAGTTAATTAAGAGTTAAGCGAATTAAGCGAACTACAAACCAAAATCTTCATTTGAATTGACTTAACTTCATTATTCAAGATGGCACCTCGTTAATACAAATAGAAAATATGCGTGTTCTATGCAAATATGTTTACTAATTACATTTAAAACCACTGTACCTATCTTCCATTGCTGTAATCCTACTTATTACCTACCTTGTACAAACAGGATTAAAAGCAATCACTCACGAAAACGCTTGCATGCCCATGAGACTCAACTCGAGGTCAAAGAAATGTTAAATTACCTTTTATTAAATACCCATATGTTACAGTAAACTAAAGAAAAGCACATACATATAAACATGGAACTAAAATCAGACAGACAGTCATTTATTATCAGGTGACCCGTCTGCTCGTTTGCCCCCAATACCATAAAAAAACGCTCCTCCATATATCGGAAACATTATATTTACTTATTTTATCTCCCTCAGCAGGTATGTATAGTAGGTATGATAAACAGCGGTGATAATTCTATCAGTACTTTCTCCGAGTCTCGTGGAAAATGACTCTTCAAGGACTCGCTTTCTGAAGACTGCAAAGAAGTCAGGAACGACTGACATACAATACAGTAATTTTTACTTGGTTTGAAAGGTGAACGACAAGATATTTCTACACGCCAGACTACGTCTTTGTCTTTCCAGATCACCACGTCTGTCAGGTTTTTAAATTATAATGTGGCTGAGATAATTTGACAATTTTTAGATTGGCATGGGCCAAACAGCTTAATCCTCAGTACTCTATCTGGGCCTTGTTTTCTTGACATTGTAGGTAAGGTGGTACTGTACAGCATATTTTTCACAAATATCGGTAAGCTTTCTTAGGCCATAGACCGAAGGGTAAGGCAGCAACATATCATTGGCTTATCTGAGATTGTTTAGACATTCTCCTCCAATATGACACCCGGCTCGTGTGCTCCTCAGGTCCTTTATCAGGTCGCCAACCTGTTTTACTCCTTTTTTTTATGATATAGGGGCAAACGAGCAGACCACCTGATGGTAAATGACTACCGCCGCCCATGGGCACCTGCAACTCGAGAGTCACAAGTGCGTTGCCGCCCTTTAAGGTGGGAGTAGGAGAAGAGGGGGAGGGGGGGGAGAGTGGGAAGAGGGGGGAGACGGGAATAAAGGAGAGGGAAGGGTTAGGGCCTCCGGTGACCTCACTCACGCCGCGAAATGCAATGCAATCATTGCTTCACGGCCGGTTTTCTGTAAGGTCGTGGTAAATCCTACTCCTTACTCCTAAATAAGGATCTCAAGTATAATTGGTGATTAATATTTGACAATCAATTACTATCCGAAAATTAAATATTAAAAAAAGTAATAATCCGTTAAGATGCAATACACAAGGAGATGGATACGTTGAATTTATTTTCTACTAGTTGACACGACAGACGTGTTTTCAACAAATTTCCCCTTTTTCCGGGATTTTATTTATAGATTTTTTTTTCTCTTAAAAACCTTATTCTGTCTATTTTGAACATATAAAAGAAAGAATTAGCCAAGTTGGCAATCATACAAGTGATGCGCTTACCAATGAACAGAATTTAATTTTTATTTATTTAGATGACCAATTTATTAGAGATTTATCCCATGCACCAATTTATTAGAGAAATGAAATAAATTTGATATCAGATTAGATTCGAAAACTAACCATATCTAACGGACTCCATTCCATATGTTCCAGGTTCAGATTTTTTAATTTTATAATATTACGCATTATTGGTTGGATTTTTTATTTAACATAACGTTTGTACCAAATAATTGTGTCAAATCAATATTTGACACCAAAATTTTCAAAATGACAATATTTACATTGTCCCACCTATGTGGGACAGTGTAAATATTGTTATTTTGAAAATTAACCAAACTATCGTGCATCAAAAGTGTTAGATTTTGATATAAGTAAATTTTATGAGTAGTGCAACAGGAAATTATATTAACAAAACTTTGTTTGACATAAATATTTTAAATCGCATGTTCATGTTAGAAATTCACTATAATTTTAACGGCAATGCGAAATATTGTAAAGACCGTCCTTTCTCTGAGCTCCAAATAGCCCTTGTACGCATGAAAATAATTTAGTGAGCGAGCAAAGCAAGCTTAGCATACAAACTTCGCGAAACTGGTGGAACTACGGGAACCGCTAGTGATGTGATACTCCTTGGTTTGTTCTAATTAATAAATGCATCAAAAAAAAAAAATTACGTCACACAGCATTCATTGTATGAGCATTAGGTTTGAGCGGGCAACTGATATCATATGAGGAGCGTCTGTTCAAAAGGTCGTATTTCACATTCCAAGTTTTTTTTTAATTTATTTTTTAAGCTCATACCATAAAACTCCATCGAATGAGCCTAAAAACTTGTTCAAAAGAGGGGTATTTCCCACATAATTAAATTTAAAAAAAAAAATCCAATCAAAACAGCTGTATTTCTACATAAAAATGTTTTCTTGGATTGTTTTAAACAGAACAGGCATATTTCTTCTACAAATACCATCTTTTATTCATTGTTCTGTTCAAAAGGTCATATTTTTTCCATACATAACAACTTTAAAAAAATCGATTCGTTCGAGTAAAAAACGGTATCGAGTCGAAAGATGAAGCTGTACGTTGAATACCATTGCCAATAGCAACCCAGTAAAAATAAAAAATAAAAAAAAAATTGACTCTGCATCTCATCACATTTTGTATGTTTCTCATAAAAGACTAATTTCAGCCCAAAGTAGAGATAGATAATAAACATTAAAGTATTGCTTACAGGATTTTTTCTTTTGACAGAATGCCAAAAAAAGTTCACTAGTATTCCTCATTATTTTCTATTTCCAAAAACTTACCTTTCCATTCACAAAACCTTATTTCTAAAAGTGTCAAATCAAAAGGGCATATTTCTAGAAGTGACAAATCAAAAGGTCGTAATTCTGATTTGTCCGATCAATAAGTCGTATTTCTGAAGTAAAATTAAATAAATAAAAAAGTTATGGTGTATTTTTATTATTTTAAAAAATGCATGTAATATTGTAGTTTTAATCTTCACAAGCACTTACATTTAATTAAATTTTAGCATTTTAATAATAGGAACTGAAATGACAGGAAATGTTTTTTCTGTTTTTGTAAAGTTTGTTTATCATAGAAATACGACCTTTTGAACAGATGATCCTCATATGACATCCAAATTTAAAATATCGTTGTTTTAGGAACGTGATTCTATTGATGTATCTACTGAGTCTATGATTCTCTGATTCTAGTCTAAGAGTCTATGATTTTTAATCGAGTACTAGTACTTTCCCCCAAAGGAAAACATACACCCTAATATGTAGAGGAATTGAACCGCATTTGAGCTCTCATAGAACTAATGATGCAATTTACTTTAAATAATATTGTTTGTAAATTTCTGTGTCATATATATTATGTTAGCAAATGCGCCTTGATGCGTTCGAGTGGTCCATTGATAGATGACAATGTTTCATTATTCTATATCATTAACAAAACAAACATTACATATAGCAATATGTTGGCAAAATTCAAACAAGTTTATAAAAGTATTAGGTAATATTCAGAACTTGCATGACAATAATAGCGTTAATAAATGAATTCATTTCCTTTTTCTGACTTTAAAATGTGAGCATTTTCGGAGTCGGTTGAAATGAGGAAATAGTTGACATGATTCATGATTAATATCACGTTACACAATTAACATGCAATACTCATTATTTTGTTTGGTAGCAGATAAAAATGAATTGCTAGGTTTTAAAAAATAATAACAATGGGCTGTGCACCGTGTGTGATTGTGTAATTAACTATTTGGAGAAGTACAGATAGGTACCTCTTTTTCAGATGCGATTAATAGTACACATAAAGTTTTACTGAACATATTAAAATAAAATGGTCAATGTAACTAGTCATAATAAAATTCTTCGAGGTATTTGAATGATTTTGTGAAAATATCCGTACCTAACATTCGAACAGTAATGAGAAAGTGACGATTTTAATGCTCCGTCCTATAAAACACATGATTTGTATTGAAGTGAAAACGTATATTGACCGATTAACTGCCAATCAATTGAAGTTCATATGTTAAAGTACCAACAATTCAATCTCAAAAATGCGATCAGATGTGAAATCTTGATCGGAAACAAGAATATAACCGTCATAAGTGTAGAAAATGTATGTTCATTGATTTCTCTTTTATTGTTACGACTTGTCCGAAAATTTTAAATCGCCTTAACTTTTAACGTATGTTTTGTTTGTCATAAAGACACCAGGTTTAATTTTTAATAAAAGGTATCCTTAATTCTGCTATCACATTTACTATCGTATTAGTGGTCGAATTAATAGAAATGTTTAAATTAATTCCTATTCTATCGTAGAATTATTATTATCATCAGCTTCTATTGATAAATTCAAGACTATAATTATAAACCCTGAAGAATTAATGTATATGGTCGTCTTCTTCAATCTCAGTTACTTTGTCTCTGGTCAGAGTTTAGAGGATTATAAAAACATATAAGCTTTAATTTTAAGGTTACTTTCAGAAACAATAGGATGTTATAATGATAGATACAATGAAGGATGTGATAATGTCATTTAATAGTTATTAGTACTTTACAAAAAAAAACATTCAATAAAGATATAGTTTTATTCACGGGTTTATTTAGGGGGTAGCTGACTCGTTTCGGGCCCAAGAGGGGCCCTTTATCAAGAGCAACCTGCCGCGTCATGTACACCCCGCACAGCAGTTTGAATTCTAATTACAATCACAGTACTTTTCTCTGCTAAAATACGCTTTACTGCCGTTGCTTAATAATATAGACCGACGACCATAATATAGAACTGTAGGTAGTCAATGATCAAAGACATAGTTGAATATAAAATTGTTTTGTTGTAATTTAGTGGTTTTTTCTACTAAAGAATACTAGTAACGTAGGTCACACATTACTAGTATTCTTGTTTGTTAACCCCTCCAGCTAACCTAAAGTTTGTGTTAGGAGTAGATTGTGTAGTCACAAGTATTATGTTAATTTTTCATGTTGCCTAGCAGCTCTGTGATGTTCTTTTCCATTTTAGAACAATATTAATTTATGTTACATTGTCCTCACATTAAATTGCGCTTATAAGCAATGTAACAAATAATTTTGTAAAAAAAAACATGTTGGAAAAGAGTGTCCTTGGAGTTTCTTGCCTGTTCTTCTCCATAGGCTCTACGTTTTGGAACAGGTAACTAGCTTCACGACCGACTTATACTGACTGACTCCTCCTGACAATTCAAAAATACCTACAATGGGTTTACTTGAAATAAATAATTTTGATTTGATTGATTGATTCACGTTATAAAAGCTGTTCCCGGATCCCTCCTACTTAAGGCGCAGTACGGCACACCGTGTGGTTTTAGTCGGTTCGATTCCGACACACCGCCCCACCGAAAAACCCCGGTGGGGTGACGGCCCGAGGGGGTTTCCACACACCCAAAAAAAAAAAAAAGGAGTAGGTTCACGTAAGTAACACACTGGGTAGGTTCCGAACCCTACTTGATCGCAAGGTTACGCCTTAGCCGTTACTAAGTATCTGTTTAATATGACAAGCTGATATTAAGTGTACTCCAGCTTAAATTTCCTTCCTTCGTACGTAGAATATATTTATGCTCGTATAAAGTGTGTGACAAAGTGATATTAAACGTTAGTAATATGATATACACTAATATCACATTGAGTCTAACCGTTGCCAGTCGCCGTCGGTCCAAATGGAAAGACGCTTTGAAAGTAAAAAGTATTCATTTGTCTCAATGCGATTGAGATAGTCGTCTGTAAATTTATTATGTGTGACATGATCTATAAATGCCATTTGCCAACAAGCGAATTTGGTATCTTTATAAATATAAATGCTATTTTTTGGTAGAAAACGTGCTAAGAATGACTCTTCCGCTTTGTATAAAAGTTTTAAAATATATATATATGCTTAATATCTGTTCTGTGTAAGTCTTAGTTCACACTAATATGACTTTTTCCTGATCTCAAGTAGACCGGCCCACTGTCAAGACCGGCTTACTCTACAGCAACGGACTCCCCATATGATAATGGTACGAACTAGGTTTGTTGGCAGTGAATAAATTAATTTTTTTCCTTTAAAAATATGAATTTGAGAAAAAATGGAAGTGCTTTTTCCCATGAAATGAAAACGTTCACAAAGAATTTATTGGAATTTCAGTTCTAGCTAGTGTAATAATATATAGTTCTTTGTAAAAGAGATTAAATTAATATAAACATACTCACTTTCACCACAATAACATAGTTTTACTGACGCCAAGAAATGGCTTCGCACAAATTAAAGTTGATAAATGATTGGGTATGTAGTATTTTCTCTAAACACATAACTTACTGGATTAACTAATATTCGATGTAGTTATAGAGAGCAGTCATAAAATAACAAAACAAACGAAGTCATTACGACTTATTTAAGGGAGGTATAATTATATTAATTTTTACCGACAGAAAAAACGGAGGCGGTTCTTAACTTAACCGGTATTTATGTTTTTTTTTTATGTACGACCGCGCGTAACTTTTTACAGGGTAGTCCGATTTTGATCATTCTTTTTTATTCAGCCCTACCGAATATATTATAATACTATACTTCATAGGCCACCTTTTAAATTTGAACAAAAAACAAACAAAACAAAGGCAAAAAAAATAGATAATGATTGATTGTTCACCCAATGAGTTCTCATTTGTGATTTGTGAACAGATTTTATTGAAACTTGGCACACATGTGTAGTTTTAACGACATTGCAATATGACGGAGACCTGGGGTTGATCTGATAACGTGAACGGAGGCCAATCGAGGGAACTCCTCAACAGTTTACAGTAACTACATCTTGTTTGGATTTTTCTTTTCAATTTTATGAGAACGTTAAAACTAGTAAATGATTGTTGTTTAAATATTTATAACAAATAACAATGAACAGTTAAAGTAGTAATTAGTAAGTCAGCGCCAAACATACAAAAAAAAAAGAAAATTCAAAACATTTAGCTTTTTTTGCTTTCAGTTCAGCCTTTCTTCTATCGTCAAAGTTTTTACGCCAAAGCGATCGCATTGACTTAACGAAAGAAATAATAAATGTTTTAAGTTATTTATTCTTATTACTTATTATCCTTTTTAACCTATTAAACTGTATCATGTTTTATTTTTTGCCGCTTTATTTTTTTTTATTGCATTTTTATTAAAGGTGGGGAAAAAATGTAAACTTAAATTATAATTACTTGTAAGTACTATATATACTTGTACTACATACATAATATGGTAATCATATAAACAGATACAAAATGAGAACAAACTCTAAGTACACCGTTTACGCTAAACATTTATTCAAGAATGTATTACACAACGGAACAAAAGAAATGTGGGAGCGAATTGCCTAAATACGGAAGTATTCGTTCAAAAAGTGGCCGTTTTGTTCTTGTACGTAGTCCTACACGTTTTCTTTGCATGTTTACAAGAGTCATTTGTAATCCTCATTTAGCAAAGACTTACACTTTCGAATCGACGCCAATGACTAAGTAATTCTGTAAACTTTCTCTAGATGGACATGTTACCAATAACGCTCTATAGATACACGGTACTGGAGCTTCTTCGGGTATTTTTTTTCTTCATTTTTAATTTCATTTGAACTGACGTCAGAGCGATTGTACTGCTTCGCTGACTACAGTCATTTGCGCTCTAACATGAGACCAATGCGGCCGCACTCACCGTTCTCCGCTACACCATAACTCGTTTGCGAGTCCAATGTGTTACGCGATAAAATTCACGGCGTTTACGTAAATATTGTAACGTTAACTCACACGTTTGTTGTTTTGTTATCGTTTTAACGGGCAGTGCGGTTGATAAGGGATTTTGCTTTAACGTTTTTCTGTTGTGACTGATGGCAAAAAGTGAAAGAAATTTGTGGTGTTTGGAGATAATGGAGTGTCATTAACGTTAAAGGTAAGTTGAAGCTGTTTTTGTTTCGTATTAATGACTGTTTCTGTTTGTTTGAAAAAAAGATTGTTGTTTTAACGAGATACCTATTAACCGGCGTCGGATTCCTAACATAGTCTACGTGGTTAAACCTAATATTTACCTAGAGAGGTCTATTGAAACTAAGACTATATATATATTGTTGTTGGCTATGATCAAAATAGTTGTATATTAGTGTAAGTTTTTAATCGTCTAAGTCCAAAATCAAAAGCCGGTACATGAATTAATTGGTATTAAAGGTAAAAATTACTTATAACGGACTTCAAAATTAAATCTAAAACTACGTTTTTATGCTTACAAGAATCCTATTCAGGCCTATCAATGTAATGTACAGTTTAACTAGAATAACAGAAGTCGTTGGCAGAATTACGTTTTTAATTATTAATGTATACGAGTTTGAAACGTCGAGAAATAAAGTGAAAACAATTTCATAGTATGGTGAAAGAGTAAGTGCTCATGCAATAGTATAATCCATACGATTTATATGCATGAGTGTGTCACATGTACTATTTTTGGTTTTGTGTTTGTGTTAATGTTCCGACTCAACATTTTAAATGTATTATGTCAGTTAATAAATTCAATTAGAAAATAAATATTGTCTTTTTTTTTAATTCACAAAATCGCAAGAAAACCTTTTACTATTAAAAAGTATGGTATAATTCCAGTAGAGCATCCGACTTTAGAAATTCAGAATTGAAAAAATCAAACATACCTATTTTGTTCTGATCTTATACAAATCTGGTTTCTTCTAAATTTAAATAATTATAAACTGGATATCAGTAGCAGGGGCCCTGTATCAAAATTAGTTGGGGGCCAAAATGAAGGGTAAAGATTTCAAAATGCTTTAAACTTTTTTGCTTGATTGCTTTTTTTACTTTTGTCATTTCTGAAGTGAAAACTCTATAAGCACGTATGACAGTTTTTATATGTTTTTTTTCCGGGAAGCACGAGATTAAATGACATTGTGGATAACATTTTACTAATTTTTGCTTACACACGTTAGGGGCCCCTGTAGCCCGGGGGCCCCGTATCATTGATACGGCTGATATGACGGTAGCTACGCCCCTGCTGGATATACATCAAACTTCACCTTCAGTGACAAAAGTTTGGTGTTAAAAATGCAATGCTTCCTTTGTTTGCTTACTATTTTTTTTAAATAACTTAACTAACCATCAATGCAAACAAACAGATATTACATGTTACGAGTATGTTGAATGTTAGATCTCGTAAAATAATCACATATATCGTAAGAACAGCCTTAATTATGAACTTTACCTTTGCTATCAACAATAACGTTATAATAATAATAATATTTGAATACATTATACGTTCTCTTTATCTCTAATGTAAGAAACGTGAGAGTATTGTTAATACGATGATCACGCTATTTGACATGCGTCTTGAAGCACTAATTGACGCTTAAATTTAATTGTTTACTTTTTATATTTTTAAATATATTTTGTTAAATAATAATGTATTTAAAAATGTAATTTATATATTTTGAAGATGTTAATAAAGAGAATAATAATAATAAGGAGGTTCCTATCTTTGGAGCCCTAACCACCGATGTCTTGGTCCCTGTACCCGATGTCGGTGGTCTACTATTTTTTATATTTTTAAATAAATATTTTGTTTTTCATAAATATTTAAAAATATAATTTATAAGTTTTAAGTTGAATATAGAGGTATAAGAATAATAACTTCACACATGTCACACAAGGGAGATTAAATCTCCACTTTAATGCTTCTCGGGGGTTGCGGAAGAATGCAATAACCTTTGTCGCTCCCTGATCATAGGCAAGTAGTGGAACACCGGGGTGGTTTTTAGTCGGTAAGAGTCCGACAGACCCCTTCGCCTCCCCAAGGCGGAGGACATCCATGTAGGATCTTCCACCTCGTCAACAAAAAAAAAAGTGCTATAGCAATTCTCGCTCCCCTGATCATATGCAAGTAGTGGAACCTGTGGAACACCGGGGTGGTTTTTAGTCGGTAAGAGTCCGACAGACCCCTTCGTCTCCCCAAGGCGGGGGACATCCATGTAGGATCTTCCACCTCGTCAATTAAAAAAAAAAGGGAGGTTAAATCTAGATTTTCATCTAATCATAATTGTAGTACGACCCTAGTTACTAGTTGAATTTTAAATCGAATGCTGAAAGATGAACAGGGATTAAGCAAGTGGATATTCAAGGATTTATTTTAGAGTTCAAGTGACATTTTTTAAATACAATTTATGTAATCTTTTTAAACAAAAAACACAAACGTGTAACCTATAAGTTTTTTTCTAAGACGGTAAAGATATCGCTACATAAAATGTATGTGCTTACTTATTTCATTTGCATCTACCAAATGTTGCCCGGTAGAAAATTAGACCTTTGGCATTAGGTCCGCCATTGTTTCTTTTTTTTTTATTAAAATAAGTAATAAATTAAAGGTATCATTTACATGTTTATTTACCTGTAATTAAACTTCCATAATATAATAATTGAAATCATGCAAAGTTACCTATGTAAAGGAATAAATAAATAAATAAATCTCTAATGTAAGAAACGTGAGAGTATTGTTATACGATGATCACGCTGTTTGACATGCGTCTTGAACTCTTGAAGCACTAATGTACTCTTAAATTGACAAGCTTTTGTATACAAAGCTTTGATGTCACATTTACCTGACATGTTCCTTTTGATAGTTATGATTTAAAAGTATTAGACGATAGAAATGGAACGTAAGAAGTTTTTTGTTAGGTTTATAACACGAAACTGAATAACTCCACAAAAAAAAACAATTTATTTAAAAAAGCTGTCACATATTTGCTTATTCCAAATAATTGATTATTTCAAGTAATTGAAAAAAATAATTTAAAAAAATGTCTAACTGAAAACATCGGGATTCTTTTACCGTAAAATCAAGTTTAAACTACATAGGTAGATGAAATTCGCAATGATCAGAATCACGGACCCAAGGTCGTGCTCGAACCGTTGCTAGGCTGTTCGTTTCCAAATATGTGGCAGGTATATTAATTTGTTAGGCAATGATATTTACGGACAAGAAACTAAACTTTTATGGCATCGGGACTGTAACGCAATTATATGTAGTTACAAGACTTGACCTTCTCAGTGCACATAGAACACAGACGTCCCCTACAGGGTGCATTAATAAATATGGAGTATCATTGATTACATTCAGAACTAAAAATTATGAATATACAGCTGAACTAAACGTACAAACAATAGTATATGTATATTGTATATATACATAGCTGACAATGATAGTGATACGGACATGCCATACAAAACACAATTAATACATTAAAAGAAAGGTTTAAGTACTTTATTTTTAATTTATGACTTGCCTTCGCACGGCTTGTGCTTTTGCCATTTTTGGAACATTTTCAAATTGAGTATTTAGTTAGGGGCGTCCGGAATCACACTGCTATATAATACATATTATGAAACATACGTGTGCATTAAAACTTTAGGTTTCACACAAAAAATAATTTATAGTGATAGCATCACTCTAACTTACTAAATGAATAATTTGCAAAAATCTTAGCTACATGTAGATCACATTTTTGTATTCAAACAACCAAATGCATGTATTTCAAACTATAAAATATGAGAATCTTTTTTTAAGAACTAGGTACTTATTTTAAAATCTCATAGTATAAGTTAAAAGTTATTAGATATTATTATGCAGCCAGTTTTTACTATGTCTATTTTTATATAAAAAGAAAACAGCAGGCTATTAACCTGCCTTAGTACGTGATGCAGATAAAATAATATAAGCGTATAAATGTAAAACTTCTGCTAAAATTTAATTCGTGTTTTTTTTTTAAATGTACTTACCACTAAAAGAAAATTTCTGAATTGACAACTTATTTAGCATTTGTAAGATGTGGTAAGTGCCGTGATTACCGATTTATCTAACCTACTGGGTGTCGTGACTGAACTGGTTCTTTCGTATAAAGACCACCCTGAACGCCTACATGACACTTGCACAGTTTATGTAGACTTGGATCCTTGCGTTTATTTCGGCGTTTCTTCTCGAGTCTAGATATAGAAAATGCCGGACCCATCTAGCTTTAAAGAAGAAATCGACGTGTAAAAGTTTCTGAAAAGATTAATTTGCATTCGTTTATCATTTTCAGGTTCTGTATATCGTAATAAATAGCTAGAATCAAAATGTCCTAATCCTTATATAGACCTATTATTTAGATGTTAATATTTATACGTATACTCTCTGTATTTCTCGCGTTATTTTTAGAGTGTTAAGTACAAGCACTATGAAATAGCCAGCCAATAAATGTATGTAGGCAGTGACCATGGAAATCTTCTCCATAGTATTATTTTATGGCAGTGACCGAGCAAACATAGCCGCTTATGATGAAAGCATAATTTATTAGTTCTACTTATAATTTATTTACTGGATCCTCTGATGAAGCATTTAAAATAAAATATTTTACTCGTTCATAAAATTCTGGTATGTGTGTGTACTTCTTCTCCTCCTAAAGAGCTTGACCGATTTTTGTGTCTTTTTTGTACTTTTGGCATCATCTAGATAGTTCTTAGCTTTAGTTGGAACCGGTAGGTGACGGTGTGTTCAAAATCCAGTTTCATTATGATCATATTTGAATATATTATTTTAAAAACCTATTTACCAATTAACTTATGCGGAATACCGGTTTTCCTTTACTTAATAATAACAAAATCAATTATATAAATTGTGTCAAACTAGCTTTTAGAAGGACTCCGCTCATAGTTTCGTATCTAACTGTACCTATTTTGAAAAAGTAGGCATTTTGCTACTTTGTCAATGACATATGCGATTTAGTTAAAATACGAAGTAGAGAATATGATATGTGGATTATTTACTACATAGGTTTTTTGCAATGTAGGTATTGACAACCGGACACTTATTTTTCTGTCTTCCAACGATGCTTATTTCTGGATGTAAATTACCCTATGTCCGTCTCTGCACTCCTGAATCATCATCCGATCCGATCATCATGAAAAGTTGCACACGTTGTATGCAACATTTCATGATGATCGGTGAGGTAGTAAAGGCGTGAAAGTGTAACATACAGACAGACAAACCGACATACATAGTTACTTTCACATTTATAATATTATTACATAAATAATAATATAAATATAAATAAAGTATTCAGTAGGTACATTTAATGTTACATACTTATACAAAATTCAGCATTTGAACGATGTATATGCTGTCATTAAATTTAATTAATAAAAATAATACCGACATAAATATACCTTCAAATCTTGCTACAGAATAGTCACTAAAATATAAATAAAGTATTATAAATATCAATTGTACAGTGTAATGTGCTAGTTTATAGAAATTTGTTTATATAAATACTTTACACATATGTTATGTCCACAACACTAGGTATTCATACAAGCTAAAAATACACTATGATCTGTTTTTCCAACTGCGCGAAAAGATGTATTATTTCAAACAAACAAGACTATAGATGTTTACTGCAGACAAATACTACAGAAAAGGCCCCAATATACCCTTTAATAATCATTTAATATGTAAGGAATTTTACTGCACACAACATACTAACGACTAAGTTTCAGCGTTCATACCGGCCATCTACAAAAACGAGCTCAGTTCGTCCGTTCTTCATAATAATTATAATAATAACTTGACACATCTTACACACCGATGTCTGATCCGAAACTAGCCAGAGCCTGTACCCAGTAACCAATATAAACCAAAGGTAATATTTCAGAAATGTAACACCCGTATAGTTTTAAACACAGAAAATTGCATTCTTCTTAAAATATCCACTCTTTGTAGCATCTAAACAAACCTTCGTTTGTGTGAATGCGGCCTTACAGAAGACTCAACAGTTCCCGGATCATTTCAATCTAATATTTCCGTCCTTACATCTTTGTTTAAACATAATTACATATTACAAATAAAATGCTTACTATTAAAATAGAACTAAAGTCACGATATCTACGTATTTGTTACTTCTTTTTGTGTGGGCTCGTGAACCACTTTAGCGAGGCAACAGGTCAGGTCAATGAACTTACAATGTCATTACCAGTTTGTTTGATCTCGGGTACCAAATACGAAATGTTTTTTTAATAAATATAATGTCAACGGTAACTTTATTTGAGAATTAAATTTAAACTAATGTACGATGTCTTTTTTTTTTCAATAAAAAAAAATATAAACCCATCATTCAGGTACATAATTTTTTTTTAAATAAGAACACGTGTTTTTTTATGACAGACATCGACTGATGACGAAATGTATTTGAAACGAACTTCTAAGTGAGATTGAAATTGACATTTTGTCTACTGGCTTACATTGTTAGACCAGATTACATCTTGAAATATATATTTTATTATTTCTGCATAGAAATAAACTGTACTTAATTTAGATTAGTCATGGTTTTGCTTATTTAGAAACGGTATTATGCCACTAAATGAATAACATTCTAGATAATTGAAATTACTTTTGTTAATTTTTTGGCTTCTAAGCTTCAATTATAGACTGGCCTGTTGGCGTGGTGGTTAGTGACCCTGACTGCTATGCCATAGGTCATGCGTTCGATTCCCACCAGAGTCTGGGTGTTCTTTGTGTCCGTTGTTTGTATGTTTGTAAAGTACCCCGCGACACAGGAGTAATTCCTAATGCAGGAGCTGTCTTTAAAAAAAAATATAGAGTTTTTTGCATGAATTACATGTAATTCGCGTATGTATATGGACAAATTAGGGACGAAAAACGCCGAAGTGATGGTGTTAATGTCTGTAAATTCTTTCTAAGCATTAGATACCGAAAGCAAGTACTCTTTATTGTTCACTAAAAACAAACATTAACGGTTAAAATGCACATTGGTCAGGCTTTATCACAATAAAAAAAGCAATATTTCCGGGCTCGTTAGGATGGACAGGTGTACTGATAATGATTAAAAGTGGATGATTCTGAAACAGAAAATATGAATATAACATAGATAATTATATAAACCATGTATTGTGTTTAGGATTTCAGGAGTAGTAGTCAGTCAGACTAAGTCAGTCGTGAAGCTACTTGCGTATTCCAAAAGAGATTAGATCCTGTGGAGAAGAACAGGCAAGAAACTCCAAGGACACTCTTTTTCAACCTGTTTTTACAAGTCTCTGGTTACATTGCTTATTTGCGCAAATGAAATGTGAGTAGAATGTAACGTATTGTTCTAAACTATAAACAGTCGCGCAAACTACTACTATATGTAAGTTGCAGTTCGAAGATGACCAGCCCCAACCAACGGCACTCGTTCACGAGCATGAGGCACGCGCCAGCCATTGTCCACTTTAACCATATCAAAAGGAGCCAAACGACTTTAGACTACATACCTCATGTCTTACGTATAAGCATTATCATCTTATTGCCCTTTTCCTAATTTTCATTGGGGTTGGCGCAATGTGTAGCAATGCAAAGAGTTTTGGCTGATTCCTTTTATGGCCTTCTGCCTGCCTGACCGCAACCCTCCTTGGGAATATAGTTTTAAAATGGGAAAGAAGGAAGAAGATAAATTTGTAAAAGAAGAAATGGGCAGAGAGAGGAAACTAAGGTACAAACGTACTACCGCGGATACCGCGAGATACCACGAGTCTCGGATGGGCAACAGGACTGAGACTGCTCGCAGAGGCCGGGATCGCGTACTCGAGTGTCCTGTATTCCCTGTGACTGAAAAGGCAACTAGGATAGGAACTCCAGCTGACACCTGACGTCTTACGTATAAGCACAGTTGATTGCAGTTTTGTAGCGTGTGTTTATATTTTATCTTGAATGAGCGTGAACCTCTTCTTTCCCGACCTTATTCTGAAGTCTCTGCCACCACTCAGGATTTAACTCTCAACATGAAATCTCAGTAGGACACTAACGAGTTGGTCCACCTGGACTAACCATTGACAGCATTGTTCTATTTTTTAGAAACACGAGGTAACACGAGGACATTTGATAATATTTCACTTTCTTTTAAACTAGTTGTGTGTTTATATGAAAGTGAAATATTATCATATCTTAATAGATATTTAATTCGTTTAATATAATTAGACAAGTATAAACTGACATTCTACTCTCAATAGAGAGTACAATTTTTAACAAAATTTACAATTGATTGAATACGATAAGTCTAATTTAGACTTGAATGTATAATTAAGTTCCTGTTTTGGACCCCTAGTTAGTTGCCTTTCTGTAACACTGCAGTGGCGTAACAATAGGGTGGTAGAGTGGGCAAAATGCCACGGGCTCCCGGCTCGAGGGAGCCCCGAGTACCAAAGGTCCAGAATACAGGAGGCACTAATTACAAAATGAATTAATGAATTAGTCACGGGCCACAGATGGTATAGTTACGCCACTGACACTCTGTATAGGTTAGAAGTGGCAAGTATCACGATCTATGTATAAAGCAACCGGTTTTTGACCACCTGCTATGACATCACAATCAGCATTGTGTGACAAGAAACACAAATCCATTGAAAGACCGTCGCGATACAAAGAAAACAAATCATGCAATTTGGTTCATTGATCGATATTTGTGACACAGCATCATTTTTTTGTCTCAGAATTATATAGATGAGGAACATAATAATATGAAAATGATCTTTAAATTAACATAAATGAAGCGATGTGTATATATGACATGTTAACACTTCTAACACTTTCTATTGTATGAGAAAGAAGAATGTAATAATAAATTATTTAAAATAGCATGTTGCATTTTTAACCGACTTCAAAAAGGAGGAGGTTCTCAATTTGGATATTTATATGTATATTTTTTATATATGTTCGGGTATAACTTCGTCATACGGATTTGCTAAATTATTTATTTGTTAGAAAGAGGTTAATTCCGGAAACGTCCCATTTATATTTCGTAAAAATCTGATGATGAGTATTTTTATTATGATTTAGGCACATTGAACTCGGTTATATAGTTTTATAAAGTTAGTTATCTAATAATTCTTTCAAAAAAAAACCGACTTCAACAAAAAAAAACTATTCCATAAAAGACTTATATATGGTTTTCTCATGGATGCCATTGTCAGAACTGAACCAAATTGAAATGGGACCACACGGGAAGCACCAGCTTTCAAATAAAAAAAGAATCATCAAAATCGGTTCACCCAGTCGAAAGTTCAGAGGTAACAAACATTAAAAAAAAACATACAGTCGAATTGAGAACCTCCTCCTTTTTTGAAGTAGGTTCAAAATATTATTGAACTAATAATAATGATAACTGCACACATCTCACACACGGCCGCCTGATCCCAAACTATGCAGAGCCTGTACTATGGTTGGACTGGACAGTCAGACAGACAGACAGGACTGATTAGTGATCCTGACTGCTGAGCCAGAGGTCGTGGGTTCGATTAACACCCAGGACAGTTATTGTGTGATAAGCACGATCATTTGTTCTGTGTCTGGTTGCAATTTATCTATAATATGTATGTATGTTTTCAGTGATTTAAGTAAATGTTCCATTGTCATATACACCCTGTATATGTCATATATATTTAATGTAATACATGTATATGAATGCTGAAATGTATAAAAGCCGTCCCAAAACTTTACTGTAACATTGCTGCAAAAGTGAGAAAAAACTTGCACACTCATTTCAAAGATATTCGACATACACAATAAACCAAGTACTTATTTAATTAATAAAAAAACGTTTAACTGAACATAAAACAATTAATTTACTCATGATTGCCTTAAATTAATAACAGTAAAACGTTTAAAATTTAATAGTACTATAAAACACCTATTTTAAATATTACAAGTATTGATATACATATTAAAGAGAAGGTTAGCACATTACAAGGTTAAGTAATACTAACCAGGTCAGTCTTAGGATGGGTGACCATTCTTAACACATCGAGACCCCTCCGTGCCTCGGAGAGCACGTTAAACCGTTGGTCCCGGTTGCCATACGAACGTCTGTGGCATTCGTTACGGGTAGCCCTAAAAAGTCCGACAACCTGGTCTAACTACAGAACTTCGATATCGCCAAGTACTTGGGTTGTGGAGGTTAGATGGCAGTCGCTTCACGTAAAATATCGAAGTTCGGGTGATTCGCAGTTAGATTGAGGGCCGACCCCAACTTAGTTGAGAAAAAGTGCGGAGGACGATCATATGCATATTCAGCGCTGGCCGTAGGCGGGGGGGCAAAACCAAGCGCTGCTTAGGGGCGCCCAGTTGGTAGGAGCGCTATGACGTCATGGGAGAAATCATTTTTTCAAATTGTATTCGAGAGAGTATAGTACACTAAAATTTGCCTAAGGGCGCCACATGTGCTAAGGCCGGCACTGTGCATATTAAAATATTGATTTATTACATTTCTTAATTGTAATAATATTTTGTAAATAAAACTCAAACAACGTCGAGTGTTGGACCATTATCGCTATGTTTATTACATTTCTTAATTGCAATATATTTTTTTAATAAAACTCCAACAACGATAGTGGTCTACTGTCGCAATATTGCTTATCGATAAACCATAGTTACAGTAATGTTCAGACAAGTTAATATGCAACTACCGAAGAAATTGTAAGGCGTGTCACGCCAAACATTATAACTATGTTTCACAATACATTAGAAACGTTACTATGTTATTTGTGGTGAAATCTATTAAATACTATTCTCGTCAGCATGATATTGAACACGTCCAAGAGAAATGCGCGGTTCTGCGGTTCGAATGAACTGTAACCTGCGTTGAATTTTCACTTTTGGAGTTTACTCCTTAATAATCGATTTCCATATAAGGCGCCCGTATGAAAAAAAATATGAAGAGTAAAATTTTGTGATCGGAAGGCAGCGTAACGCTTTAACATTTTGTTGTGCTTTATTGGAGATTACTCCTTATTCTCGACGCATGTAAGTAGATATGTGTTTGTTACATATGTATGTGTCTGTTACCTTTATGTTATATATATATATGTAACTCCAGTCTGAGAAGCTGACACACATATTTATTTTTAAATACTTTATGTAATTTTATTTTTATTTTACTTATTTGGCTCACTAACAATTGAATACACTGATACTTTGATATGAGATATAGCCTAGTCATAGTGCAACAATATATTACAAGTAAACACGTAACACATTCCTTATTTGTTGAAGGATATTTAATGCTTAAAATTACATAACGATGTCTTACTCAGATAAACTTAATTATGTTTTTATAAAATATATATTAAAAATAAATACCTATACAAGCTACCCTTCTACGTGTTCCTGTGGCTAAGTAATTGCCAATAAAAAAATATTGTGATTATAAATTGAGATAAAAACTATCGTATCTCTCAATTTGGACCAAACTGCACACAGTGTGCAAAATTTCATTAAAATTGGTTCATTAGTTTAAGAGTACATTGCGGAAAAACAATGCGCCTGGCAACTACCTGGCCACGCATTGCTGTGGTTAGGTAACTTGCAATAAAATTAAAAAAAAACTATTCTATCTCTGGATGGTTGGCCTATATTGCACATTAGTGCGAAATTTCATTAAAATCGGTTCATTAGCGTAGAAGTTTATCGCGAACAAACAGCGTAACACGAAATTTTTATATGTATAGATTTATTAAAAATATTAATCAATATTTAGTATCATAACACATTTTCAACGGAAATAAATGTATATCGGAATCGAAACTTTCATAAAAACATTAATGTATGTTCCGCACGCAAATAAAAATAATTTATTACATAAAATAATTTATATTTATTGAAATGTTCGGTGCCCGTGAAAAAGGTTCGTATGAAGTAGGTTGCATGTCGAAACCGTAACACGATTAAATGTAATGTTCCATGGTATTACTTGTTATTGAACGGTTGAAAAAAAAGTCGCGTTTTTATATCACAAATGTTATCCTTGGAGTTTCTTGCTTATCCTTCTGCACAGAATCTATGTATTAGAACAGGCAACTAGCTTCACGACTGATTTATTCTGACTGACTTTCTTTTTTTCTTTTGTTTTTTTTTAAGACAACTCTCGCATTAGGAATGACTCCTGTGTCGCGGGGGACTTTACAAGCATACAAACAACGGACACAAAGAGCACCCAGACTCGAGTGGGAATTAAACCCACGACCTATGTCGTATCAGTCAGGGTCACTAACCACTAGGCCAACAGACTTGTACTCCTGACAATTCAAAAATATCTATAATTGGTTAAATTGAAATAAATGGTTCCGATTTTGATATTGATTTATCTACTCCACGTGACAGTAAAAGTGATTACTTGTGTATACTTTAGCAAAACTGATTTAAACTACCTAATACATTTGTAGTTAAAAAAAATTGCATACTTGTCAGTTTGTACTTACAAACTGATAAGTATGCCAAACTTTATTGCAAACTAAGTATGCAAACTGTTACTTAACAGACATCGGGGTCAAAAGTAACTTAAAACTTTGACTGAACTACCTCAAAAGATGACAGCATATTTTATGACATCTATACCAAAAGCTAAAGTTTTTTTTTTATTGTTTGTTTGTTTGAACGCGGTAATCTCTAGAATTATCATTCAGATTTGAATAATTCTGGGGAAACGGGTAGTAATTCTTACAATTTTAATAAAAAACGAGATATTTTTAGTTGCCCTTACTTTGGCCAGACGTTATAAAACTCGTAAATAATATAATTAATCGACTGACATCATAAAATCATACGTAAATTTTGTGTAAATTACACAGGGCACCATTTTTGGAGCTTGTGTAATTAGTTAAATCGATTCAAAAGACATAACATACTCCACATAAGTACAATAAAAGTTCCTTGCGGATAAGTAAAGCATTCGCGTTTGTAACTAACTGCTCAACTTTTATCGTGTCTGTAGGTACATTTAGCACTTTAATTCAAATTTAAATTAAATTAAGTAAATTTTTCTGGGATAAAAATTTATATCTGTGCCAAATCTCATCCAGATCCGTTCAGCCATAAAAAATGAAATCTTTCATTTGCCCAAATTCAGAAAACCCAAAGCAACTATATTGTTGATACATGTGTTGTTTTGTTAATTTGATAGTATGACGAAGGAACGTTGATCTTAAGTCAGTAAAAACTCACACTTATGATCACTCATTTGTGAACCACATAGTAAGGCTGCGTTTCCACCAGAGATGTGCGAGGTGGCTGAGCGGTGCGAGGATGCGTAACGAAGCTGTGAAACGATGTGAGCGTTTCCACCAGAGATGTGCTAGGCCGCTGAGCGGTGCGAGGATGCGTAGCGACGCTGTGTAACGGTGCGCAAATGAGCTGTGCGAGGATGTGTAGCGGGCTCTTTTCAGATGCGGGCGAGTGGGGTAAAGTGTGATGGGAGAGGAGCTCGTTCACCACTGTCCGCTGCTTGCGTCTCAGTTCAGTTCAAAGACTACATATAGGATATAGACAGGCAGCTCTGCTTAAAAATGTAGTAATAAATTCTGTGACTTCTGCCCCCATTTCTACATCGCAATTTTTTAAATATAAAAGTGATTTTTTCCACTGATCCATGTTTTCCGTACAATACACATTGACCTCAAACAAACCCCGTCTAGTACGTCCACCCCTAGCACACTTCCCTCGCACACATCTCTCGCACACATCCCTCGCACCCATCCCTCCCTTCGGAGCCGCACCGCACGCAGCCTAAGGCTTGAAGAATTAATTACTTAAATTATACACCAAAACAATTTTTTTATATACGCACTGCAATGCAAGCGAAATACATTAATAGTAGTGTATTAAAACACATACGGTTTTGTATGTATGTAGTTGAGGGACGATAGAGTTTTTCAGTGGGTACATGTTCCTTTATCAAACAAAGTTACTTAATTATTTCATAACTGAATGTTGCAAGAAAAATAATCTTTAAGGTGACAAACCTTTTCATTCCGCCACTGTTCTTATGTCGATACTAAGAGGAAAAAATCTCATGCCCATAAAAGAATATTGCTATAGTTATTGCCTTTAGTCCATGTTTCCTAATATTCTGTTGGTGTAATGTCTTTGTATAACATTGAAATACTCATAAAAACTAAGTAGGTAACTGTTATTGTTTACGTCATAGACGGCGACATTTGGTAATACAAGATTTCTGATTTCTAACTTGTAGGGTGAACTTACCAATTTTTAGATCTGTTAGTGGTATGATTAATTAATAATGCCATTTTATACATTTTAGTTCCGTGATCTTCAACTGTTTTATGTATTTAATTAATCTATCTATAATTGTAATCGAATCATAAAACACAATTTTGTAAACTTTCAGACGACCAATATTTTAAAATTTTTATTTAAAGTTTATCACAAGTAATTAAGCGCTGATGATAAAAAAGGTAATTACAAATAAAAATCAGAAAGACCTAAAACACAGCCCGCTTTTTACTTACTATTTAATTACGTTTAAATATATAAAAAAAAATAAAAAGTAAAATAAACTACTGCCATCTAAAAGCCAATCCTGTGTCCAACTGAAAATTAAATTATTTAACTACACGAAGCTAATTGCACACGGTATGGTAACCATGTTTACTATCACTTTCTTATGTGTTCACGGTAGACTATATTAAATATAAAGCCATACTATTGTCCCTATTAAGTTATTACTTATTATGAGCACACATAACATATACTAACGTTGAGCGTTGTTTGACGTAACTTGAAAAGACATAGGTACTACCGTAAAATGCGTTACAAACTGCACTATGTGCAACTGGGTTACCCAGGAAGTTATTACACGAACGATGTGGTTATCGATATAATGTAAAAACTATTTCCCCCTTTAAAAAATAGAACGTCAAACATTGATTATCATATAATTATGTATTTACACGGGAATTAACGCGATCACGAAAAGGTATTACATACCTCTGAATTGCCTGACCTGCTCTGAATTGCGTGCGAATTACCACGGTCAGTGCAACCTGCTCGAAACCTTTTTGTTTATACCTTTTCGTGATCGCGTTAATTCCCGTGTAAACACGTGATTATATCATGGAACGCGAAAGTTTAAAAATTGATTATTATAGCAATATCTGACGTGATCTTAATATCTCAATCTAAATTTAAAATAACGTGACTGACAACATGAGCGCTCACCCTAATTCACGAATATATCCGCAATCATAACTTCAGTCTAGATATTTTTTACATAAAATAACTTTGCACTTCGTAGCACCAATTTTATGGATTTCACAAAATCGATCTGTTCCCAATACACTGAATGAATGGTGACGAATAACTGATTGATTGTTGTTATGGGTTCGAGTATAGATTACGTAGTTAAAAGTTGAATGAATTGGATTAGACGACTGAAACTATTACACTTATAATTCAATTATAACAGGTCTATTTGGACACATTGAGAAATGTTTAGTGAAGATGAAGACATCAAGGAAATTGATACTAAGTGGTGTGAAGACGTGCTATGCCTTAAAACAAAATAATCGCTGCATCATCAGACATTTTAAAACTCTTAACTGTCTGGTGCCTATGTGAATATTCTCAGCTTGTCGTATTTATTAAAACAATGAGACGAGCAGACTCAAAAGTGCGGTGTCTATAAGAATTAAAAAATGAAACGACTACAACAAACTTAAAAAATACATACATACACACGCCCGTATCCTCTAAGGGGTTCATCACCCACATTTTTTCGATTTTAATTTATTCCTACTCCCGTAATAGTAACCAACCGGCACTTTGAGAAATAAAGAATGGCAAATTGTGCATATATTGCTTTCAATATAATATGCACAACTAGCAGCGCCCCGCGGTTTCACCCGCGCAAGTCCCGATCCCGTGGGAATATTGAGATAAAAAGTAGCCTATGCGTTAATCCAGGTCTCCAGCCATCTACTTACCAAGTTTCATCGCAATCGGTTAAGTGGTTTTTGCGTGAAAGAGTAACAAACATCCATCCATCCAAACTTTCACATTTATAATATTAGTGGGATTTGAACATCTTTATTTCCTTCTTGCCTATCCCTACACTTTGATAAGGATAGGCAAGAAGGGAAGGCAGTGGAAGGTAAAGAACATTGCTTAGATGGATGTATTGGGGAGTGTATGCAATGGCTCGAAAAACTCAGGGTCACATACCTGTAACTCGACCTGGCTGTTGCCGGGAAGTCCTTTTGGAGTCAAAGTCCAAAAAACAAAGTCTATGAAATGTCCTTTGTTACCCTTCCAAGGTGTTTTTATTCAAATTTACATTAAGACGCAATTTAAATTATAATATTTTCAATAAAAATTATAGTTACTTCTCGAGTTCTTCAAAAATGGAAAAGTTACTGAGTAACGAACACGAAAAAAATAATTTATTGCGTGTTGTTGATTTTGGAAATGAGTTTCATATATTCTAAAAAATGTTCATCGTATTCTATAGGTTCCATTTTACGATGTTTCTGGTGAAGAAAAGTTTCAAAGATAACTTTAATAGTGGAATCCTGCCGTAGCAGCAACCGGATAAAGCTGATGTTTGCTTAAGTTTGGGCTGCTCGACTTTAGAAGCGCTTCAATCTTACAAAATGTATTTATTTATTTCAGCTTAGCTTTTTGTTTTGAATTTTAAGTCAAGGAACTAGAAGGAATTAGTCCTTACTGCATTAAGTACAATAGTGTCTAGAATAAATTACCTAATGACTTCTTCTATACGAGTCTTTAAATAGCTCAATAGCTAAACGTTTATACAACATCGATTCAAACAATACAAAGAAACATTAACAGTTATGTTTATAACTGTAGATAATGCAGAAATATCTATAGTTGGATAACGCAACGTAATATAAGTGAACGTGCGATTATCTCACTATTTCCTAACGTCCAATAGCTTCATCTCGGGAGACGGAATAGGACAGTGTCTGCACAAAGAGTATCTGATCGAAGATTTATAAGCAACGTAGCGACGTGCGAGAGTGTTCGATATTTCTCTGTCACAAATATCTAACACCCATGCACGTTCACCTAAATATTGGATACATAATATCCTTTCGTAGATCATGACAGACATGATTCAAATAAGCCACGAAACCTACAGAATGTTAGTGAAATGCTCCCGAAACCAAAGACAGACGATAGTACTAATGGTATCTTTGATGAAGGGTCAAAAAAAATCGATCCTGATGAAAAAAAACTATCTTTTTACAGTTTTTATTAGCATTTTTCATGCTACATCATGTTAGTATAAGTAAATGAAACTATTTCATAAAAATAAATCTAAAACAGCTGACGTTCGGGTCATGGGCGCGCTGGCTCCGAATTATTTGCCGATTTATTTTTTATGAAATTATCATTGCATTTAGCTGTACTAACATGATGGAGCGTGAAAAATGCTAAAAAAAATATATATTTTTTTTTATCGGGATCTTTGTTTTTCTGACCCATACATACCTCTGAATTGCCTGACGTTTCGACCGACGGCCGTGGTCATAGGCTGACTGGCTCAGCGGTGCACGTCCTCCGTCGTCGAGATACCGATATTTTATATATTTTGGTTTCGCCATGTACCGTCACATACTATACTAACAGTGTCCCTTTTCTCTAAGCAAATCGATGTGCCCCTATTCTGGTGTTCACCCGACTGCGCATAAAAGCGAGGTTGACATGTTTTTTATCATTGGATTCCACGCTGTTGATAATTTGAAACCATCTTCCCGATTGAAAGATTTGTGTTTTTTAATTTCAATCGCTTCACGTACAACTCTTGAGTAAAAGTGACGTTCCGTGGAGAGGACTTGCGTACGGTGAAATTCAATCCAGTGAGTGGTGCCCGTTTCGGGTGCATGTTCTGCAATCGCTGATTTACTAATCTGTCGGTTCTTCACAGCAGCGATGTGTTCTTTAACCCTTTCAGCAATAGTCCGCTTTGTTTGGCCTATGTAGGAACTTGTCGGCGCCACCTCATTCATCAGACCTTTCACACACTCTCGGCAGTTACGGGTTCTTTTAACTTTACCTTTCTTTAGTTTACTGATAATCTTGACAAGATACGGCCTTCGAGGCCTACCTGCACCAACTCGCCTACTCACACGAGCCTTATAAATTCCTTTAGACATTCGCTCTTCACTCATCGTTTCAACATGCCCAAATCGAAGAAATATTTTTTCATTCTTGTCACTATATCTGAACATTTTAGGTTTTAATGACATAAAAATAAGAACGATCATATTTTACTAACAAAAACTTAAATGAACCAAGACATTGTACGTAATACTCTGCGATATTTGCATTTTTAAGTCTTATTCTCAATAATTATGATAGGTCTGTTTAGATCATTAAAAATTACAATTTTAAGTCATTATTTATCTTTTTTTATATTATTTGTATTAATTTATGCCCAAAAAATAAACATTCAAATAATTTTTAGCTCATATCTCTGATGGCTTTTGTAAGAGGCTCTTTGATGATGAGAATTTTAACCATGCAATTCGTCAAAGTTTGACTCTGCTATTAATTATAATGTAATTAAAGACCCAAATAAACACCAAACCACATCTTGAAAAGCCATAAAGTCTATTCTATGTATTTTGACATTATATGTATACCGTAACACTAATAATATAAATTATTATTATGTTATACACGGGAATTAACGCGATCCCGCAATAGTACTTACATACATAATTATATGATGGAACGCGAAAATTTAAAGGTGAGATAGATAGATTACACTTTATTTGTACACCAGGGGTTTACAGAGAATATATAACAGGAGATGTATAGTATTAAAAGTGAACACAGCGCTTCCTTATCGCTCAAATCAATCTCTTCCAGGCAACCTTAGGATGGACTTATTTTACTAAACTATGTTAAAGATATTTGCAGTGATAGTTTAAGTCATTGTTTTAGAGATATTGTGTAATATGCCCTAAGATATTAATCCTAGAACATACATCAAGACATCATATCATCATACATCTAGACTTAAACTAAGCTGAGTTTTTACTATGAACACGGATAAACATATAAAGATACATTGTTTTGTAAATACATACAAATTATAAATAGACACACCAATAATAAAATAAAAGAACACTAATAATAGTGTTATTTTATTCAATGAATACAAATACCTGTCGTATTTATTACCGTCATGTCAGAACAAATAAGACGTATAGAATGTCGTTTTTATTTTAAGTCAGTGGTTCGAAGACGGTGACGTTACAAGGCCGAACAATAGAATATATTAATTATACCGTCTAATTCAATAAGAAATGAACATCAAAGGAAATGAGAACAACCCTGTGTGTCAGTAAACGAGGAACGAATTACATTTGTATTGCAAATAAGATGTTCTAACATAGTCTTTGAACTTTGCAAACATAACGGAGGAGACCTAACGGCCTACTTGTCATGTTTGAATGGATATATGTCACTAAACGTTGTAACTTAGCTGTAAGAAGTTGAAAACAATGTCTATAATTTTTAGTGTTGTTTCGTGCGTGAACGATTATTCAATAGTTTTAATGTTACTGTGTAAATATTTCGCAAGTAAGTGAATAATTATATTCATAAGAGGAATAACATCCACAAAAAAACAAAACAGAAAACACAATGCAAAATTAGCTAAGTACATTTGTAGGTTTTGAAAAATAGGTGATATAATAGTAATCTATAGATAATAGACTTTGATCACTGTCATTTTTTGATTGGAACGAGAAATTACACTGTTTTCTTAATTTTTCTTTTTACATGGTTTAAAAATATTCTGTAGCATCTCGGAATCTAGTTTACTAGGATACTGTTGAAAAGCTCTATGCACATATAATTATTTTTTTTATTATGCCTTGTGATGCTCAACTCAACACAACACAACTATCGTTGTAATAGTTGTGTTGTATTTAGTCATTTTTAGCACACGCTGAAGAAACCTGTGCTTATATGTACACTACAAACTAAACAAATACTTCGGATGTGTAAAAATATGTAGTATCCTTCTAAAAATAACATTAGTCTGAACTAAACTATTATTACCATAGTCAAGATAGAAGCGATTAGACCTAAGGTAGTTAACAAAATAGGACAAACTATTACGAGGGTAATGCTTTATGCATTTGAGTCTTAAACCAACTGTCTTTACTGGTACTGGTTTTTGCGACAACTCACTTATTACTTAAGACATTGCTTTCTGAAAGATTGAGTAAGAAATAACATAAATTAAAATGACTAGACATCATGAACCAGTACATATCAAACATTTAAATCGCTAGATACTCCTGCCGCTTCAAAACATGACCTCATTACAAACTGTAGTTATTCAACATCTATTACTTTCCAATTAAAAACGCCCAATTGAGGAGCATAGATATACTATATTACGCTACTGATAACCGCGGTTTACCAGAACTCCAAGCGTAATGCTCTTTTTTAGGTTTTATCGGTGTTCATGTCAAATGAAATTATATATTTTGAAGAGAAAACTCCCGCAGTGCTCTTTTATCTATTTATTTATTTTCAGAAAAATACATATTGTTTACAGATAATCCTTACACAATAGTATATAAGTACTTAGTAATATCTATAAAAACTTTGGTAGGTAATAAAATAATGAGGTACATGGTGAAGCAATATAAGCAGCTGGGTTGCAAATAGGTACTATAGCTAGGTAACAGTACTAGGAATCGTCAGTGTTTCGAGGCTCTAGAGAATACTCCCCGTGTAATGGTGAACTTAGCAAACATACAACTACAACAAACAGACACAAATAATTTACAAATAAGATATGCAATAAGTTTAAGAAAAAAAGAAAAATTTACACATAAAATGAAAATCAGGTAGGTTTAAGATTCATGACGATTACTGTATTTAATCTTGCTTTTAGATTGCTTAATTATGTATTTCTTTCATGTTTCATTTCAGTTGACAACCCAATCAATAACTTTCAGAAGTTAATAGAGAAATTATGTCGTACTGACAGAAATACAAGTTAAATCCATACCCTTTTTTATTTCAGGTAATATCAAGTTCAACAGAAGGAGACTAGTAATAACTGCCGTAAGTCATTGACATGATAAAGTAAGAGGCCATTCCAAAATTTGAGCGCAGAGAGAATTTTGTTTTCTTTTTTAATTTTTTTTTTTAATGACACCGAAATCAACGTTGAATTAATGCATATTATCCTCAGTATAACCTACATGGTTTTTATGTTAATATCTGACGCTTTGGCTGGACTGAGGGCTCACACACTAAAAAAAGATCCTTTAAAACACATATTCTCTCACTACAAAAGAATTTCGAATGATTTCAACATTGTTATTTGAAACTGAAGTTAAAAGCAATAAGGAAAAAATACGCTTAATTTCTATAAGAGCCTCTTAAGTATAATTTAATCAACTATAAAGGTCTTTTATTAACTTGATTCCATTAAGAGCGCTCTTTATCAAGAAGTGAGGCGGTTAAATCGCAGACCCAGAACAGAACCACCACTTTTTTTTAAATATGTACACACTATCATAATATTCTTCTCTCTATTCTCTCTAGTTATCTCTACTCTCAATACTTATATTAATCGCAAACACCCGTATTGTACCAAATCGTACCGAGTTATTAACGGGACTTCGAAGTGAGTAACCTCTTTATGTCTTTAAAATATCGCAAGCGGCACTTTTTGAATATTTATGCAGTAATTAATCCCTCTGTTCATCGAATTTGACTTTTTTAATATTTGAATAAAGAACATGTTCATACCTTGTATAGAATTTTTTTTATCTTTATTTAACAAGATAATGAAATTAATTATTGTTGTAGCGTTGTTGATTATTGTGTGTGTAATTTTAACACTAGCTGATCCGCGCAACTTCGTCTGCGTTTGTAATATTTATCCGTTTTCGCAACATTTTTCATTGATGTTCCGCTTCCATTGGTCGTAGCGTGATGTTATATAGCCTACAACCTTTCTCGATAAACGGGCTATCCAACACTAAAAGAATTTTCAAAATCTATCAGTAGTAGGTACCGGAGATAACCCCGAACATCCAAAGTCACAAACTTTTTTACATTATTAGTATAGATAAAATAAAGTACAAAAAAGTTAAATGTCAGGTAAAAGATACAATCATTATGGTAATACAATGAGCATAATTAATAATAATAAAATCGTGTTATTACTTTGACACACTCACACCGGTTTCTGAAAGGCTGATCAAAATATTGTTGAACTAACAGAAATGTCAAGTTAACAATGGTGTCATATCAATTCGAGTTTCTGAAACGTTGATCAATGAAAAATTTACTAGTCTATAACCAATTGCATTGAAAATTCGAATGGCATTTGACATAAGATTTTGCAGTAAAATGTAACATCGTGCTTTCAGAAACTGTTTACCTTCTTGACAAGAGAAGACGAAACGTTTCTTGACAGAAACGACGTTTCTTGACAAAAACGGGGCGATAGTGTGAGTGTAATAGCGTAACTGTCTAAATATTAAGTGTTTTGATGATATTGTTACTCATTTCTTAAATTGAATTCAGTAAATCACTTTAAAAAAATATATACTGTAGAAATAATCGTCTTCAGGAGAGAAGAAAATGCAACAACCGACAACTTTTGACATCCATTACTACCGTAGTTGATTTTAAGAACTTTTAGTGCAAGCCGTCAACAAATAACAGATTGATGATAGCATTTCAATTTTATTGAAGTACCCGTGCAATAATAAATCATTTGAAGTAGCTAAATAAACACAGATAAATGTAATCTATTTCTTTCACTTTCACGGTAAATTAAACAGCAATATGCGGCTAGAATTTATTAGCAATTTCCGAGAATACACGCAAAAACGGATCATTAAAATGGTTGTGATATATTACTAGTAATGTAAGGTGCCATGCGTGCGATATTATAATGAATTATGTATCGGAATTATTATTGTGAATTATTGCCACACGATACACTCAATGCTCGAGCTTAAATTAAGATTGACTTGATTATATAACAAAAAATGTAAGAGATTAATAATGATACTTACGCCACAGTGCAAACATCATACGTAAGGCGGACTTAGACCGCAGGCATTTTCTAAGAAACATTGAGTGATGGAGAAACGTGTGTACTCGGTATAAATATAAACAAATAAAATACAGACACTATATACATATGTATGTGTATAATGGCCTGGCCTGTTGGCCTAGTGGTTAGTGACCCTGGTCGTGAAATCGATTCCCACCAGAGTCTGGGTGTTCTTTGAGTCCGTTGTTTGTAAGTTTGCTAATGCGGGAGTTGTCTTTTAAAAAAAAAATAAAGAAATAAACACGTTTGTAAAGTACTATTGAGACGGGTCATAAGGTGTCGTACCTTGAAAGTATACCGGCTAGTAGACAGTAGACATCCTGTGTCCTAATGGGAGAGCATTCCAGGTTTACAGGTCTAGGTGTTTCTATATATAATTTACATATATTTACAAAAAAAGGTAATATAGCTCTGCTTAGTTGGGTCGAAATAACCATGTGTATTATGTATGTCTCAGGATATCATACTTTCTTGTATAAAAGTCTAATTTACAAAACACAAGCGCCATGGGGAATTAGGCTTAGCTGCGCGCGAGTTTTTTATGTATCGTTTTCTCTTATATAAGTTGCATCTTAGCTAAACTCGTGCGCCTGTTATCTGCCCTATACTTATACATTATACAAATCCAATGCATCTGTTCATCTAAAAGTTGTCTGTTAGAAATCGCAATTACATTCCATGTTTTGGTTCAAAATGATGATAATGACGAAGCCCTCAGGAGTTTTACTAATGTCATGATATGGAAAGTATCTTCTAGAAGCTAGATAGATTTTTATGCAACTAAGTAAGCACAAGCAAAAATGTAAAGGAGTGGTAACCAAGGAATGGGAAGAGATCAAGAGGAATGACCAGTAAAACGATGGTAGGATACGCAGCCTAAGGATGGAGGAGCTTTGCTCTTGAAAGAAACAAATGAAGGGAGCTTGAGGAGGCCTATGTCGGAAGACAACCTGAAAATTTAGATAATTAAAATGAATTAGTTATATTTTTTTATTTTATTTATTTCAGTAAGCACCGCCTGATGGCAAGCGTTACCTATAAGCACTCGCTACATCTAAGTTATCACTTATTCTTTACCAACTCTATCTCTTCATTCCGTAGCATTCTGCTAGCAACCACTTACCAGCAGAAATGGCACTACTGCTTTCTATTCACAATTGTCTGTAGGGGGCAGGAACTGGACCAATGAAGCAGCTTCAATTTCAGCAGAAGCCTGTTATGCCATACCTCGTTGGAGATGTATGGTTTACGCACAGATCAAATAAATGACTCGTTTCTTTGATCTGAGGGTTTACGTGTAGATATGTCACTGCTACATTAATGAAGAAAGAAATATTTTAGTGCAATACTAAGTAGTAGTTTACTTGGTGATATTTTGAGATCATTACAAAGGTGCAATCGAATCGCATATCTTCACCAATCGATGTCAGACATTAAACTCGTGAATATTGAGGTCACTGAGTGAAATGAACAATACAAAAAGTTCATTAACAGTTAACGTGACACGGTTGTCAACTATGTTTTTTTCGTTGAATAGCTAGCAACGGCTCTGTACAATAATAATTAAAATTAGAGATCGCTAGTGTTCGAATAGTATTCGAATTTCGACCATAATCCACTAACATTGTAAGACTTTGAATATTATTTCGTAACCAGTATTAGTTAAACGTATATTGTCACTGACCTCTATTATACAAGTACGCAGGTCTGTGGATATGGTTAGACTATCCTCATAGATTACTTATAGATTTTTGTAGCCGTTTTCATATAATTTTAAATTTATAAACATACTTTTAATTTTTTTAGCTTTCCGCACTCCTTCAACATATAAAGTTTAAAAATGTCACATTTCTTGGTTTGCGAAATTTACTTTTAAAGAAAGAATTCTCTTCACGTATCATACCTATGGAAAATAGATTGAAAAAACTCTAAAGCATAATAGGGTAGATTCCTGTGGTTTTTTTTAATATTACATGTTATATGAAACGTCGAAAAAGTAGGTTCGTTACATTTTGTTTATTATTTGTAATTAGTAACCCGCCCTGGCTTCACACGGGTAGCAGAGACATCTTCAACAATCATCAACATATTTCAATCAATTTACATAAAATCTTAACAAATTATATACCTAAACCTTCCTCATGAATCACTCTGCCTATTAGTGAAAACCGCATGAAAATCCGTTCAGTAATTTTTCAGTTTATCGCGAACAGACAGACAGACGCGGCGGGGGACTTTGTTTTAAACTAAACATTACAAGTGAATTATTAGCAAAAATATGACGTCAGAATTTGTTATTTCACAAGTTTTCAAAATCTACCGTTTTAAAGTTAAATAAATATCAACAGATTTTATTTGACAGTTTACTACAATATTCATAGGGCCACTATCTATATGAAATATATCCACAATATACTTGAACCATTAGGTATTATCATCTCACCCTAAATTTTAAAACATCAGCTATAGGCCATCTAACAAGAACGGTTGGAAGCTGCCTGCATCCTCTGTCCACCTGTGCTTTACAAGATTTTCTGTCCACTTAATTGGTGGATGACCTACACTACGGTTTCCAATACTTCGTTTCTGTTTAGGATTTTTTTAGTCCCCATCTATTCTGCGTGTTTGTGCCTGCAAACTGCCTTTTCAATTTGCTGATCCGTAGGGCGACGTGAATAACCTTCTTTTGTCTTGTCATTTCTGATTCGAATCCGCAGAGAAATTTTAAAAATATTATTTAAACATCCTATATTTCACGTAGTTTAATCTGAAAGCTTATTTTTTGAATTATACTGTAAGGAGTTTAGAATTATAATAATTCTATGAGATTGTAATAATGTTGTTGATTAATGAAACGTACCAAGCAGTAACGGAAATTGCATTAGAAAAGCAATAGTTGATTGCAATCTTTCACTTTTATAATATAGTGAATGTAGGTTAAAACTAAATTACTGTACCAGATTAGATTGTACATTCTTATTTGATTTAAGATCACCTCTACGAAATTGCATTGGAAAATCGATAGCATTATAATTTCGTAGTTTCTTAATTACTATATTTTGGAAGTCTCTGTTGTACATATATTTAAGGTGTAGTATCCAGTGTGATGAGCTACAGATATAGTAAAAAAAGATATCATAAAAATAATTTTCGGAACCCTAAATATTCCTTGGATCCCTAAACTATATTTTACTATTACCCACCCCATATAGAAATATTTTTTATTTTAAACAACTTTTTTTATATTTTTGAGGTACACACTTGATCTATTTCAATATTGATTTTTATTATTGCTTAAATTGGTACAGTCATCAAAATAATTATATTTTGATGTACAGGTTGACTAAGGTGACATTATTACTTCATCTTTCTTTTAAAAGAATGGACCTATAATATTTTATATACTTCTTTCATTATAAAATTTTCCTTTAAAGGTCATTATGATGAATGAATATACATTTTATGTAGTAAATTTAAACTCATACAGTTATACTCACCTTCAACTTCTAGAAGTAATGCTGACATGAAAGACAATCTACTATGTATTCAACTGTCTGTCTATCAATTTACACAGTAGTTTTTTTTACCGCAACTCAAACTTGAGATAGCCAGGGAAATTTATTAAGAAACGTGATTCTAGCATAAGAATATATTTAAGTTTACACGTAGAGCAAAATTGGACACGGTGTCGAGAACGAAAATAATATAAATCTACCAAAAATAAATTACTTTAAAAAACCATTGCGTTTTTTTTATTTAAAACTTTATTATATTTAATATACATATAAGTAAAAAATAAATATATTTTACGTTTGACCACCGATTAACCCAGGTTTTCTGGCACAACACCTTACTTATAGGTAGTAATGCCTGAAGAATATTAGAAAAAACAGTACAGTAAAATAAAATCGCAAAGATTAGAAAGGACATTTGTAAGTATAAGTTTCTCTTTACTTACGGCATTTTCCTTTGCTAATCTCGTCTCAACTGCTCATTTCCTAATGCCGTCAATCCAACGAGTTTACTGTCATCACTCCGCGCCTGATGTCGGCAATTCCATTACAGACGACATGTCCCAATCGTTTATATTATTATTAAAAATAAAACCTAATATTTTAAGCTCCAACAAATTCCCAAAATAGGTTTTACTTTTTCTTTTAATACTGTAAAACCAGTCTCAAAAGACCCATCATTTACAAATATCTTTAATTTTGTTTTGTCCAAAGGCTTGCGAGGGGCTCCAAATACTTCTAACTCTATTGTTGTCTCAGACCAGTTAGGATTATTATCATTGACAACTTTTTTTAGATCTCTTAGTAACAAAACATTCACCTTTTCAACTGTATCAAATTTAAATATAATTTTTGCATTTTCATCTCGTAATGTTTCACACCATTCTAAAGATCTACTTTTATTATTTATCAATATGACTTTCACTAGTCATAAGTTGTTTACATTATTATCCGATTCAAAGTTAACTTCATTATCATTGATTATGGGCATTTTTTTCGTTACGCTTGTTACGCGCGTTATTCTGGATGACCTCGGTGAAATCCATCAAACGCTATTACTGGACTGCTGTGCTGCGTTATGTATGGAGAATGTTCTTGTGACAATTTCTATGACCTGCATATGTCCACTGCACGTTCCAGAGTCAATCCTTCACCTGCAGTTATTCTTGCTGCAGATTCTTGTTTCTGATGCCAAAGATTATTTATATATAGTTGCGTTTTTTACCAGCTTATTTAGTGGCGTGTGAAAATTTACAAAATTTTGTCTATTTTCCTGGTCTCTGTTATTAAACGTGAACGTCACAATAACCTCATTTTGTATGCGCTTGAATCATTCGTTAAAAACTTTTATTACCTCTTTGTATTTCTCAGTTGCCGACTTCTTTAATACATTTAAATAAAGCTCTAACGCTTGCCAGTCAATGCTGTTTAGGAAGAAGGCTGTTTTTCTGTAGTACAACTAGAAGTTGACTGCCAAGATTTGTTTACATAGTTAGTTAGCTAGTTAGAAGTGAAAATATTAAACAGATAGGTAAACGTTGTAAATAGTACACGTAAAGACAACAGACTAGTACCAAGCCAATTAAACGATAGTAAAACGAGCAAAAAATTGCTTCTTTTTACAATATCTGAAAAATACTAGTCTATAATATGTGAAAACTTATTTTTGCTGGCGAAAAAATTTATTTATTAATAAATTTATAATTGCCCTTTAACTTTTCTCTGATTGACTGTACTTATTCGTACGGTTTTCTGGTACGGCTTTCTTTTGACGTGGTTAATATATTACTTAATGTACTCGTTAATACTTCCGACTTAGCTAAAATGCATATGTTAGATTCACTTCGCTTAAGCTTAAATAGACAAATAGTGTCTGGTATAGGCCTTAGAGCGTACTCAGTGGCTGATTATATATTCTATTTCTTTTATACATATCTAATATTACTGCGATAAGAATATGTCTTACGCATAATTTACGTATCTGCATGGATCATCTCACAAGAGAAGCAACAAAAAGAAAAATTACTTTTGTACACCTTATACAGTGTACGGGAAACCCTCACGGCTTGCCTGATGGTAAACAACGATTGTGCAAGGAGATTTTGACTCAAGTATCACACTGATTAGTGTAACTTTCTGGTTACACAATTAATACAATTTTCTGACTATTAGGAAAATACTTCATGCATTAAGTCACACAATGTTGACTTAATATTTAGATAGTGTGAAATACGAATGGTTCTTTAGTGATATATAACTGATAACCATCTGACTATGTTGTTATCTTATCAGTGTTTTAACAATGTACAATAAAAAAATGTATAAAGGTAATATCGTTTCACAATATGTGAGACGTAGTTTCGATTATAAAAATGCGCCAAAAGATGCACCGTTTTCACTAGAAAACATTTGTCCTGCCACCTTGTCGCCTGACATAAAACATATGTGTCCCGCGATATAGCACGCGATATCACCCGAAGTCGCAGTCGCGGAACATATCAAAAGTGAATCCTCTGCGAGCGTCGACACGCGCGACTTTCGTGTCCCTCGAGGGTCGCCCGACAGCTTTTGATGAATGAGGACGCGTGTTGCTTTGCACTAACTCCTCGGGCGACATTTCAATGACAACTGGGTAGTGTAGACAAGGCAAATGTCGAGCGATTATATCCCACGAAGTCGCAGTCGGCATGACTGCGACTTCGCGGAAAATAATCATAACGTGAAATTCGAGCGATGTGTCTCTGCGTCATGTCCCCTAGTAAATACATGGCGAACATTTTTATAAACACTGACAAGACCACCGCTGTAACTTGCGTGTTGCCAACCTTTGGTTCTTCTTGTTACCTAACGACTTGTAGGATGTCGTTTTGTGCTTTTCTGTTGCTATAAATTTGGTATACTCTCATATTTAACATCACATCTTACTTAACATCTTAAAATAAAGCGTTATATTATGTCCTCCACCTTATTTTAACGATTTCAATTTATTTTATTATTCGCAAATGAACATTTAAAGGGATTAGTGTTTCTTATTTCATACAAAAATGTATCGAAGCCATCGTTTTGACGTTTAATAAAAAGAAATTTAATTGACAGCCGCTTACCCTATATTCACCTTAAGGTGTCAGTGAGTATGAAACATTACTAAAGTTAACGACATCTTATAATTAATTGAAGATTTGTTTTTACAATATCTTCATAAACGTCTTCTGTTGTCTGTTTTGTGTAAGGTTGTTAAAAACAGTTATGTTTTAGGTTTTCACACAAGAAGCCGTAGTTCTTACAGAACTATCATGTTACAAAATAATATTTGATCAATTGTACGTTTTGCTGTTTTTATTTTGTTATCTGACGCTGCTCTCTGTTGGCACATAAAATAAGTGAAGCGTATATAATATATCAAGTTAACCAGTCGTGATATAACTGCGAACAGTTTTGTTGTTTTATTTACTTAAAAATCTTTGCATTTTTCTTATATTCTAAATTGTTTGCACTTTGCATCAACTTGATCTGTAACAGTCTACAATTGCAACGGTATTTCGTAATCAAATCTTAATATACTTCCTGACTTCTGACTATTTTGAAACTTGGACGCTTAGGTATTAAGAACCGATTAGGATACGCTATTTTTACACGCTTTATATAAAAAAAAAAAAATCGCGCCCAAAGGAGTCGGTTACAAACATACAAGTGAAGCTACACTTGTATGTTTGTAACCGACTCCTTTGGGCGCGATTTTGACCCACTTTAAAAGACCAGATTTCATTCAAATTTTGCACACGTGTCAAAGACCGATGACAATGCAATAATTCGATTTATTTTTTTATTTTTTTTAGTTGAATTTCTATAAAAGGGTGTTTTTTAGTTTTTTAAACTATAATTATTAAACATAAAATCTAATAAATTCATAAACAATAAGAATAGTAGATAGGTGAATGCACTAAATCTGCATTGTGCTTGAATCACCTGTTATAAAACATAATTATTGGTCACATTACAATGTTAGCATAGTCTATGTGATTCCGAATCAAAATTAAAATCAAATTTCTCATCGTAAGAACAATTATATGAAATAATTCAACCAACTTGATTCAACAAAAAAGATTGTGAGAAGTGGTCACCATTATTTAGAATTGAAATATCTTCAATTTGAATGTGGTTTGCAAACTGAACCGAAATCATTAAAGCCGAATTGTTAACCGAACAAAAATCGTATTTACGATTTCGGAAAATTATTTTCTAGACAGAAATAAATTTGGAATAGTACTTATTTTAAAAAAATACTAAATCGTATTACTAAAAAAAATATGATTTTGTATTTTCGTCATATTTTGAATAGTTTTTTATAAAATGCAGACGCTCATTTACTTAGACTATACATTTTTAATATTTTAGTGTTCACGCATACTAATTTTTCTAATTAAATACTAACGTACGTTGTAGTGTCAGCGGGGTAGCTTATTTAATCAAAATTAGTATTACATGTACGTAGTATGAAACTATATTTTTAATTACTTCAGAAAATGTAATTAGATAATTTAATATTAGTCTCCAGTCAGATTTACCATTATAATATAAATGGTTGATGATTCCTGTTCATTTTTGTATTTTGTGTTTGTATTTTTTTGACCTTTCACTTTTCTCGCAAATTCATTAAATTACATTAAACTATACTACATTAATATATAGTACTAGAGTGTGTATTATATTGAGACTGAATACTGTGGGGTTTCGCCACAGTATTCAGTTGAAAATTTAGTAAGTCCCTTAAATTCCAATTTGTCATGCTTACCGAACCTAAAGTCAGGATCGTTTTTATCAAGGCACTTACTAACAACTATTTCGCAACTACATTTGAATAGTGGCGAGTAAACTATAGTTTCAACAGACATAATAACAAATCGTGAGTTATTTGACCTTTTTACCTTTTGTGGAACGATATTGACCTTTTGAACTCTGCTGGACTACTCACTACAGATAATTATAATATCTAACAATATTAATCGTATGAATAATAATAATAATAATAATAATAATAATAATAACTTTATTGTTTTGTTCTCTCACACAGATACAAAGGTAGTACTTAAAATAGTTGCAGAGATTATTACAATTACAGATATCTATGTGAGAGACTGGTATCTGTACTAGGAGACCTGTATGACAGATTACCAGTCTCTCCAGACTCTGGACAATTGGGTTCAGGTAAGTAACAATTATTACTATGTATTAGATGAGTAGTGAGGATGTGTATTAGTGTTTATGTGTGTGTGTGTGTGTGTGTGTGTGTGTGTGTGTGTGTGTGTGTGTGTGTGTGTGTGTGTGTGTGTGTGTGTGTGTGTGTGTGTGTGTGTGTGTGTGGGTGGGTGGGGGTGTGGGTGGGTGGGGGTGTGGGTGTGTATGTGAGTGTGTGTGTGTGGGTGTGTGTTTTCTGGTAGAAATGTAAATACTTTTGTCTAGAAACCTACATTAAGTAAATTTTCAGTTTCTTCATAATTCAGGGACTTAAGCCATACTGTGAGATTTTGTTTGCATTTAAATTTTGTTAGAGGGTAAATTGTGATCAACTTATTTATTTTATTATAAAGGTATACTCCTAAAAAGCCAAAATATTTCTTGGAGAAGTTAGTGGACCATTGTTTATCCGACAAACAGACCTTATGTTTGAGCCGTTTATTTTGATTGCGTAAGGGATTGAATTTGATAAGAGAGTGTTGCTTGAGAATGGTGTTTAAAATATAAAGTTGCCGTACTGTTAGAACATCGGCAAGTCTATACAAATCATTTGTGGGGAACAGAAAAGGCAATGTTAGACTGACCTTTAGTACAGCTCTTTGGGCTCTCTCAACTTTTATCAAGTTCGTCTTACATGCGCCGCCCCATACAGTGATGCCATATGATAAGATGGATTGACATAGGGCCATGTACACCATCCTAATGGCAGATTTATCAGAAACATGTCGGAGGTTTTTGAAGATGAAAATCAGTTTGCGAGTCCTAGCTGATAGTAGTTCAAGGTGTTGATTGAAGCTAAGGGTGTCATCTATCATGATGCCAAGGTATTTTATGTAGGAAGCTTTTTTTAGGTCTTCGCAAGTACAGGAATGGTTAGGAGAACAAGAGTGTGCTATGATAGACAGGTTGTCATTTATTGAGGGTGAGTTGGTTTTAATAGAGAATGGTATGTATTTTGTTTTGTCTATATTGAGTGTGAGACCATTTTCTCGAAGCCAAGAAGATACAACATTGAAGCCATTTTGGGCGGTGGTGTATGTAGATTCCCAAGTGTCTCCGTTGAAAATTAAGGCTGTGTCATCAGCAAAAGTCACTATTTTACCATTAGAAAGTTGTAAGTTGCACAGGTCATTAATGAAGGTCAGGAATAGTGATGGGCCGAGTACAGATCCCTGTGGTACGCCGAAGGATGTAGGTAAGTCATCACTAACAACATCACCAACTCTCACTCTTTGTTTTCTGTTACAAAGGTAATCCTTAAATAATTCAAGCTGCGTGTCACGGATTCCTAATCTTTCCAGTTTGCTTATCAGGAGTGGGACAGAGACTGTGTCAAATGCTTTTTTTATATCTAGGAATATTGCTATCACTCTCTTTTTGGAGTCAAGTTTAGAAACAATCTCATCGATCAGTGCATGTACTGCATCTGTAGTTGAGATACCTGCTCTAAATCCAAATTGAGAGTTAGATAAGACATTTTTGGATTCAAGGTAATTTATAAGGCGTTTATTTATTAGCTTTTCTGCAATTTTAGAAAGGGTGGGAAGTAAAGATATTGGTCTATAATTATTGACACAGTCTCTGTCACCACTTTTGTAAACAGGAATAACCTCAGCGAGCTTTAGTTGCTGCGGAAAAACACCAGTAGTGAGCATGAGATTAAAGATATAAGTTAAGGGAGGAATTAAACTTTGGTGATATCTCTTTAAAAAGGCACCGGAGATATTGTCACGTCCAACAGATGTATCTTTCTTTAAGTTAAGTATAATGTTACGCACCTCTATTTCATCAGTGGGGAGCAAGGCAAAAGAATACGGGCATGAGTTTATTTGTGGGGATTCAGTATGGGTGGTGGTATTAAGCATTTTTAAGGCAAGGTCTTGACCGATAGACACAAAATATTTGTTTATATTATTAGCAGAGGACAGAGGGTCACTTTTAGAAAGAAGCTCGGTAGCGGGGTTATTAGATTTGTTAGAGTAAGATACCTTTTTTATAGTATCCCACAGCATTTTATTGTTGTTACTTTTTACTGCATTATTTATTAAGTTGTTTTCGTATTCCTTTTTTATTTTTTTTAGTAGCGAGTTACAAAAGTTCCTATATCTTGTGTATGTGATCTTAATTACGTCGTTGTTTGGGTTCTTATTAGATTTTATGTGTAGTTTATCGCGATTTTTCATACATTTTAATAAACCAGTAGTTATCCAAGGATTTTTTATTCTCTTGCGGTTTGGGACACTAAAAGTGTATGTGTTGATCTGGATTTTTGTATTGAGTGTCGTAATTAGCTGGGATAATGCTAAATTGGCGTCTGATGTTTCATAAATAGAGTTATAGCAACTGTTCATCATATCATTGTCTAAAGATGAATAATTTATTTTTTTAATGATACGAGGGTTATTTTTTGAGTAACAGCGTTCCAGTATAAATATCAAGCTATCATGGTCAGTAAGAGATGTTGCCGCAACAAAGCAAAAAGCTGGTAGTTTGGTTTTAAGCATGAGATGATCAAGACAGGTCTTGCCATGTGTGGGTATTTGATGCGCTGGCAACATACTATGTGTAGCTAATAGGTTCAGATATACTGGAGCGTTTGTATCTTTTGTGTTCATCATAATGTCTATGTTTATATCACCAATAAGAACAACATTGGGATATTTTATGCTGTTAAGAAGACAATCAAGTGATGATATAAATGGGTGTATATTTTTGTAGCCGGGGGGCCTATATATGGCGATAATAAATGTGTCGCTGTCTATTTTTATTGTTAGGCAATTCGCATCTTGTATCTCAGATTCAACTATTGTAACACACATACTTTCTTTGAAGTAGACTACAATTCCTTCATTTTGGGTCAAATTAGTTTCGTTTTTAGCGAACTTGTAGCCGTCCAACGTCGGTATGTTGCACGTATGACGTAACCAGCATTCGGTTAATATAATTATATCCCAGTCGGTGCTCGATCGTGCAAGAAGAGTGAGAAAGCCAGAGAAGTTATGATTTATACTTCGTATATTCTGGTGGATAATTTTTAGTGACGAATGTTTATTTTTTATTAACTTAGGACACTCTTCTATTTCGCAAGTGGTTGATTGTGCAATTTGTAATTGGTCAAGATTGTTATTTATAGTATTTATATTATCGAATTGTATACAGATATAGTGACTAGTTGAATAGAGGGTTGATACATAATTTTGATAGAGATGTTTGTCAGGGGATTAAACATATATGTTGATATATTATGTAAATGATCTATTCTTTTTGTAAAGTTATGGAATGTAAGCGTAGGTACAATGTAATTATATTTGTAGTGTAGATAAGTAAAAGCTATGTTGTGTGAAGTGTAAATATGTTGTGTGTTAGTATATACGAATAATATTAATATTAGTACAATTTGAACATGAGTTGCAAGGCAATCACTATTATGTGTAGTACAATGTTTATAACAAATAGCGATTGTCATGTACATAGTAAATAGCAGATAAGTAATAATACCTAGTAGTAGTCATTTTTGCATAAGTTGTTGGAAATCCTGTTCACAGTCAATACGGAATACAGAAGAATCGTGAGACTTCTTGATGTAAACTTTGCCGTAGGAGGTCCAGGTACTATGATATAATAACTAATTAATATTTATGAACTAATTAATATAACACAGGCTGTCCCATTTCAAAACCTAGCAAGGGCTTGAAACTAAATCTTACAGGAGAGCGCTTAAACGTAAAACAGATCAGACTTTGAAACGTATTTATTAAGTAAAAAAAAGCATTTTTGGTCGTATAAAACACTAAATATGTAACACACATATGTACCTACTAATATTTTAACCTGACCTTTTAAGACCATTTTAAAAATATGTGTTGCCATAACTATCTTTTAACACGTGACGGCTTGTACAGTACTCAACGAGTGCTATACCTATATTTGTGCAGTATCCACAATGGCAAAAAAACATCGAAAAATATAGAAGAGGGATGAGGTTCTTGAGTGGAAGAAACGTAGAGATTCCCCCAGAGGTACCTAGTATCTATGTAGCAAACTTGGTAGTTTCGTATGCACACACTTAAATCGAAGTAACCGTTTGGGTTTCAATGAGTTAAAAAAAGTATCACTGACTTCAATGGATCCCAAAATACTCAAATCGCTTCAAGTGTGCCTATAAAATTTTAAGAGTTCCCTCGTTTTATCCAAGATCCCATCATCAGATCCTGACCTGATGACCATGGAACCACCTGGGAAGGATACCCTTTCAAACAAAAGAAGAATTTTCCAAATCGGTCCAGGCGTCTTTAAGTAATCGGTGAACATACAAAAAAAAAAATATAAATATACAGTAGAACATTGAACCTGCTCGTTTTTGAAGTCGGTTAAAAATATCTGAAACCTTCGCGCTATAGAAAACACAAACTGTCATAAAGTGCTCCATAAAGTTGTTCCAAAGAGAGGAACGTAATTCGATCAATGTTGGAATAGCACCTCATCTAGTATTGGATGTGTTTAGATATGTATTATGCTTACCATTGCCAAGAGTTTGTTCACCCCTTGAAGGAGTATAAAATAAAGAAGATGATAGACCCTGTGATCGATGTTTTTGTGTATTTTCCATTTTTCGCTAATCAAGCTTAAAAAATATTTGCCACATAAATAAAACGTTAACCTTGGATCTGTATTGTAAAAACAGATTGCTCGAAGTGAGACAAAAATTAAATCAAAACTATTACTTCTATTTATGTCTTACTTTAAACAATCTTTACGATAGAATAATCTATACCTTGATGAGTACATAAGACTGACCTATGAGTTCATAATTACTTAGATGTAGGTACAGGAATACACTCACTTTCATTAATAAATGCAAAGTATGTATTTCGTGATCGTGTTAATTCCCGTATAAATACATAATTAAGTACACTTTCATTCGATTTTGAAACGTGACTATAACCAATATCTTTTCTAATTATAGGGGAGTCAGTTTACCAGTGATCACGTTTAGAATAATTCGATCGACACGTATGTAATGTAATGTAATGTAATGTATGTATGAACTTTTTTTTTTATAAAAGTATACTAGCAACGTAGATAACACAATACTAGTATACCTGTTAAAGCTTGTGTTAGGAGTGGGTTTACGTCGGTAATGCACTGGGTGGGGTTCGAACCCGCAACCACTTGATCGCAAGTATGACGCCTTAGCCATTACGCTACCGCCGCTTAAATTTTAGCAATAAATTAACAATATGTTTATATATTAGCAGTAGACCGTAATATTAATATCACCCCACCTTCTTTTCCCAGTAGTCTAGAGCGAGACTTTTCTCAGTATGAGATTCGTTAGATCGGATAGCCAAACTACATACAAGTTACTTCACAGTTTTTCTGTTACCGTTAAAGCAAGTTACACATTTTTAAATAATGAAAATAATATATTGAATTTAAAATTTTACGTTCTTAATATAAACTTATTCATTTATTCATAATCATTTTTCTGAAGGGTGATGAGGCTCCGAAAGAGTTGAGCATGAATTCCGTTTTGTTTAAGATTTTTTTTGACTTAAGTTGCAAAACCGATCATTTTCTTTATACACTTCTTTATAAACTTATTTTCTTTCTTTCTTTCTTTCTTACTATATAGTACAGGTGACACTTTCTTGAGCAAGTATGCTCCAATTCACAAAATAACTGAATCGAGGCCGTTTTGGTACTGTTTGATTCGGCCCGGTGTAATATGAGTTAATCAATAAGATTATGAATTATTGGCAATCTGAAGCCTAAATTTCACATTCAAAATTGTATGCAATCCTAATTAAACATAACTAATATTATAAATAGCAATAAAAACACACTTCTTTGCTAGTGAACTATATTTTTCGTGATCCAATTTAAGCCAAGTTGTTCGCAGATAGGAAAGACGAGATCAATCAATATTTCAGTGCAGCTCCGATTTTATATGCGCCGAGTGTTGTGGGTTAGATTCCCACACGGGACAAAAATTTGTGTGATCCAAAAATAGTTGTTGTATTTGTATAGCGTCCCCCGCGACACAGGAATCATGAGAGAGTCGTCATATTAAAAAAATATATATATAGAAGTTCAGAAATACAATCAGATGCAATCAAATCACTTCCTTCAATCTACCACTCATAGCAAACATTAGCGTTGAGCACTCTCAAGTGTTTTCCTCAAGATGCAATACCAATACAGTTATCATCCGTTACCTGCCTCGGACTTAAAACAAAATCAACCATAACAGTAAACCAATCTGGTTTTAAATGGATAAAATACTTATAGCGGGAAAAAACAATAGATGTTTGTGTGCTGGGAAATTGATTGTGGTTACAAGATCGATAAATAGAATTAATTTAAGGTAACACTGTCATGATTTTATTTCAATAGTGTTTTACTACTAGATAGACAACCCTTCACTTCAGTGCTTACTCAAAAGAAGTGAAGTGATAAGATAGAGAACTCGGTTCGAATATGTAGACCCTTTTAGGCCACATTCAGATGACGGGGATCATTGGTTTGCGATACATTCGGCCTTTTCATCGCGACACAACGTGATTTCGATAAAAGTATACCGTTTTTCACATAGCATGAGTTCGGTGACACTTCATTCTATACATTTCACGCAGTTTTTTTTGTATAAAATCAAAATATTAAATACAAGAAATGAACCCAAATTAATACAGAAATAAAAATCTGTTTTAATTTTCTGTTTTTAAGTCCACTTTCAATAAATACAAAACTCAAAATGAACCGCGACAAAGCTCGTTCAACGCCCGAGAAACACTCGCCATGTGAACGCTATACAAAAATCCAACGCGCGGCCAACGCCCGTCATTTGTACACAGTCTTAAAGTGTACAAATCTTTCAACTTCGAAGTTACATATTTTTATGAAGTCAGTAAGGGAATGAAAAAATAGGAACGTAGTAACCTTTACTAATAAAAATAAAGCTAGATTTATTTTTTTTGGTTGAACAAGCTAATCTCAAATACTAACAATTGACAAAACTTAATAGCCCAACTCTTACAGTAGTTTATAGGCTAAGTAATATCACATATCAAGCTACGGGTGTTATGAAAACGTAGGTGAAACTGCGGGGCACAGGTAGGGTCAATCATATAAATCTATTGGATTTGTTCTTGGCGTTGCACATGTACATGCCAGTAATATGAACAGCGGGAGTTTAACATATAACATTTGTTATTGTAAGCATTTCAATTGAAGGCTTGCATTGTAATAATTATCATAATTTTTATGAGAGTGAAAGCTCACCTCTGGTACACCACAGAATACATAATAGTATAGGTGCAGAAATCTCACTCCGCCAAATCATTTAAATAAATAGCGACTCTTGTTCCGACACAATAAAGTCGCAATTCGGGTTGACTCTCTTTCTATCGCGTAACTCTTATCTGTTCTGACGACGCCGCGACGTTAGGATTGTCTTGTTCTGTACGATTAATTGATCTGAATATTTAATTAACAGAAAGTTATGTACCTACTAGCAGCGCCCCGTGGTTTTACCCACGTAAGTCCCGATCCCATGGGAATATCGGGATTAAAATTAGCCTATGCGAAAATCCAGGTCTCCAGCTATCTACATACCAAGTTTCATCGCAATCGGTTCTGTGGTTTTTGCGTGAAAGAGTAACGAACATCCATCCATCCACTATCCATCCAAACTTTCACATTTATAATATTAGTGAGATTAATCTGTTTTTGTGAACAAATAAACCTAGGCTATAACAGATAAATGTATGTGCCTATGTCTATCTACAACCGCCCGTTTCCAAATCGTTGAGCCTTGTGAGAAGAAATCGGACAAACAAACTCACAGCCACTCTTTTACATCACCAGATAGTTAAATTACATATTTAATGAAATAATATATAACAACACTGTGTTATCGTGCGTTATTATTGTATTAAGATTAAAAGTACGAAAGTAAAATTAAGCATTGAAAGTATGGAAACTGAAAACTAAACCAGATAAAATTAAAATATGAATAAAGAAAGACATAAAAGACAGTAGATGAAAAACATATTACCTCACATTACATTTGTATTTAGTATATGAAATAACCTGAGAATCTGAAAATAATTTCGTCCCAAGTGTTTTTGTCCTGTATATAATCCACCACTGAGTAATAGCCCTTCAGGCATATTTTGTCGTCGTTTTATATTATATTTCAAAGACACCGATATACTGTAACTGCCAAGTACATAAGTTAACCTGAATGTGTCATGGAAACATATCTTGTTATTCCCAGCTCGAATTCAACGAGTGGAAGCCTCTCTAATTATATCAGCTCTATCCCTGAACTGTAATCTATGGTACTTTTCTTTAAGTTATAATATTATAAAATGATAATATAATAGCCAGGCTAACCTTTAGTTACAAATAAAACCATCACGAGGTTGACGTCGAATGAGTTATCAGAGTAATCAAATCTATAGTTAGAAGCTCGGTAACATCCTTCATGGCACAACTAAAACTGAGAGGCCACGGTGCGCTCAGACGAGTGAACATTAATTATATTTATATTAATATATATTTACATTTAAGTTGTTAATTACATGATTTGTATTCTTATTTACTACATTGATGACAAATCTGCGACCTCATCATCTACAAATACAGTTATATTGTGTAATTATGTACTTATACGGGAATTAACGCGATCACGAAAAGGTATTACATACCTCTGAATTGCCTGACGTTTCGACCAGGTTGCACTGGCCGTGGTCACAGGCTGACTGGCTCAGCGGTGCACGCCCTCCGTCGTCGAGATCGTGAGGTAGAAGGTTCTTCATCCACCCGCACATTTTCGATATTTTTAATATTTTGATTTCGCCATGTACCGTCACATACTATACTAACAGTGTCCTGGTCCTGGTCGAAACGTCAGGCAATTCAGAGGTATGTAATACCTTTTCGTGATCGCGTTAATTCCCGTATAAGTACATAATTATATCATGGAACGCAAAAGTTTAAAAGTTAGTTATATTGTGGATTGCAAGTTTGTTCAAACTCGTATATTCTAAACATAAATGCGTTTTGTCCATGAATTGATAGCCCCCAAAAATTATAATGACATTCTTAAATGGGCAGTATAATCTCAAAAAGGAGCATCCGTTTATAACACTACATAAATTAAAGTGTCTTTTATTTTATGTTATGCATGCTTATACAGCAGCAGCAAGCGGCAGAGAAGCTGCGAGCACTTTTTATGTTAAATATACAACGGATTTTAATATTATTTAAAATAGTACTATTTGAAGATCTCCTAGCAGCCAGCGCAGCCGTTCATAGACATTGCATATCGTCATTGGAAACATAGATTGATGAAACCTGGATGAGTTGGTTTACTAAATCAAGATATTTAATTAAATAAAATATCTCGTAGTAAAGTTCATTATTGCTAAATAAATTCAACATACACTAGTCAAATATGGACGTCGCAGGCGCAATCTAATATGTATCTTATCGTAATGCGCTAAAGTACTTTTTTACTGTTATTGCCGGTAGTTCTCATAATGTCGATAGACATACGCGGGGTAAACTGAAAGTTTTGCGTAACTCATTAATAAAAAAAATTGCATGTAAAGTAATATATTTACTGCTTTTCGAAGTATTCTCCATTGCATTTTAAACACTTTTTCATTCGGTCAAACCATTTTTGAAAATATAAAATATACAATATAAAAATATGAGGACCAATGTCTAAAGGCATGTTTTTCACGTGCTGGTTGAAAGCTATCACAGCTTCTTCCGGCCCCGTAAATGTCATACCTCTCATTAAATCCTAAATTTTTGAGAAAATAAAGAAATCGCATGGTGCTAGGCCTGGACTATGTGCGGTCACTAGCTCAAACTTTTCAGAAGCCAAAAATTACTTTGTCTTGTTCACGGTGTGCGCTGAAGCTTTGTCATGGTGCAATAGGATGCGAATTCTTAGTCGTTTTTCCCTAACTTTTCAAAGACACTGGGCAAACAAATGGTGGTATACCACTCAGCATTAACTGTCTTTTGTTCTTCAAGTGAGATCATGCCGTCAGGACCCGTCCAGAAGAAAAAAAAAACGCAATCATTTTCTTGCCTACGTTTCTCACCTGCCTCAATTTTGTTGGTTTGCTGTCACCTTCCAACACCCATTTCCGGCATGTAACAATACGTATATCCATGTTTCATCTCCTGTTACAATGTTATACACAGCATTTGAACGTCCGTGATCGTACTTTAACAACATTTTTTTAGACCAATCAACACGAGTCTGTTTTTGTTCTGGGGTGAGTTCATGATGAATCCAGCGGCAATACAATTTTCTAACTTTTAAATGTTGATGTTAGATTTTTCGAATATGGTTCATACCAATCCCCAAATGTCCCCGAATCTACTCATAGGTGATACGCCGATTTTCTTCAATTAGTTACCTGACCTGACAGTAGCCACATTTTCATCAGTGATCGCAGTTGAGGGCCGACCTTGACGAATTTCATCATGGAGAGAAACACGGCCAAATTCTGCGTACCAACGCCTTACGGTGCTCAAATGAGGTGCTTCCCTCCCAAAAGTATTTTGAAGACGAGCAGTGCAGTTTTGAGGAGTCAGTGAACTTTTAAAATCATAAAAAAATCATCGCCCTAAAATCTTTTCGCGTTAATTCCATTCCATTCCATCGACGAAGAACTTCAACTTGTGATAAAAAACAATTGACACGCGATTACGCGCCATTTTTTTTATCATTGATTGTGTTTCTTATGTTTAAAAAAAAATGACAATCGAAATACAAACATTTATGAGCGGCCAGAAGCGCAGAACATTCAGTGTGTCCTATGTATATTATTCACCCGTGATGAGTGTACACGAGATGGGCATCCCTATATCATTAGCTTATTGGTTGTTATTATTGTACTAAAGTAAAAAACGATCACACGTCGTCCTTAAAATTAGGTGACAAGCTGTTATTAATACGATATCACTCGCACGCACGTGATAAACAGGACTATGACACTTTGATACATTTTTTGTTCAGTGAAGGTAAGCCTGGTCAGGTCAATTATAATTACAATTTTACTTTTTCTTCTTCTCAATTCTAGTCTAATCATCATCACTGCATATTATAAAACAAAGTCCCCCGCCACGTCTGTCTATCTGTCTGCTCGCGATAAACTCAAAAACTACTGAACGGATTTTCATGCGATTTTCAACAATAGATAAAGCAATTCCTGAGGAAGGTTTGGATATATAATTTGTTAAGGTTTTGTGTAAATTGGTTAAAATATGATGATGAATAATTTATTAGTATTAGAATAGTTTAAATTGAAATGATTAAATCATCATTAAGCACTATTGTTTTATCTCACAAGATTATTTGCGTAATTGTATTGTTGTCACGGATCTTCAACTTTACAATTAGTAGTAGTAGTTTAAACTGGTTACTTAGACTACAATTTTAATCCAGTAAACAAGGAAATATCAAATAAAACAAAAGCCCAAAAAACATCTAGCGTGTTACAACAGTTTACAAACAATTACGTAAAAGGTAAATACATTCACAGAGGAGCTATAATAGACGGTTTTTATCACCTGAACTGTTTGACAGCGCACGCGAGATTTTGAAACTGAAAGTCATGGCTAATTTATTTTCAACCTTATTGACTTTGTAATAAAACGAGATACTTCCAAGAAAATGATATAACATTTAGTAGGTAATTACATAGAGAACGGATTAATTATAGCTAATCTATGATTGTATGTTTGATTAATCTTGTTTTAATTACGACATAATTGTGTTTGGATGCTGTTTTCACTATAGTACGTGGAAACTATTATTTTTTATTATGGTAATATTGTAACCAATATGGGCGTCCATGTATATTAATACATAAAGATAATACTTTGTGGGGTTTTAAAGAAAATTTTGCGATCTCATTAACGTGAAATTTCGAATACTTACAGTTTATATACGGCAGAAGTGCAGAAAGCTATAATTAAAAAAAAACAATTGTCTTACAAATTTAAAAATGACGTTAAAGGCTCATTCACACATATCAGTGAAGTCACAGTTCCGCATCCACACCTGTCAGTGTCAGTGACGGCACAGTGCTCTCAGTGAGTGCCGTCACTGATACCGATAGGTGTGGATGCGTTCATAGAGAATGTATGAAAGAATAATTACTACGGTGGCGGTGGCAGTACTGTGCCGGTACTGTGCCGAAACTGTGACTGCACTGATATGTGTGAATCGGCCTTAAAACGTCAATACATCAAGTTGCATTGGTCCAGTATGTGTTAACCTGTCATGGTACGTAAGTTTATACAATGACAGTTTAAGTTATACTGGCCAATGGTCCAACCATGGTCGAAATTCGAACTCCGAACGATCTTTAGTGACAGTAAATACACAGACTTTTTAGATCTTGTCGGAATCAATTGACCCCAATGTAATTTATTGACTGTTGTAAACTATTCTTTTTACTACAAGTAGGTAATATGGTTAACAATAAATGTAATGATAACTGCACTTACCCCGAATGATAGGAATGATATCACAAACCTATTTGTCTATACATCGCAGCGGTTGAGCAATCAACTCCCGCGAGTTGATTCCCTCTCAGTGCGACTATTTTGCATACGCGAATATGTGTTTTCTTATCTATGTATTTTAAAATATAAATACCTATGCGTACTTGTATCCGTGTTCTAGAATACATCATAGTGCTATCTACCCGCAGTATTTTGTATGGTGATAGAACTAGACCAGTAGATCGGTGGAGCCGTCAAACTGACCGAACCGAATATAAACACTGTTACTTATCTTCCCTTTTTGTGTTACAAATCACGTACAGACATAGTTGTCAAATTTGTAACGCCAGTAGGTATCGTTTTCTGATTTCGTAGAAAGTTAATTCGGTAAAAGCATTAACACTCCAATAGACAGAAACACTTTATTGTACACCAAACATTACATACAACCAGTAGGATGCAATAAGCCATTAGTGATACAATGGGCGGTCTTATCGCAAGCTGTGATCTCTTCCAGTTAACCTTTGGATGGATTGTAGGTACTATGTAACAGTTAATGGGCAGCTTTTGGTGAACCATTAGAACTTACTTATATGGATAAAAATATATGCATACATACATAATGAACTTATTATACACAGAATATACTACAAAACAAAAACCTTTGACGTTCTTTTGTTCTATAATCTGATGAAAGCAGAAGATGTATTTAAGCAATCACTTTTACATAATTTTCTTATCTTGAGAGGAAAATATAGACTTCGTTCTTTCCGTTGTCTATAACGAAATTACTTAGGTAAGAACAACTTTGATCATATCGGCAGAGCATAAAAAATATAACTTCAGCGGAGGTAGAACCTCTGTTCTAAACAATGAATGGAGGGAAAAGGTCATGAGTCAATTCGTTTAAATTAACGATGTCTTTAGCTATGAGCTAATCTCATTGATGAGTTTATCAATGGATAGGGTAAGGCCACAAGTATTGCGAGATAGCGTTTTAAAATCCAACTCTTTACTTAAAGAGTGTTTAATGCAGTAGTTTGTAAAATGCCCATTATTGTCCCGGGGATTCCTTGATTCTCTGCAGCATAAAAATCTGTAAAATGTATCGAGCATGTAAAAATACTGGAAGGAATACCTTTTTTTTATCGTGTGGAAACCCCCTCGGGTCATTACCCCACCTGGGCTGCCAGTGAAGTGGTATGTCGGAATCGAACCGAATAAAACCACACGGTGTTCCGTCATAAATGAGTCTATTGCAAGGGACTCGGGTATACCCTAGGAAGGGAGGAAGGAATACTTAAATAATTGCTACTTAACACAAGTCATATAATGTTTTAGGACTCTTTTTGTTAATCAGAGTCTACTGTAATACTACAAAACGCAATACTTTTGCTATAATAAACATTAAATTTATACTTACTGAAAAAATGAATACCTACTTCACTCCTCAACAGAACAGTTTTTATATTTATACAGACTGACTTTAAATTCGCATATGCCACGGTTATTTGTTAAATGTTTTAGCAGTTTTGCCGGGATGCACCAAACTATCTGGAACCGCAAAGCCCCCACATCACGTAACTCAAATAGGGTATACATACCATCCTTCCGTTGCTGAGTACTAAATTATTACATTTTTTTTTATTTCATTTATTATTTATTTATTTTGCTGACAGTTGTTACATTTATTATTTTCATGCACTTAAATTATCATACACACACTTATTGTCTCTGTATGCTCTGATTTTTACTTTTTTTTTACAAATAACTAGTTACCAGTTTAAATAAAACAGCAACATATTCAAGCGTTTTTGGGTGGTAAACGTACCTAGTATTAGTGCTACCCAAAATACAGGAATAGGGGACAATTTATGAGAAACTAATTTAAGTGAAATTTGAATATTTCAGTAAAAACAAAACAGTATCATATTTTGTTTTAAATTTTTATAAACTTTCTGATATTTTCCCATTAAAACACGTCAAACTGTCAGCCTGTCGGGTGACATCACAGTTTGCACATCAAACAGCTGTATGGTTGAGTGGGCTAGTAAGTGTTTTGTAAAGTCTCCAGGAAAATGGATTCCAATTACTACAAGTCCTGTATAGTACCACAGTGTGAAGGCACGACAGTTCAAACATCAAAAAATTGTTTGTTCATGTATCTAAAAATGGGCAAATACCTAAAAAGTGGCTACAACTTGGAAGACGGGACGTGAATGTACATATTATGTATCTATCTCGAATGTAGATTGATTTGTTTTATGTTATGTACATCGTAAAAAATAATAAAACATGTAATAATTTAATTTAAAAAAAAACTTAACAAAAATATTTTTTTTCCTTCGCAAGATTCGATTCTGCATTGATCACTATACAATTTTCTCTCATTAAATGAAACAACAAAATGATGTCTTGTTTTACGATGATATAGAGGCCATTAGTCAATTTTTATTGTGCATATTATATGATGTAGGGACCTATCAGTTATGTTAACAATTAGTCAATCCCTCAAGGTTTCTTTATGACAGATACGTAATTACATTGCTGACCACTTTTCTCTCCCGACTATGAATTTGTTTTTGGTATTTCAACACATAAAAACTGAAAACCTCAAAAATACACTTTGACAGCAATCAACAATAAACAATAATGACATGTTAATGACGATTTAAAGTTGACCTTGCCATTGAAAATGAATTCGTTCCATTTGTTTACCGTAACATGACGAGGTTTTTTATTTTCCTGGTCATGCTATACGTATACGTTTTTGTACTTCTTAGACACTTGAATTCTATTATGAAATCATTACAATCAATTTATACAATCAACTCCATGTTACAAATACTTAATGCGAGCATTCGGATTTGATGGCAGACTAGGGCTTCCCTTGGAAATGTCTTAAGCAGTTACATAGGTAATTATGGCTCGTTCCAACCTGTAACAATTTTGATTTTTCCAATTACACTCTGTGGACATACTTGATGGTTTTTCACTTATCCGATGAATCCACATGAGAAATTCATTGCATACTTGCAGCCGTCTTGGGAAGCTACACAATCATGGCATTCCACATTTGCATTTAAGAATAACGATATTGCCGTCTCGCTTCAGCCACGTAAACTGTTGTATCCTTACACAGAAAATTATATTCCGGAATTCTTCTGGTGTAAGAAGCGAAAAAGGCACCCAGCATAACATACTTTCATCGTGAAAGCACGTCGAAAAATAATCACGAAGACGATTATTTCACAGCAAAATGACTGATTGACATTTTATTTCTCAAAAAATATTAATAAATCTTAATTATATATATATCGATATTTAACATCTGTAGATGTTAAACTACCATAAGAATTAAAAATCTTTTCTTTCTAAGACGCTCTTATTAGCTTCACTTGTAACTGTGACTAAAGTACGATTCAAATCGAACGGCCCGCGCCGGGGCGCAAGTGATCAGATCCGACCGCCGGCAGCGGCAAGATGTTCCATGCAAAAATGAATTTTAAGTAATAAAAATAAACTTCAATTTCCATTACCGTACTAAAAACGCATTCCGATGCGCTCCGGCGCGGTCCGTTTTGGTGTGAATCGTACTTTGGTAAATAAACAAGTTTTTGAAGTCAATTTTAACCTATTTCTCATTGTCGTATAGAAATGAAACTTTGTATGTATAATGTATACGTAGTTCGGATGACAATTCTATAATTTGGCATCTTAGAACTGATCTAATGATGAAGCCAAGAGGTGGATAGTGGTACTCTTCAGTGGCTACTAGTAAGCCCTTTAAGTTTTGACTAGTCCAACAACTTGGGATTAATAATGGTCTGATGAATGACCCAGGAGGTGTACAGGCAGATAGTGAAACTCTTTTTATTTGGTTCGCTATTAAAATGTGTTTTTTCTAGTTTTTCTAAATCATTATTTTTCTTTCCTTACGTACAGAGGTACAAATGAACATCTTTTATTACGTATAACCAACTGTTTAGCGCGTCTATATTGCCATGGTTAACAGAACTAGGTACTTTGACGTACGTACTCCAACAAGCTTTCAACGTTATCGTAGTATGAGTGATTTAGAGTATTTCCAGGGAATGGATCCATTATTAATGTTCTCCTGAAATAGCTATTTCAACTTAATTTTACTACGGCATATATAGGATCCGTGACATTCTTGGTGCATTGTCGACAAAATTCAATCGTAATTAACTCAGTTACAACGTTATATAAAGTCTTTAGATCATTTATGAACTGAGTTTATTAATAATACTAATAAATTCTACTTATATAAGGTATTTTTTTCTAAATGTATTAAATGTAGTATAAGAAATGAATTCGAGTATTGCATACATAGATGTATGGTGCTTTGGGTACCATTTGAAGAATAAAGAACTATCCGTTCGTTTAGTGTATTTAAACAATCACTGACAACAAAAATCAACATAAAACATATTCACTTAAGACAGTAAAACTTATAAAAAACACAAAACAGCCCTCAAAAAGAGACAAATACTGTATTTATTTTGTTCGCTATTTTATTGCGGATCAGTGGTCTATAACACTATTTTTATGTAGCGCTTTAACGTGTAGGACGTTTTATTGCCATTTATAAATCAGCTATGGCAATGTAACAACCGCTAATAACGGGAAGTTTGAAAACTGTTCAATATACATATTTAAGCGATGAACAAATGGCTGCCAATTATATTCATTCCCACGTAAGTATACAAGCGCATATTACAATGTGATATCTTTGTGTCTACTCTAATTAGTATAATTGGTACGTCATTGTGCTTGATACTTAGAGAGCCGATCCTAAAAATTGTTTCAATGTATTGCAATATCGACTTATTAAAAACTTTAATAATTTGGTCATAATTCCAATGCCCGAGACCGTAACTCAATATTTCTTTTCCAAGGAAACAAAAAAGAGATTTAAACCCCAAATTAGTAATATTGTACAGTACACACCGAGCCACGAAAGGAGCCTAAATAGAACCACCATAGTGCTTTGAATTTAGGGGGCACTCCCAATTGATAATACAGTACCTACATAGTTTTTATCTCCTACCTAGTTCCCAAAAACATAAAAATAATTGTAGTGTGTACAATATAGAAATAGGTATGCATTTATCGTAGCCTAATGCGTCTCTTTTGTTTTTACAGGTAAACAAAACTTCACTTGTTTAAAGTAATTTATTCAACGTAGAAACGGTAAGTAGTACAAAAAAAATCCTTAACTTTGTAAATGATACTGCGAATGTCGATGAATGCCGGTGTATGTTGACAATTACCAATTGCAATGTTGTAAGTCCGAAATTGTGTCATTAATTTATATGAATCGATCGTACACCAGGGAATATTAACATACACCAAAGCGGTTCCGTGAATCTTAGATACGACGATTTACAATATACGCGAATGTTAACACCTACCAGTGTTAGTTCGAAAAGCGAGAAAGCCATACACTGTTCTCTCTCTGATCCACGGTTGTTTGGGGGCCCCTTCAATTGTCTGCCTACCTATTACGGTTCATGAGATACAGACAAGCCAAGTGAAACCAGGCATTTATCGCTTCGAAGGTTAGAATGAGATATAGCATTACCAAAAGTCCGTCGTCAGATTTGTTATATTTTTACTTATATTTTTACTCTTAGACAATGTAGGAGGTAAAGTAGGGAAGATTTCCTTTTCAATTCTAGCCACTTTTATGAGGAAAATCACCGATTAGATGGATAACGAAACTGCATGCATAATACTTCGCCTGCTAAATACTCCTGTAAAAAGCCGGGGATGACTGCCCTTTGTCTGGCAAGCAACAGCTTATAAGCTCTTATCACGAGGGTGGCAGTATTACCACTGGGAGATTGCTTATTGGTCTAGCTAGACGGCTCTTGAGTTGGTAAACCGTATTTTTTGACTGCGTTAGAAAACATAACGTGAAATATAGATTGCTGTGGATTAGTCAAAACCATAATATCTTGAATCCTCACTCACTACATTTACTACAAAAACTATATTGAACACCTGAAAATTTCTCACATCATGTTCCGTTTCATCCACATACTTTACATGGCGACATGCTTGCCTGAGGCCCGCATGACATGCAATCCACCCCTCCAAAAGAAAAAGTAAAAAAAAAACATAAATAATAAAATTAATATGAAATAGTACATAGTTTCATAGTTAGAAAATGCTATTGTTATAACAATAGCATTTTCTAAATTAATAACAGTAATGTAATCAGGCTCTGGTACCCGTGGAAAAATTTAACTAGTGTTATTTGTACCATATAGGCCTTCGCTATATGACTAATTCATATCCATACGTAATAAACAGTTCATTACCCAGACGTATCATAATATAACAAGATATATTTATATATATATATATAACAAGACTATAGGTGAATCTCATCATACATTATACTAAGTAATAGCATTAGCTTAATACGTTCGGCATCAGAACACAAGGTAATCGGTTAACTTAATCATGGTGGCTTAATTAATGGTGTTTGTCCATGATATTTGGTATCAAAGATTAATTCTATTCATTATGGATTACAATTTGGAAATAATTCTTCAAGTACGTACGTATTACCTTCTCATCTTAAACCTAACATTCTCTCTTTTTTTTATGGCATAGGGGGCAAACGAGCAGACGGGTCACCTGATGGTAAATGACTACCGCCGCCCGTCACAAGTGCGTTACCGCCCTTTAAGGTGGGAGTAGGAGTAGAGGGGGAGGGGGGAAAGAGTGGGAAGAAGGGAGAAGGGGGAGAGGGGAAGGATGGTAATAGGGGAGAGGGAAGGGTTAGGGCCTCCTGTAACCTCACTCACGCGGCGAAATGCAATGCATGCATTGTTTCACTGCCGGTCTTCTGTGAGGCCGTGGTATCGAGCGGAGTCGAGCCGGCTCATACGTGCCAAAGCATGACTCTCCCACGTAAAATTTTACCATTTTATGACTTAAGATTTAAGACTTAAGGCTTGTGTATTCTTTATTCACTAACTACACTAATACTAGTACTAACTACTACTACTAACACTAAATAACACTAACACTATGTACACTACACCACAGGTAGTCTAACAAATAAAATTTCTGCTATGTCCATATCACTTTTATTACGTAACCTAAAAAAAATATTATGTTTCACCGAGTGAGTGAGGTTACCGGAGGCCCTAAAACACCTCCCACCCTTCCCCTACTCCCACCTTAAAGGCCGTCAAGGCACTGTGTTTCTTTAGTCGCAGGTGTTCATGGGCGGATGTAGTCACTTACCATCAGGTGACCCGTAGCCTCGTTTGAACACTGTGACATAAAAAAAAAATACAGAGTGGTATTTTTTATTAAAGTATAAAAAAAATGCCCTTATCTAAGGAAATCTATCCCCATCCCCATTAGCATCAGAATAATAGTATGCAAGTACTAAATAAAAGTAGTGCATCCCTCACTTTTCAAATGGGATAACGTCGGGAACGAAGTAATGACATAACCTCAATAACGAACTCTATATCTATAATCTCAAGATTTTATTTTACAGTGCAGGCCATGAGTGTGTTCGAACGTAGGCCTCACAACAACATTCCCCACAGACAAATCCGTCGCAGTATACTTACTGCAGCCGTGAACCCACTTCTAATTACTCCTAACAAAAGCATTTTCTTGAACAACATCATCATATATTATCAAGTCCGTGTCTATTTCTAACAGTTTTTACCATTTAGTATAGTAAATGTTAACCATAAAACCCACTACGCATTCATATGCATATTACTTGAGACGACTTGAGTTCATAAAAAATGTAGTTATTATAAACAAACCTTAAAATATATAAAAAATGTACACATAAATGCGTTGGTAACTTTCGAATTGCTTGTTTTCCAACCCAATTTGCGCACAAAATCCCATACAGCATAATAGTAAAAAATAAATAAACCGTGAACAACGCGTGCCAACTTAATTTGCACCCAAGTTTAATCCGCATATTACTCGTACACCCCAGCCATTGTGAAGGTACAATCCGCGGTGAATAGGATGCATTCCCAGTGCGACTGACACATCAATTATCTGCGTACATTTTGGTGCTCGGCAATGTAAACGGTCTACCTTTATAATTTGCACGTGAATAAAGTGATTAAGTTCGTGGGTGGAACAAATTGCGTGCTTTTGTATTATTGTTGATTAGAGATAGAAGGAACGTCTACAGGTAGGGAAATCACGTTTGTGTTACGTTATTTTTTACGATGAAATATCCTGAAATGTTATCTTCGTAGATCATATTTAATAATATATCACCTGGACATTTATAGTGTGTTGAGAACAAAGGTGATCACAGAATGTCTATTACTAGCCAATCCCCGAATTTTCACCTACTAGCCGATCCCCGAACTTTCAACTACTAGCCAATCCCCGAATTTTCACCTACTAGCCGATCCCCGAATTTTCACCTACTAGCCGATCCCCGAACTTTCAACTAGTAGCCGATCCCCGTATTTTCACCTACTAGCCGATCCCCAAATTTTCACCTACTAGCCAATCCCCGAATTTTCACCTACTAGCCGATCCCCGAATTTTCACCTACTAGCCGATCCCCGAATTTTTACCTACTAGCCAATCCCCGAATTTTCACCTACTAGCCGATCCCTGAATTTTCACCTACTAGCCGATCAACGAATTTTCACCTACTAGCCGATCCCCGTATTTTCACCTACTAGCCGATTTTCACCTGCGTTTATAGTCACTGCTCCGCTCCTAAGGTCCGTAGCGTGATGTTACATAACCAATAACCTTTCTTGATGAATACTATATCCGAGATAAAAATAATTATTCAAATATGACTGATAGTTTCAGAGATTAGCGCGTTTAAACAAACACACAATCAAACAAAAAAGCTCTTCAGCTTTATTATATTATCATCATATGTAGTATATTATAGTATATGTATGTATACGCCTAGATAACTTGTAAGCCTTATTGTTTGTCGGAAAATGCAATCATAAACAACTCTATGAAAGGTAGGCTTATAATATCTTAGTTAGTAACACTGTTAGCAAAAAAAATACTAGACGATATAAAAATAGAAAATCGCAGGTAGCCCTTGTAGACTTACTAGCTGCTGTAAATAGCATCATAATAATTAAAATCACTGATCCTTTGATAGAACTCGGATGACTTTATTAGGACATGTAAATATAATTTTTGGATATTAACTCTAGTTTCTCTATTCCATAAAAGTTAGGCAAGTAAAATGCAACATGTTTACAGAGTGCTGGAGTTGCCGCAGTGATCGAACGAAGTAGTTTAATAAATAATGTATTTAAGGGACATCTAAACAAAGGATAATTGCCCTTACAATCCCTCGTTTCCGATAAGTACTTACTTTCTATGTTTATAAAGTAATTGATGAAAGGCTTTAATAATTAATTCATAACTATTTACTATTAATAAATACATATTTTACGATTATTTAGCGATAATTTGACTGTTTAAAGTAATTATTAGGTGGATATTAATATGTTTTTTTGCCCAACATGTTTTATATTTTACTTAATAATTAATTACACTGCACTCTATGGTCTTGACGTTTGCCGATAAAAGATGTAAGTTATGTTATCTTTTAATTCAAGGCTTTGATTTATCAGTTACATCGCGAGCGTGGCAAATACAGGATTCAAAGACGCTCATTACACGGTAGGTTTTGCTGTCAGGTTTGCCACAGTCAAAACGGTGATTGACGAATAACCTATCGTCTCATGCAGTGATTGACGGTTGCATGATGAGATTTTAATGTCGATATTATTTCATCAATCACCAACGAACATCCGTCAATCATGACTTTTGGTAATGATTGACGTTTGCATGAGCGTCTAATGGACGCCCAATAGAATGTTTTGGAGCGTTAAACGCAGTACCATGTTTTACAGGATGTTTCTTACGATGGAACACTTACTTGAATTACTCAAAGGGGAAATGACTCTGCAAAAAGACTTTTTGAAAAAAAACTATCCGTTTCAAAGTAATGACCGTTTGAATTTCCAGGTGGAATGTGTAAAGTATCATAAAAGAAAGTGGAATGTGTAATGTCAAAGATTTTAAATCGAACGTATTTTTGTATTTTAGAACTAGCAACCAAGGCTTCGCATGGGTAGCAAACGTAACGTAACGTATAACATATGTATCGATGTTTTCCGATATCTTAAACAATCTTCGTCAGATTTCAGCTATTTTACACAAAACCGTAATGAATTACACACCTAAACCTTCCTCATGAATCACTCCGTTTATTGGTGAAAACCGTATGAAAATCCGTTTGGTAGTTATTGAGTTTATCGCGAACAGACAGACAGACACGGCGGGGGACTTTGTTTTATAATATGTAGTGATTAAACATTACGTTTTTAATAAAAGTCAGATACACTCTTTATAAGAAATACCATGTTTTTTTGATGGCTAAACTTATTGAATAGCAAATCATTAGCAAAAGAAAACAGTTAACTTTGCTTATACGTTTTCCTTTTGTTTACAGCAATCAGCTTTTTACACAAATCCGACATCGCATTCCGGTCATGCGTAAAATGTTGTATTTTAACAAGAGAAAGTTGGTCGAACTTTTTCAGAAATCAATGAAGAGTATGCTCGTTTTGCTCTTTAGTTCTTTTGTTCAGATTTTTACTTAAAAATCAATACACTAGGTATTGATTGATTATATTATTATTATTACTACTTACAAGCGACTAACTAACAAAAGTTTTTAGTATACACATATTCTTAGATACTTGGTATGCAGAATTCAAAAAGGGATTTTTCACTAGTATCCCTATTAGACTTTATACATTTAATACATTAGAAATGTTCAAATTTGTTAAAATCTAAGGCTTAATGGCCATATCTTTTGATTGCGTTGACTTAGAAACTTGATTTTTTACAGCTTCAAGGGACCGCTGACATAAGTATTTGATGTTAATTTCAACTTGATACCTCCACGAGTTCCTGAGGAAAAGGATCTTGACAGACACACAGACAGGCAAACAGATATAATAAAAATTTAACGACTTTCAAATTTTTTCATTTACTTGTGCTGTGCAACCTTGCTTCTTAGCAAATTTCATAATTCTAGGTCAATCGAAAGTACCCTATAGGTTCTGATTTACCTGCGAAATTTTCAAATTTGGTCAAATCTAAGGCTTAATGACCATATCTTTTAATTGCATTAACTTAGAAGCTTAATTTTTTACAGCTTTAAGGGACCGCTGACATAAGTATCTGATGTTAATTTCAACTTGATGCGTAAACAGGTTCTTAAGAAAAAGGTTCTTGACAGACAGACAGACAGACAGCCAGACGGACAACAAAGTGAGCCTATAAAGGTTCATTTTTTTACTTTTGAGGAACGGAACCCTAAAAAAGACGAAAGGTTATTAAAGAGATCTCAAGATAACTGAATTCACTAGCATAATACAATATTTTAGCGCATTCCGTTCATACACCGCAAACTACAGATTAATTTTCACTTTCCGACAGTGTCCTATTACAGTAATTTATATTATCAATACTGCGAGAAAGTGTTTTAAATTGAATGAATGTAAGTGAATCTCATCTATCTTTAGACATATTTTCTTGTAATATGATAACATCGGATTTGGGTTTTTACGGTTAAAGATTTTTATTTTCTCAAAAGATTACAATAATCACTTACAGAGAAAAATACAATAGGTAGTTGACAAATAATAATAACCAATCAGCATAGTTAGTAAGGTAGTTGTGAAATAGTTTATGTGTATAAGGCAGTTGTCTATTAAAGTTGTAGAAACGCACGTAGAAACAATATATGTTTATTAAGGCCTATCACTTAGTACGAGTAACATGTAACAAAATGCTGATGTCGAACTTCTTGTTATGTTAAAAGAAGGACAGTTAGATAAACCTTAAGTGTTTAAGTATTTTTGAGCATGATTTAAATTATGTATAAATGTTATGATATTTAAATGGTTTTATATAGTTCACACACACACACACACATATATATATATATACACATACATACACACATATATACATATACACATGCATATACATACACATACAAATACACAAATAATTATTTGATTAATGACTTCATCATTTGTACATTATTCATGATGTTCACTGTTCTTATTTAGGGTTACGTGTTATTTTGTGTTTTGTTCAGTATATTTTTTGCAGTAATATATCCATAACAATAGTATATTTTGTAACATTTCAAAAACTATTTACTAATGAAAAATCCTTTAAAATATGGCTTTTTAATAACTTCTTAAAAGTTAATAATGTTTTTGCTTCCTTAATATCTTTGGGCAACTTATTGTAGGTTTGGGCTCCTTCGTATAGGATGCTCCTATTGCCGTAGCTTCTCTCAGGCAGATGTTATTTGCCTGTCTAGTCAGACGTTTGTGGCAATCTATCTTTTTTGAAAATGTCAGTTGTGAGTGGATATCTTTTGTCAAAATTTTTCTAATCAAGATACTAGTATTGTATTTATAGGTTTGGGGGAGATTCATTAGTCCTGTTTCTTTGTATAATCTTAAAGTAGGTGTCAAGTAATTATATCCAAACAATATTTTGATCAGTTTGTTTTGTGATGTTTGTAGTTGTTTTATATTACTTTTAGCTGCTGATCCCCAGACTTCAATCAGGTAATCAATGTGGGATTTTACCAAGGAATTGTATATAGTGTATTTTACAGCTTTAGGCAAGCATCGAGCGAGTACCTCTAAATAGCACTTATTATAATTATTTTCTTTTTCCATAGGCTTCTTAAATATATTGTACACTGCAGCCCCTCTTTTCACCTATGTTTTCTCTATCCATCCAATGGTTGCCTGGAAGAGATCGCAAATTGCGATAAGGTCGCCAATTGTACATAACATTAGCTAGTAAGTAGATTTAAGTAAAATATTGTAACTTATTTGTTTGTGTACAATAAAGAGTTCATCTATCTATCGAGCGATGGGTCGTAATGCACCAGATAATGACGTTAATTTATTACGAATTTTCTCAATATGTGGTTTCCATGTTAGTCTCTGGTCCAATACCAGGCCCAAATATTTTTCTTCATTAACTCTGCTAATTACCTCACCGTTAATCATTAAAGGACTGTAGTTACCAATTTTTTTGTTTTAGCAGAAAATATGATATAGTGAGTTTTTGAGGCATTAATAGTTAACAAATTTGACTGCATTCAGGTATGTAATATATTGAGGTCATGTTGCGCTTGGCTTACTACTATATCCGCCGAATGACCAGAATAAAATAAACTGGTGTCTTCAGCGTACAAAGTGATGTCTCCTTTCAGTCCGATCTCATGTATGCTGTTGATGTAGATTAAAAAGAGTAGAGGACCCAAGATTGACCCTTGAGGCACGCCACAAGTGATTGATCTTGGTTCGCTTTGATGGTTATCGATTTTAACAACCTGGGACCTACTTGAAAGGTATGATTTGAAAATGTCATAACCTTCCCCCACAACATCTATGTCTCTTAGTTTTGATAACAATTTACATGTTTTTTTACATGTTTTTTTTTATGTTATTTGGGGCAAACAAGCAGACGGGTCACCTATTGGTATATGACTACCGCCACCCATGGGCATCTGCAACTCAAGAGTCACAAGTGCGTTGCCGGCCTTTAAGATGGGAGTAGGGGAAGGGCGGGAGGGAAGGGTTAGGGCCTCTGGTAACCTCACTCACTCGTCAAAAACCAATGCAAGCATTGCTTCAGTGCGGGTAACTGGGAGGCTGTGCTATCACTCCAGTTGAGCCGGCCCATACGTGCCAAAGCATGGCTCTCCCACGATGTAAGTTTTGGAAAGTAAAGGTTTACTTATAACGTAATTCTTGTGATTCCTATAAATCAGTCCAAAAATACACGTTCAAAGTATTAAGAAAATTCAAATATTAGCTAAAAATATTCGTAAAAGTTTTTTTTTTTTAAGAAAGAAGGTGCCAAACGGTGCCCGACGTTTATACTCTAATGAAAGGTTCGTTGTTTTCTGTACCCCTGACAACGTGTATGCAACGTGTATGTTCAGTAGTTAAGACATGAAAGTTTAACAATCAAACAAACAAATAAAGGACAATGCCCATTAATGGTTTTGCTTTTAGACGTTCGCGTCATTACGTCAAATGTAAAAAAAAAATTGGTTTTAATGTGACTTTTCGACCCTGAATCTCTTCTATAGAACTTGGGGTTTGAAATTAAATCTTAAAAGGACTACTTAAAACTTGAATCAATGACAGTTTTTGTTTTTTTTTTTAATTTAACATTTATTTTCTCAATAAGACCAAGTTCTGTTACAATATACGTTTATATTTTAGATTAGCTCAATGCAGGCGTAATAACGCAGTTTATACATATTTGATATAGCAAAAAAAAAAAAGTGTGAAATTGATTTTTATACTGAAATGGGCATTCTCCTTTATTAGTTAGGATCCTTTGATTTGTTATGCATATTATAATTGGCTTCATATAGTTACTAAATGTAACAATATTAATGTACCAAATTAAAGAATATAACATTAAAAAAATCAAAACATTGCATTTTCTCTAACGATGTGTCACAATTAGCCCCCATGACAGATAGTGAGTGATCATATAACGAGGGTTATGTGAGGGACATTAAGCACTCAACTGTGATCCTCTGGAGACTTTGAGCCCCATACACGAAAGGTATGACGGGGTAGCTCCCTTTTAAGAATATTTTTTTAACAATAAAGAAAAAAATGAGTTCGTGATCTTTTTCCTTCTTATATGAAGAAGGATATGTAAGAAAGAAATTAAATGACTTTGTGCCTTTAGAATATTGCATTGAATAATAAGATGACGAACTAGAATTGTAGAAAGGTGAAGTTCACACCAGTACCGTACCTAACAAACATTTTATAGGTTGCCACGACGTGCCATAGTTTTTACTACTTCATGCTAAAGTTTATTGTTATGCTAAGTTAAGAAGTAATTATGGCTCTGATAATAATACTGTTATGAGCTGAATTTATCACCAAAATAGACACAATTAATTTCAATAATTCGCAATTAACACAATTACTTACAAATAATTCTCACCATTTAAATAATCACTTATACTTCGCAGTTTTCACTTCTCTATTCACTCGTATTATTCGTTGTTATTCGCAGTATCGCTAGACTAGAACTCCCTCCATACTGCAATGCTTGCATCTTATATACCCAAAACGTTATTCGTGGAGAGATCATGATATTTCCCAAAAACTCGAAACCATTCTAGTAGAACATTCTACAAATAGGCTACTAGTTCCGTTCAACGTCAAAAGATGGTGTGCATCTCAACTTAGGTAATCGTAACCTTTTATGACTTCCTCTACTTGACAATAGATGGGTTAGACTTTCGTAACAATATTTTTACCCTGAGTATAGAGCTCTAAATGTCTGCTTCTTCTATTACTAGTATGTACTACCTTTTTAAAATATTCATGCTTCACCACTTCTCTCCAACTGCCATTGACGGTCGTGACAGACATTACCGAGAATTTTATCAGATTTTCGAAACACGGAAGGTGAAACTAGTATAGGGAACTAGTCACATCTATAAACCGGAATCAGACATCGGACACAAGGAGCGACTATCGTGCGATACGATCAGCGTGATTAAGTTACCCCAGTGATGGGTCGTGTGTGTCGGTCAATATATTCGTCGCGTCTTCGCACCTCCATTCAGTTGTAATAATGTATTATGAATTGTGACACTTATAATCATTATAGTTTAGTAAAACTAAAAAAAAACCGGACAAGTGCGAGTCTGACTCGCGCACCGAGGGTTCCGTAAGCAAACATACTTGTATTTAGATATTACGTCCATCTCGGGAATCAATTCTCGAAAATTTTTGCCCGTCTTTTCCAAATGATAAACTTAACTTTGCGATTGCAATGTACGACAAAGTCAACTTTCCAACTCCAAAATATTAGTTTGTAATCACAAAAACTATTTTTGTATGTGATATAACAACAAATTAACGACTTTCGGATTTTTTCCTTTACTTGTGCTGTCAGACCTTGCTTCTTACCAAATTTATGATTCTAGCTCACTGGGAAGTGCCCTATAGGTTTTGACTTACCTGCGAAATGTTCAAATTTGGGCAAGTATAAGGCTTAAGTGGCCATGTCTTTTGATTGCGTTGACTTGGAAGCTTAATTTTTTTATAGCTTTAAGGGACTTATGTATTTGGTATTAATTTAAACTTGATGCGTGGACGAATTCCGGAGAAAAACGGTCTTGACAGACAGACATACAAACAGACGGACAACAAAGTGATCCTATAAGGGTTCCTTTTTTTTTTGAGGAACGGAACCCTAAAAAGAGTGCCACTATTCACCTCTGGCTTCATCATCCGACCATCGTTACTGGGCAATCTGTTAGTCTCGTCCAAACGAATCATATGAGTCCAAAATACATAAACACGCAAAGTTAAATTTCGACACGACAATTACAAGTAAGTTAAATTTGATTTCCTAGATTTGTTAACATAGTTAGGTGGTTATAAGTAATGCTAATAAAAGCGTGTTAATAATAATGAGATGCCTTATTTGATTCGCTTGAAATGCTTGGTTTGCATTTGCACTGCAAAGGATAACGCCGCCGCGCCGCGCCGCTAAAAATACAGGAAATAAAAACACACGGCTACTTTTACAATTGTCTAGATACAATGTTTTATTTTATAAACGAGACAAGAATGAGGTGCAGCAAATCAAAAAAAAAACACGCAGCAAAATAATAATGTTTTGGAAAGGAGTTCCTTATCGCACGTTACACTTTAGACGCTCGGCGGCGGCGAGACGGAAAAAGTTTTAACGAAAAATCCTGAGTGCCAGTTGATTTATTTTATTTTTACACTATCTGTAGATTCTGCCCAATACTACACTCTAATTTGATGTTGATTATATACTAATCACCCATATATTAGTTAGGGCAACTTTCACAGATGGCACAATTTTAATTTCGAGTTTATACAATTTTTACTAAGTTTTGATACAATTTATTCAATTCATTAAATATATTTATATACATATAGCGACAGGAACTTCGTTCCAACCGGGGAAAGACACCTCTCGCGTTGTTAAAGACACTCGTATTATTTGTTGTATACCGTGGATTTAACGTACAAAAGAAAATAAAAGAATACCTAAGTGATTAATTTGCAGACCTCATACAAATATTTGATTGACATTGAATTCAAGATCAATACTAACACGATAAACACGCCATCAAATAAATACAAGTTACTTATTTAAAAAATGAAGAAACCCAACTGCCCTGTCAAAAAACGAATAACGCGCCATACATACCTACATACATGAACCCTGAAATCATAACACTCTTTTTTAGGACAGTCGTGTAAAAAGAAATAGCAATAAACTTATTTTTCACTCAACAACAAGAAATAAATAAATTATCGCGCAATACCGCTCCAAAGTACGAGTATGTGCTGGTAGATTAATAAGTTGTATTACTATGTACGTGAGGTATGGAGCTATCTTACATCTGATATAATATAAGTTCTTATCTTTCATCTCCACAGATTAATACAATGTATGGTGCAGAAGTTTCACTTTGCGGCTACTTTCTTCGAGAGTAAGAACAATTTTGCACAACTTTGTTTATAAATACAATAACCAGGTTATATTGTCGTGCCAATTAACCCCCTTTATGTCTCATAAACGTCAAAAATAGCTTTTGACTCTGTAAGTTTTCATTATTATGTACAATAAATTACAGGTGAGCAATTGGGCACAATAAAATTTTCTAATTAAAGAAACAATATTTCGCTTTAATAAGCAATATTTATAGAAGGTAGATACAAAACCCAAACAGTTTTCTGGCAGATTATGACAAGACCACTTGATTTGACAGATTTTTTTACTGAGACTGAATTATTTCATTAATATCCTATTTTTTCCTAAAAATTGTTACGATATAGGCTAAACAAACTTACTTTTGATTATAAGTGGCAAAAAATTAATTAGGATTTTTTCGCATTCATCATTAGCATCGATTTTTTTTTGATGATTACACCGGGCCAAAGCATGGGTTCCACCATATCTAATATAAATTAAGCCGTACAAAAGTAAACGCGCCACGTGCCAGGGCACAGCTTGATTACGGCTGGTGGAACGTGAATCAGTTTTAAAACAATATTATATAATTTTGTTTTATATAAACTTAACAAGTCTATTCTGCAACACTCACGATAATAAATTGATCTATGTCGTAGTGATGTCGGGTACCTAAGGCCGAGCATACACTTTGCGACAAGTTATCATACCTCCGACAAGTTTATGTGTACATATTATCTCGGACGTGTGGCCGTTGTTTGTAACAGATTACACACCAGTAGAGACGAACTAAACCACAGATTACAAACACAGAGAACTAAGTTTTTTAAAATGAACACAAGATATAACTATATGTTTGCAGGTAATGATTATATGTAAAGATAAAGTTGAGAAAATGCTCATAATTATATAGATCAATGCTAATAAATAAATAATTGTTTTTGTTCACTATTAAAGCCAATATGACTAATTTAACTTTAAACATTTAAACGACGTGTCGACGCGAGATCATGCGATGTCAATAATTAGACAACACGGTTGTCACTAATTACACCTGAGAACGATCAATCAATCATGTTCCTCGTGAAACATAGATTGTACATTAAATCAATGACATTCTTATTAGTCAAATATAATATCATATGTATAAGTTTTAAGCAGCAAAACGAAAAGCATTATTTAGTTAGTTCATGGACTAGAAGTACTATTGTTTAAAACGCTAATAAGATTCCATAGAACATGTCACTTCCTGATGTTACTCGCACGTCACATTGTGTTGTAAAAACTAATGAAAAATAACATATTTCATAAGTTACACAAAAACATTCTCACGTGTTAAACTCTTATAACAAAGCCGTTAAATTTTTGTAACGTTTATTTCTAAAGCAACACTTTAACATTCCCATTCATCTCACACGAAACGTAACCGTTTGTGTAAGTATTACAGAAATAACAATATCATTATTATTGCCATTACATTTACAACAAAATTAAGCTTACGGTAAATGTTAAGAGTTGAAAGCGTTCGGTCAACTGAATGTTAAACTCTACTTAAAAAGCATATTTTATTTTAGGATTTATTAGATAGAATATCTGTTAGCTAGGATAGATTAATAAAAGACTGTTTGCCAACAACTTCTTTTTCGTCTTCTTCTTTCTTCGTTTGTCAACATTTAGGTGGACAGTCTGTTCCTGTTGTGAAATTAAAATTATTTACATCGTAACTACCAAATTTACCCTGGCTTAATAGGAATAATTACGGTTTAAAGTGTAAAAAAAATGGATTTAACAACATTACTACAATACAGTGAGGCCACTGTATGTTTCTCATTCAACAAGAAATTTTGCTGTGGTTACATTTCGTATTAAAATATATATTATTTTTATCGGATTAGAATCCGAGAATAATCTAATAAATATTTTTGGTTTCTAATCCAGTGAAATCTATATCTATAAATATTTAACTAAAATAAGATGCATTCAATAAATTTTTAGTTTTTTAACTCGTCATTTGGATTCAGTATCACTCCAATAACATAATGTACAAAATAATCACGAAACTATAGGTTCACAATCCAATAACTCGAAATTTTTTGAATGAATATGATTACTCTAGCAGCGGTTTCACCCGCGTAAGTCCCGATCTCGTGGGAATATCGGGATAAAAAGTAGCCTATATGTTAATCCAGGTCTCCAGCTATCTACATACCAAGTTTCATCGCAATCGGTTCAGTAGTTTTGGCGTAAAGGGGTAACAAACATCTATACATACATCCATCCATACATCCTCACAAACTTTCACGTTTATAATATTAACAGGATAATATAATAATTTGTCCGCGACAACGAAGCTAATGTCTTATAAAAGTAAGCAATAAATATGTATGTGTAAAGTGTCGGATCAATTGATCCGTCTAATTAGTCGCACAGGCTCATCACTGAACAGTCGCTGGGTATGTACTTGCCCTACTGATATAAAACAATTGATAATGTTTATTACAGAATATTTTACTCAGTGCTCTTTCTCCGCGCGTGGAGGTGAATACTGTTCAAGTATTGTTCAAAACAAATGAAGTCGGTTAACGTTTTATAAAATATAAACTTTGTGTGTTGTTCTTGGTCGCTATTTCCATACATATTTAGAATTCAGTTTCGCGGTTTAACAGTGAAAGTATTTACATATATGTGGATATATGCAAAATAGTGTTTTCGTGTTACGTAAAGAGAATGTATATTTTGTGTTTTTTTGCGATGCATATGAGTGTCAGATAATTATGTAAAATCCGTTGTTTATGTAGTAGAAATAGCTCATTACAAAACAAACATATGAATGAAGTGCGAATATGATACAAAAAGCAACAGTACAATTTCTCTTACAAAATTTTCTAGAGCTACATTTTTATTCAATATTCAATAGTAAAAAAATATAACTTGTTATAAAAAATAAACTCTAAAATATTGAAACAAAACGGCATTGTTACTCAAATTATCTTTTAAACAACGCGATTGAGAATCTTATATGTACTTTTTCAAACATATATATTACTAGCAGCGCCCCGCGGTTTTACCCGCGTAAGTCCCGATCCTATGGGAATATCGGGATAAAAAGTAGCCTATGCGTTAATCCAGGTCTCCAGCTATCTACATACCAAGGTGCATCGCAATCGGTTCAGTGGTTTTTGCGTGAAAGAGTAACAAACATCCATCCATCCATCCATCCATCCAAACTTTCACATTTATAATATTAATGGGATGTGCTATCTTGTTGATTTTTGTTAGATACATACAAAAGATCGTTTCCTTTTGATTACAAAATTGTTAAGGCAGTGGTGAGGCAACTGCTGCCGACTGACGCATGACGATTGAAAGACTTGAGTTAATCTAAGAGAAATATTTTTCTTTCTTTAAAGCTCTTGTAAGTACATAATTCTTACCTTTGAAGTTAGGCGCGTCGTGCATTTTCGTATATCTGTAAAGACAACGCTGGTTCCGCCCCTAATACCTTATTAAGGCGGTCTTAATAGGATCCCTGTTTCACACAGTAGGTTTTTTAGTGCACTGAGGCGGAACCCGGTCGGTTATTCAAGTTATGCCTCATATGATAACACATATGATAAAAAGGTACATACGTAAGAAGAGAAGGCAATGAAACGAATGAGATGTTGCTTAATTACTGATGGATTTGGGTGTGTGAGCAATAGGTCGAGGAAGTCAGAGTCGTATACCAGTTCGATCAGTCTGTTGATATATGCGCTAAAAAAAATATTAAGTACTACGTATTTTTAAGGCAAGTAAGTTTCGTGGGAGAGCTATGCTTCGGCACGTATGGGCCGGCTCGACCAGAGTGATACCACGGCCTCACAGAAAACCGGCAGTGAAGCAATGCTTGCATTGCTTTTCGCCGAGTGAATGAGGTTACCGGTGGCCCTAAAGCTCCCCCCCCCTCTTCCACCCTTCCCCTACTCCCAGCTTAAAGACCGGCAACGCAGTTGTGACTCTTGAGTTGCAGGTGTCTATGGGCGGCGGTAGTCATTTGCTATCAGGTGACCCGTCTGCTAGTTTGCCCCCTATACCATAAAAAAGTGCTCAACTATTAAACAAATTGCACCAAACAAGTTGTACTCTACAAACGGTTTTACCAAAGAATTAAGAAATGGCAAAACGAAAATAATGCAACTCCATAAAATTTACTGTTGTTTCTAACGGTCATACAGAAATTAAATTATTCAGACTACATATTCTAATCAGTAGAAAGGTGTTATGAAATCTAAACGGGATGCAAATGTGACATTTCTATTTCAACATGGCAATTTATTTAATGTACGGAACCATAGAGCAGAATGAAAGTTAAAGTCCTTGCAAAAAAAACCTAAGAGAATATAGTGATAAAGTTCTTACAAATCCATGGGTTTTATCGATGCAATGGATACCCTGACACATACACAAGTATAGAAAGAGTTACATAGTAAAAATAGAGTGTTAAAGCAATACCTCGTCAACCTATAACGAAAATGGCCTGTTGGTGTGGTTAGTGACCCTGACTGCTATGCCATAGGTCGTGGTTTCGATTCCCACCCGAGTCTGGGTGTTCTTTGTGTCCGTTGTTTTTATGTTTGTGAAGTCCCCCGCGACACAGGAGTAATTCCTAATGCGGAAGTTGTCTTACTTTACCAAAAAAAAAAAAAACGCTAAAAACGAAAAAAATCGGCTTTGAAAAATAGCAATGTATGAAAGGCTTTTATCAATTTCTTTAATGCAATGGGCATTGGGTATCTCGATTTTTTTTAAGTATTTAAAAAAATGCAAACAGTACTTTTATTGAATAAACTCAGAAATACTAAACTCAAAAATACTGTATTAAAGATATCTATGTACAAACTTAAAACACAAAGGGCAAGTGAATCATTTAACAAGCATAAATATTTTTTTTAAAACCTGACTACATTAAGAATACTAAGAAACATCGTCGCTAAAAGTCGAAACATAATTATATGTAATTGCATATATTTTAACCGACTTCAAAAAAGGAGGAGGTTCTCAATTCGTCGGAATCTTTTTTTTTTATGTATGTTCACTGTTCATGTTATGTTCACTAATTACTCGAACACGCCTGAACCAATTTAGAAAATTATTTTTTTTGTTTTAAAGGGTTATACTTCCCAAGTGGTCCCATTTAAATTTTATCGAAATCGGTAGAGCGGTTTCTGAAAAATCAACAAATATCTAAAAATTGTATACATGGATGATATTTTCGTTTACTCCGAAACCTCGCTGTCTCATTGGGGCAGTGCGTTTAGTTGGCCTACCCATACTATATTTAAACAAAATACAATTTATAATGATTTAGGCACATTGAAGTCGGTGATACTTTTTTTAAAACACACTTAATGTAATAATATTTTAAAATTCTTTACTTTGATACCCCACTCGATAGGTTTGAGAGATTTTTTTTTTTTAACATTTTAATATACCCAGTGACACTGGCGCAATGAAGGCGAATCTAACGACATATGATTCATCAAAATCGGTTCAGCCGTTTAGCAGTTACGAGGGAACATAGTGACGGACATACATACATACAGGTTTCTACTTATACCTCCTTTTGGGCCTTCCTATACCTTCCTTTTGGGCTTTGCCACAGTCGGGTAAAAATGTTTTATTGTCGCCACCATCCATCTCAGTAAGTGAAATTCCTATAGACCAACTCACTTCTTAATAAAAATATAATACAATCTAGTAGTTTTTTTAAATGTTAAATATTAAGATAGTTTAAAAAGAAATTTTACAATTGGTTGAACTAAAATAACTTCCATAGCGTTACGGAATTTCTTGACAAAAGAGGTAATGTAAAAAAAATGCTTTTATGAATAATACTACTTAATACTACCTTAAACAAAATACCGCTCCTATATTTCACTTAAGGTTCGTTAGGAATAAATATATCCCAGATACTAGTCAGCCAGTTTAAGGACAACACCTTCCCGAAATACACTGCAAAACCATTAAATACTATACAGTAGCCAATTGATTTAAAGTTAATACTATTAAATAAAAAGTTACTCAAAGGTACATACCACTTTTTTGCTGAGGACCTGTCACCCCGCAGAACCTCATGAATGTCCTCCGCCTTTGGGAAGGCGAAGGGGTTTGTCAGACTCCTACTCGTACCGACCGAAAAACCATTGCATTCTTCTGCAATAAAAAGGTACCCTAAATCATCTAGTGAAAAATGTAAGAAAAAAAGTTTCTAACCTCTTGACAGTAATATGAAGACTTTTTTCATTTAAGTAGGTATCCATGGAGACGAATGAGAAAATTACACTAGATTTTTTTGAAATTTAATTATATTCTAAATAACATAGCCATTTACTATTTTACCATACTAACTTTTAAACATTCACGTTCCAAATACCAGTTTTTGCTTTGATTTTTCTGACGTTTCGACTAGGTTGCACTAGTCACAGACTGACTGTATGTAATATAAGGTATGAAGTACCTTTTAAATACGTGATCGTGTTAATTCCCGTATCTTTACTATAGTGGGCTGGAAGTAACCACAAAACCAGTTGCAGGATTCCATTACTTTGGTGGGTAGATTACTGTTAATACAATGTGTGATCAACTGAGAACAATCTCACCACACTTACAATTAAAATTGAAACCTTTATATGTAATTAATATACTTTATGCTTTATATATTTTGCCTTTAAATAAGTTCAAAACGCATCATGTGAGTAATGTATGTACGAAGAGTGCCTGAGCATGTGATTCAAATATTACATAAATATAAAATGATCGTTCATCTTTCGACACTATCGTCAAATATTATCACTATAAATCAAAAAGGCGCTCTTATTCCGTTATCATAAAGTTTAAAATTAAACCAAAAAATATATTTATCTCACAACGGTTTTATGAACGCCCTTGATTTTGTATCAAGGTGTGAGCTTCTGGAGGATTTTGTGAAAACTGATAATAAGATTTTTGGAACAACCTTATCTATTAATGTTAAACATACATTTTACAAAATATATATTAACCTTTAAATAGTAATAAAGTGACAATCTGTACAATAAGATTATCACTGGATTCCCTTTCGAGATTTATAAGATCACATAGTCATGAGTTCTTAAGTGAAGAAAGTGGGTTGGTTGTCTTTTTAGTGAAATACTATATTAATATATTGATTATGTGTGGATAGTAGATACCAACCTTAAATTTTCAAAATATTTTGCAATTACAATTCTAAAACTATACCGTGGTTTCTCGGCGTAAGTTCTGAAAATATTCATCCGTCGCGCGTCGTAAAAAAAATATTTTTTGTATACCATCCATAATCAGTACAGACATGATTACAAACATTCAGGCATATCAATTGACGGTGTTATCACTGACGGCGATCTCTTCTAGACATACTCTTTCTTTTATACCTTTCAAAATAAATACACATACATAATTATATACATTTAATACATGTCTAAGGAAGACATATTTCAGATTACACGAATCTCTAAGCGATAACATTGTAATGACAGTCTACTATCTAAGTTGTACAAGGCCACCCCCAAATAAATAAGTCTATTTAAACCTAATTTCACAGACTGATTTAATTAGCCGTACATCATAATAGGCTCAGACTACTTAATCCTAAATAATGTTATAAATGCGACAGTGTGTTTGTATGTTACGTTTTTATGGCTTAACTACTCATCCGATCATCATGAAATTACCGCTTGCACGTTGCGAGGGGTACAGAAAACGACATACAGTAGCTTTCACGCTAAAAAAATAATAACTTAATAACTTGACACATCTCACACAAGGCCAAACCAGGCAGAGCCTGTACTATGGTAACCAGACTGCTAATAAACTTATACATTTCTAAATTCTTACATATTATAGATAAATTACACCCAGACACAGAACAAATGATCATGCTCATCACACAATTATTTGCCCTGGGTGGGAATCGAACTCACGACCAATATACAATATACTCCTAATTTTACCATTTTTAATTGCAAAAGTGACGGGAAAATGTGGGTGTTTAATACGCGTCTGCCTACCCCTTTAGGGACACAGACATTAGTGCATATATATAAATAATAATACTAACTTCACGCATCTCACACACGGGCGTCTGATCCCAAACTAGGCAGAGCCTGTATGCTGCTATGGTAACCAGACTACTGATAAACATACTTATATATTTCTAAATACACACATATTATAGAGAAATTACACCCAGACACGGAACAAATGGTCATGCTCCTCTAGCTCAACACTCAGGATTACTGATCACTTGACTCTCAAGCCAGTCAAAAGTAAATGTAATTAATGGTAGCCTTTAGCCTTAAAAAATCAAACACGGAGTTGACTATAAAAAATATATCGACTTCCTACACAATACTACTACTTTGAACGTGAGTTACGTAGGACGGGTCCATTAAGTTTGGATAAGTAAGTCGTTTAAATAAGCCATTAACCCAATTCCAACTGTAACAGTTAATATATTAGGTACATAAGCAAACTTCCCGCTCTAATCCTCACTTGAGGTTTCTTTTTTCCAATCGGATAGATGACTGTCAAGTTAAATTAGTATCTTTTAGTAAACGTCACAACGGTACATTTTTGTATGAAATACCAACGCATGACGTCACGCATTCAATCAATCAATCAGCATATCATAGTCCACTGCTGGACATAGGCCTCTCCCAATGCGCGCCACAGCACCCGATTCTCCGCCTTCCGCATCCAGTCCATCCCTGCTACCTTCTTCAGGTCGTCGGTCCATCTGGCTGTCCTACCTTCCGTTTACCGATTCGATTGTTATCAAATCATTAACTTTTAATGTTAATTTGACGATTATAAAATAATTTAAAAACATTAACATACAACTGGACGACAATTTTCATAGTATTTTATCATATTTTATTGCCCGACTAGGCGTAATAATTTATTTTGAGCATAGGCATCTACCCAATTGATTTCTGATAACATCAGTCTATGGTAATGCCTAAAAATTCCGAGTTTCTCCTCTCGTTGTTTCATTGAAATTATGTTCTCGAGCTAATGCGTTTAACTTACTTCTGTGCAAGTAAAATATGTTGCGTATACTATAGGGATACGTATAAAATCAATAGGATTCAAAGGATTGATTAGAAACAAGCAGTCTTAGTTTTACAGTAATTAGTCAGTTAATTCACAATACGGAGCTGACTCGTGTTATGTTCAAGACCATTGTGTCATCTCTTCAATTCTGTGCTCTTCTTCTCCGTGCTTTTTTTAACAAGCTTTTATGACCGTCACTTGTAAGTAACTATGTAACTATGTAAACAAATCTAGAATGTCAATTTTAACCTACTTCTAATTGTCGTGTCGAAATAAAAATTTGCATGCATATGTAATTTTATGACATGACTATGTATGATTTGGCATCTTGGAGCTGATCTGATGCAGGAGCCAGTAGGTGAATAGTGGAACTCTTCAGTGACTTCTAGTAAACCGCTTGAGTTGGGGCTCATATGATTCGTTTTGACGAGTCCAACAGATTAGGCTCGTAGCGATGGTCTGGTGATGAAGCCAGGTGGATGGTAGATCTCTTTTTTACTTTTCAATTCGCGATTCGCCATTTCTAAGCGTGTTTTTTCTGTTTCACTAAACTATAATTAACACAAAACGCTCAAACGCCCACCTTTTGGCAAGTGGATATGGATACCCATAAACAATCGCAGCATAAATCTATTTAGAGTTGTGTATCTTTTGACCTCCTTTTATACATTGGCTATAAAACAGCATTCATTTTTCATATAAATGATATGGTAATCAATATTTTAAAAAAATTATCGTTTTAAACGTCTCTACAAAAAAATATGTTCAAAACACAACTAGAAGAAGGTTTATGAAGAGTTGGACGGTGAGGGTGTTCAGTCTGTAATCATTCTTCGTATGTAAATAATAATATTGCTATGTGGTTGCAAAAGTATTATGATTTACTTTAATACACACTTTCTTCTTCTTCATTCCTTTATGAGCTGAGCTTTAAGCGATAGCCACTCTTCTTTATATTCTACCGACTTTTCAATAATTTTTCATCTCTGACTTTCTTCTTCACTTTTTATAAAGACGCAATGTCCCAATCTTCTTTTTTCTACTCTTCTACTTATCAAGTAGTGTTTTAGACTTAAAATACGAATTGTGTAAATATTACTAATTTTGGAGACGTTGTGGGGCCCTACACGCCAGCCAGTATGAACATATGTATCAAATACAGACATAAAAAATTACCAGTGAGCCTACCCATCATACTTACTTAGATAACAACCTTCCACCGCTAACCATTTATATGTAAATATAAATAATTTAATAATGCGCTTAGTTAAAGTGGTGAATTTAGACGATATATATATCTTCATACTTCGTCACGCTTTGTACACTAATGTCACGAACTAATCTCTGAGATGTATAGAGTAATAGTGTGTTTTTCCTCCATTTAGATTTATAGATAACTCGACTATGATAAAGTAGTTTAATCTTTTCTTAGGATTTTCAGGTCTCTTCTTTTCTAACCCAAATAGAAAACAACTAGAAAAAATTAAAGAAAAATATTTAATGTTTAACATTAAATATTTTTCTAATATTTCTTGTTCTTCTAATATTTAATGTTTAACATTAAATATTTTTCTGACTAATAACTTATAACAATTATTGAAAGTTTTAAAGTACAAGGCCGTGACATTAAAATATGTTTTACCCACAAACTTTTTTTCATATACATTTAATTTTTTTTTTTTATTGTGAAATGAGATAGGTGTTTGTCTTCCAACTCACCTGCATATACAATGAAGTTGTTAACAAACACACGTCTGGCTGATGGTAATTCAAGATGGCAGTTCGCAATACTAATTAACAATCACAACTCATAAGTCTATGAGTTGCCAACCCTATTTACTTTCCCATGGAGGTCTGGATAACAAATACCTAGTCACAGCGTTCTTAAGTTCTTCTCTAGTCAAACGGTGGGTCCGTTTTGATTTGAGAAGTTTACTGTAAGCTACCTCTTTCAATTTTCAATAGCAAATAGTCTTTACCGTCTATTTCCAATGCATAGTTCAGTATATCCTTAAATCCGCCTTATCTGTTCGTTACAACAGAACTCGTTGCCTTAAATTGACCTATAAAGAAATGAATATCAGTTTGTTAGATTCTTGATTTCCGAAAAGGATAAACTTAAAACTCGCACGGAACTTTAAGACCGCAAGTTAATTCACACTTATCCGATTTTTATTTTACTTAATACCTTTAATACAGTCATACACGAATAACTCTTGTAGCCTTCTTAGTGGAGATTTTTTTGATGATCTACTAATATTTTGTAAGCCTTATGGTTCAAAACCTTTTATTCTGTTCAGTAATTCAACCCACTAACATGTACATCAAGATAAATTCAAGATGTTATCTTTAGTAAGAATAGAAATATCGGTAACAATAAAATATTACATTACAACCGCGCCTTGAGAATTTCTCAGTATTATGTTAGCGAATAATACTTGTGAAGTAGAATTATAGACCAAGGGCGTAAAGGTTATATCTGAATGTCTGAAGTTTCAATAAATATTCTGTAACACATTAATATGTTCGGATACCGTAATGGTAAGTTAGCTTCTTTAGGGCATAATAATCTTTTGAACATCCAAGTGTTTCTATAAGTACTTGAAGATGTAATTGTGGCTCTCAAAAAGAACTAATCGATGTTTAAAAGTGTCTGAAAAGATTTATTTTCAAAATAAATTCATCTATCATTTATGTGGTCGCCATATCAAGCATGATACTCAGTGATTGCTAATCAGCTACCTTCCACCTTACCAGGTGAGCGGTGAGTTAACGAGTCATCGTAATAATAAACCAGACCTTACAATTAATGTCCCTGTAAATATAAGTTGTAATAGTTTGATACAAAAACTTCAATGTATAGCGTCCGTACTTTAGTTACTCCACGAGTCTAATACGCTTCGCTTCTACTCGTTCCACACGATAGCGAAGTGCAAATTATCTTGGTTACAGTACCTTTATTATACTTTAAAACGTTAGAGTTGTCATAAAAGTGTTATACCTACTTATAAGTTTTATTGCTAAAGTATAGATTTCGCATTTTTTTAATACACTTGAATCGTCACATAACTAGCGCGGGCGTGATGCGTCTGATAGCAAAACTGTGCTTACAACTGATTTAAGCACAGTTTAGTTATTGTCATTTTTTATCTATGGTATATGTGTATGATTGAAGCCGGTTGCAATACATACCTACAATTTCCAAACAACAAAAATTTGTACTTAGGCCAACAATGCTATATTACCTAACCTGGATAAAGAATATTACTTTTGTATAAGAGGAACACCACCAGCAGTTGTTTTCAAAAGAGCAATACTTAATCAACTTATATCTATATATGTACATGAATATGTATATACCTTGCCATGAAGAAAAATTCCTTAGCATAAACTTTCTTGGCAAAGGTATCTCATAATCGGCACTTAAACTTGTCGCGATAACAATTTAAAAGTAGGTTTATTTACTGCACTGTACACTTATCTTATTGCTGCGTTTTTCCTTCTAAGTGTTATAAGTGTTGTTACACGGTTTACACCTAGACTTAAATAAACTAGGTTTAAATAAACAGTTGAAGTAAAACACATATGTACGTACATTCGTCTCTATACTCACATTTCTATAATACATTTTTGCTTTCCTTACTAATGATGAGTGAGAAAAGAATCATTATAAATTACTATCGACGCTCAAACCGCTTTTCTATAAATTATTATCGACGCTCAAACTTGCATACACACCTTCACGCTCCGTCTCCTCTGGCTATTTGTCAGTAGGCAGTTCCAAAATTAAAAGAAAAATATATTTATGCCTCCTCCAAACAGATCAAGCACAAATTAAACCAATTGCTCCATTCTGAAAAATTGCTGCCTCGATACCGCCCGTATGACCTATTTGTCTTAGCTCCCCAATGTTTTTGGATTGCTACCCATTTATCATACACCTACGTTCGCATTCAAATGTAAACCGTATCCGGACTATATAGACTATAAAGGATATATCATGACTGTCAAAAAAAAGGAACAAGGTTGCTGTTCAGAAAAGGGATAGGTATGAACTTTGCACGATTGAACATTTTATACCGTTTCACATATCTACCCATACTTAACATGCATAAAAATTAAAAATATGTTTTTTGGAACAGATTTGATGCGGAGATGAATAAATGGGCTGTCCGGTACGGTTGTTCAAACGTCTATTGGCAATTTAAAAACACCACCGATTAGCCGCAAGGCGTTTTGCAGTGTCAGATCTGCCTAAAGTAGAAAGACTTCGTTCAACAATCAACCGCATCAACGTTCGAAAGTATTTCAATAATCGGCTCATGTGACGAATAAGTGTAAATTTCAAGCTAAAATGTGGGTGGAATTTATTAAGATGAAAATGATGTTTCGACTATTTAAAACTTTCTGAAATAGTTGTGTAACTAAATAAATATTTTATTAATTAAATTTTGTTATTGGTATCGCCTCGGTAGCAGGCCATTGTTTGATATTATACAGCCTGGTAGTGGTATATTTCTGCTTGATTCAAAGCTGCCTACTAACAATCGGGTCGCATTAACAACTAAGACGTTAATATTAGTAATTTGGCTTACGTAATCTGTGGGTAGGTGTTTTAATTATAAGTTTAAATATAATTTCAAATTAATTTAATATTTTTCTAGTAACTATAGATAGAAACTAGAATAGCATTGAAACAAGAGATGTCTTTCTTTATGTACGAGTGGTCCCAAGTCACATGAAAAAATTAAGACTTTAGTTAGTTTTAGTTAGTTTCTTTGCATTTTTATTATAGTTTAGTTGAAATTACAAAATTTTCCTGCGAGGTGCCTAAACTATAGTTTTAAATGAAAATCAACCACAGTGCTTTTGTTCGGACGAGAAACGGACGAACAACGACGAAACGGTGTCCACTTAGCATTAGGCGCCCATTACACGATAGGTTTTGCTGTCAGTTTTGCCCCAATCAAAACGGTGATTGACGCATAACCTATCGTCTAATGCAGTGATTGACGGTTGCATGATGAGATTTTAATGTCGATATTATTTCATCAATCATGACTTTTGGTAATGATTGACGTTTGCATGAGCATTTAAAGAAAATCAATAGATTCAAGGGGTGGACGCTGATGTGTACCTACATCCCATGAATGTATTGATGTACAAAGAAATAAAATTGAAGTGCCTGTTTCTAATGTCAAAATAATAGTTATTTTTTTAAGCTCATGCCGTTATTTGCACGATACCTATGCCTAAAAATCAGTTTTTAAAATTTTACTGCGACTGAAAGATGTATTTATTTATTGAAGGTTGTATTTCCTAAACTCCAATATCAAACCTCACTTTCTGTTAATAGAGGGGTGAAACTTAAAAAAACTATATATTATTTATATTATATTATATATACCTACGTAAAAACATATAGTTTATCATCAATACAAATAAATAAAAAATGAAAGTCTGTTTCTAATCTCAAAATAATAGTTATTTTTAAGCTCATACAGTTATTTACACGATACCTATGCCTAAAAATCAGTTTTGTCTGTCTGTCCGTTTGTCTGTTTGTTTCGGCTAATCTCCGGAAAGGGTTGACCGATTTCCACGGGACTTTCACTAGCAGATAGCTAGTGTTATTAGGATTACCTTAGGCTACTTTTATTTTAAAAGAAAAATTAGGGTTCCGCGCAAAATATATAAAAAATGTACACGTGAGCGAAGTCGCGAGGTAACTGCTAGTCTTAAATAAAGTATTAAAGATATATAACGCGGTCTGACACTTTTCCGTCCAGTATCACCGCTAACAATTTTATTATGAAGCGGGTTGCGGGTTATCTATTTTATCTTATCAAGCAGGTGCCTTACTTGGATTCATCACTGAGATAAGAGATAAATACAATATCTGCGACCAACATGAATGACAACATACACAAAGAACATACCTATCAATGTTTGATCCACAAGACGGTATTTTTAACCGACTTCAAAAAGGAGGAGGTTCTCAATTCGATTGGTATTATTAAATAATATAAAATAAACTGGACGAAAAATAACACTGTTTTTTAGATATTATATTGCCCGACTAATAATTTATTTTGAGCGTAGAAATCTACCCAATTACTTAACTATTATAATGTCCGTACGGACTTCTAGCCCAGCCGTTGCTGCATAGGTACATACATCCTAGATGCCAATTATGCTTAGGGACACCCGGTTGGAACGGATGGATAATGGATTGAATAACTTTTATCAAAATATAGTATATATTGTGAAAACTTGAAATTAAAATTGCGCCATCTGTGAAAGTTACCCGTAGTAAGTAGTACTTATAGTGTGTAGTATCGTGCAGAATCCACAGATGGCGCAAATAATAAAAATCATAAATCAATTCATAAATAGGTAAATAAATAACAATGTGATGCTAGTAAGAATGGTTTAGGATGTCGTCTTATGCAAAATAACAAGCCCGTAAGTTATGCGTCACGAAGCCTTACTGAAGTAGAAAAACTCAGTTGATCTATATTATTTACGCTATCTGATACAATCAACGGTCAGCATTTTTCGTTGCGCTAACATTTTTTTCTGTCTAGCTCCGATCCGACGGCGTCTGAACCGTAACGTGCGATAAGGAAGTTCGTTTCAATAGAGACATTCATAACCGTAAAACTAAGATAAAGTCTTATTGGTGTTACGAAGTCAGTATAGATGGCAATAATATTAAAGAACAATTAAGTCTAAGATTGTCTGATATTTCTGTTATTCCCTCTTCATACAAAAACGATCTAATCAAGATTAAATGTAGTTGCTATAGCGATTTCCTAAGTATGTAAAAAAATACAATGATTTGTACTCTTGTCACTACATATTATAAAACAAAGTCCCCCGCCGCGTCCGTCTGTCTGTCTGTTCGCAATAAACTGAAAAACTACTAAACGGATTTTCATACGGTTTTCACTAATAGACAGAGTGATTCATGAGGAAGGTTTAGGTATAAAATTTGTTAAGGTTTTGTGTAAATTGGTTGAAATATGTTGATGATTGTTGAAAATGTCTCTACTACCCGTACGAAGCCGGGGCGGGTTGCTAGTTGAATAATAATTATAACTCTGTAAGTGGTAAACTGACTAAAATTTGCTGGCTTTTCTATGACCAAGATTGGTGAGTGACAAAAACTTTTGAACCTAAAGCCGAATCCGCACGTTTGGCACTTGCCACAAACTACAAACCTCTACAAACATTTGGCTTGATTTTGGGAATCAAATATCGCCATCCACACGCTTACGAGTGCGTTAGACGACGGATATCGAACTTGTGTCGGCCATAACATTTGGCTTAAGTTATTTTTATTATAAAAACAAGAAAATATGTGGTAAATAAATATATGGTGGATGTTAAAATTGCATAAAAACCGTACCATTTCTTGAATGGACTAATTATTCATTTTTTTAATTAGTGCTTATCAGAAATAATCGGTATTCGGTACGGACGCACACGTCTAATCGTCGCCAGCGCGCAAGGAATACTAACAACACAAACATGTGGATGCATCGCAAGCGCTTACCGCATGCATCCTTTGATTTGGGCGTCAAAAGCCTTTGAATTTGTGACTGCTTGTTGAGGTTTGGCAAGCCTCTGGACGCGGCATAAGAATCACGCGAACGAAGCCTCTTTGTATTGCCTTTGATATTTGATGGTTTACTCTCAACATCGTTTATCTACAGACGTAGAGAGGTTAGATCATTAGATAGATTTACAGACGTGAACTGATCCCATCTATCGTTACATTTAGCTATCGTGGGTAATTTTTTACAACCATTGCAGAATAATAATAATAACTTCACACATCTCACACACGGCCGTTTGATTCCAAACTAGACAGAGCCTGTACTATGGTAACCAGACTGCTGATAAACATACTTACATATTTCTAAATACATACATATTATAGATAAATTACTAGTTTGTACTAGGTGGGAATCGAACCCACGACCTCTGGCTTAGCAGTCAGGGTCACTAACCACTAGACCAACAGGCCATTCAAATAAGAATAATCTTGAACAAAATGATTTGGAGAGTAGATGAGAAATCTTTGGTTTATAAAACGTGCCTTGAATGTTAACTATACAATATGATCCATTCTAATGTTTTATTTAACGTTTGCATTCAGATTTAATAACCATCTTATCTGTGATTCATAACATTAATAAATATGCGGTGTTTAACAAGATATTCCCACGGTTTCACCTACGGCGTTACTCAAACGTGAATACTACGCAGTTAATTAACAAAAATATAAACAGATCTTGTATGGTAATAGGTACCTAAAATAATAAACACATGTGTACTTTTTTTATTAAAAGTAACTTGCACTGAACTTCATGAAAACTTAAGAACGACGTCACAAATACACACAGATACACACGTTAAACTTGTAACACAACTCTGTTTGCGTAGAAGAAAGTAGAAGGAAGGAAGTAGAACAACTTCTACTCCCTACTTCTCCGTAGGGAGTAGAATAGTACCCCTGCCTGGTGTAACCAGAATCATACCTTAAAGTTGGAGCTTACAGAAAGCGGGGCGGGCCGGAGACGCGCGTGAGCGGTTTATCATCATAAATTTAAAACACCCCTGACTCAAAAATCTCTTCAATAATTAGAAAAGAGCTAATGATCTTCGAAAGGTTGAACAGATTTTCTTGAATTTTATTTAAGAACACTCTCGATCAAGTCACCTTTCAAGCAAAAAGAACCGCACTGGAATCGCTCTATTCGTTTGGGAGCTACGATACCACAGACAGACACACAGACACGTCAAACTCATAACACCCCTCTTTTTGCGTCGGGGTCTATAAAGTACAAAAGTAGAAAGACAGACAAACAATTTCCTCCAATCATAGCAAAGATGACACAACACCTGTACACTCATAGCAAGATAAGATAACTCATATTTACCGAGATGGATAGTAAAAATCCGATAGTTGTGGTCACTTCTTCTTGCGTTCCTAACGATTATTTTGGATAGTCCTCAGTGATATTATGTTGATATGCATAGTGTGATAAAGAAAATTTCTAGTAAGTAGATAACAATATAAATATCAGTAGTTTGTCAGAATATTTCGACATTGAATAACTTATGTCTGTTATCTGTTGATTTATTATTTCATATTTACGATCTGTATCGATTATAATTTTATTGTTGCAATGCGTTTTGTAGCGTTTTGTTCAAAATCTAATACGGGTTGACGAGCAATTTACGTCTCGAAATTAAACGTCTCATTTTCCACATCAGATTTCGACTAGAAAGCGTAAGTAGGTATCCAATATGTACTAAAAATTATTATTTTATTAAACTCACTAGTATATATTGATATTTATGTACACTAGTAATCGCCCAAATGCTAAAATTCGACCAAATTCATTAATAATCAAGAAATGATTAGTTTTGCTTACGAACGGTAACATTTTCGTTGAAAATTCAACGAAATTTTACCGTCCGTAAGCAAAACGAATTGTTTTTTGATTATAGGAACGTATTTCGTTTGTGTTCCGAAAGTTTTTAGCAGTAAAGAACGTAGATAATTTTTTTTACTTTACTAACTTAAAATAACACAATAAATAATGTAATAAGTGCGTCTAATTGTTTAAGAATATGTTCATTAGATAGAGGACAAATACTTAGCAAATTCTAGAGTCGATTTACCTACTTTCAATTTGTACATAATAAAAATCGAAAGTATTTGACGTTGTGACGGTGGTTTACATTCGTTGTTTATTGACGTAACAAAAAACAAAACGGGTTTTGTTTCTTAAAATAGTCTATACTTCTTATGATTTAAGACAATTGTTTCTTTTATTAGCTTATGGTACACGTACACAGGTAACGTAACGTCACACAATGACAGTGATTGAGATCTAAAATTTTAAATTATTTACAATAAAGTACAGTGCGTATGTACTCAAAGAGATAAACAAAACATGTCTTTATACGTAACATATAGCTTAAATCTTTCATTATTCAGCATAGCCTTATTAGCATTTATCTGAAGCCGATGTTTTTTTTTACAAAACATAATATTATCGCTTCAACCTTTAACTTAAAAAATCCATTTCATATGTTAATGTTAATATGTACATATTTTTTTATGGTATAGGGGGCAAACGAGCAGACGGGTCACCTGATGTTAAATAACTACCGCCGCCCATGGACACCTGCAACTCAAGTCACAAGTGCGTTCCCGGCCTTTAAGGTGGGAGTAGGGGAAGGGTGAAAGAGGGGGAGGAGAAGGGGAAGGGAAGGGTTAGGGCCTCTGGCTCGCTCACTCACTAGGCTAAAAGCAATGCAAGCATTGCTTCACTGTCGGTTTTCTGTGATAAATACCTAATTACTTTTATTTCATCTATTTACTTACCTACTGTTTTTCATATCGTTGCAACATCGTATGTTTTGCCAATATCGTTTTATATACAATATGTATCATGACGGTGGCCATCCTAATATTATAAATTCAAAAGTAAATTTCTTTATTTGTTTGTTTGTTTATTAGGTTTTCACGCTTTAACTACTTAACCGATCATCAGGAAAATTTGCACACGTCTTATCAGGTGTACAGAAAAAGACATAGTGTACATTTTATCCAAAAAAAAGTACCGTTCCTGAGGGATAGTTTATTAACAAAATCTATATTCACGAAAGCGATGTCGCGGGCAAATAGCTAGTAGGTACTTAAAACATGGTTTTTCTACTAACGAGACACAAGCACAGGCAACCAGTCGTAAATACTTTAAACTTCTTTGTCATTCTAATGTAATATACCAACGCCACTTTACACGTACAAGCCTTGTAAACTTGCGTTATCTTGAAAACATTCGCACCGCTATGACTTCATACAGTCACACTTTCAAGATAATAAGCCATTAGATCTTAACTACACCTTGAGTAAACAAAAGCTACATAAAAGCATTATGATAATTGTTAATAGGTACCTGACTATAGTCTCGTACCTACTCGTTAAAAAAGTGAGGGGTACTCGTTAAATAACTTACATTTGTCGTAGAGCCTCCCGCGAGACAAGTCGAGACATAAGATATGAGTGCGTGTGTCTTTTGGTGGTTGGTATATCCTACCAAATTATAAACGTGAAAGTTGTAAGGATGTATCGATGTATGGAAGTTTGTTGTTCTTTCACGCAAAAACTACTGAACCGATTGCGATGAAACTAGGTATGTAGATAGCTGGAGACCTGGATTAACACATAGGTTTCTTTTTATTCCGATATTCCCACGGTATGGGAACTTACGCGGGTGAAACCGCAGGGCGCAGCTAGTTCATAATAAAGTTCCAACGGTCCACTGATATTACGCACATTACACGGCTCAGTTTAGATTTTTTTTTTTAAATAGGTGGCCTCTTATTTTTACTCTTAGAACTGTTGACGAGCATCTTTTCCTGTTCGTACGTTATTGTGTTTACATTACACCACGTACCGCGGACTTCATCAATATGTTTAATCTGCTCTGAACTGTCTTACATGTCAAGTTCTGTCTCCTTCAAACAGTCCTACTCGAAACAACTGCGAAACAAATCAGCAGCGACATTGTAGCAAATAAGCATTTTGCAGCAGCACAGGAAATAATATTTAAAACGCTTTCATTTTAGGCAGTAATTAAATTGTTAAATCATCATAAAAAGACTCTCCTGTAAATTTTAATGTGTCCTTTATAATAAGCCGCCGGCTATGGCTTAAATAACAGACAAGGCGTTTCTGCATTTCTACGTTTGCCTTAAAAATACATTTATTTGCAAGTTAAGAATAAAATGTAATGAAAACATAATGGTTTTGCTGTTATTATTTTTTAAATAATTGGCATATCTTTGCAGAGAAGGAAATATTCTATTTGTAGGTAAAAATCACATTTAACGCAGTACAGCAGTTAGAAATGATCCGAAATATTTTACAGGTAGGTACATTTTCAAATAAATTCGGTAAACATAGGTTGATTTATTGTAGCACTTAAATAGAGTAAAATAATAATATAATAATAACTACATAGATACATATCACAGACGGCTGTTTGATCCCAAACTAGGCAGAGCCTAGCCTACATGCACACAATACATAATCGTACCAGTACCTATGGTAACCAGACTGCTGATAAACATTACTCATATATTACTAAATACATACATATTATAGATATTACACTCAAACAGAGAAGTTCGAAGAATCGTGCTCATCACACAAGTATTTGTTCTGGGTGGAAATCGAACCCACGACCTCTGGCTCAGCAGTCACTATCATTAACCAAAAGGCCCGTCATATAATCATTTCTACAGAGCTATTAATATAACATCATACATTATTGAACTATTATTACTTTTTTTATTAAAGACAACTCCCGCATTAGGAATGACTCTAGTGTCGCGGGGGACTTTACAAACATACAAACAACGGACACAAAGAACACCCATACTCGGGTGGGAATTGAACCCACGACCTATGGCGTAGCACTCGAGGTCACTAACCACTAGACAACAGGCCAGTCATAATAACGTATTTTTATAACCAATAGCTTAAAATTACTGCAAAATGAAAAGCGCCAAGAAACTGTATTAATCTTATACCTACGTAGATCTAAATTGTTAACGTTAGTACCGGTAGTCTGACCAAAACAACACACAACGTAAAATTAATTTTAAATAAATATATATTTAACAATCACCAGCATTAATGTTACAAAGATAATGGGGCTAATACCAAACTAAAATGTCGGACAGTACAGAAGACTTAGTGAAAGAATATAAAGAGAACGTTAGCAGAGAGGAACACCCGCGAAGCATTGGTTAGTATCACTTTCTATGCTCTATATATGTTACAAATAAGTGTGGTCAAATTTTAGAAACATGCGTAGTCGAAAAATAGTTGCTATAGCTTGGAAAAAAATCTAAGAAACCTCAAAAGCCACAATTGACATACATATTTAAACGATAGAAAGTAGATTTTTATAAGATCTGATCGACTTTACGGGGACGTGTTAACGAGCTATCCTGTCTTTTGAACATCATAAACTAGCATTGTTATACCAAACTCAGATCAATCATCATCCTCCGCGCCTTTTCCCAACAAAGTTGGGATCGGCTTTTAGGCTAACCACGCTTCGGCCGAACTTCGATATGTTACGTGAAGCGACTGCCATCAGACCTCCACAACCCAAGCACTAGGCGATATCGATGTTCTGTAGTTAGACCAGGTTGTGGGACTTTTCAGGGCTCCAACTACCCGTAACGAATGCCACAGATGTTCGTATGGCATCCGGGACCGACGGTTTAACGTGCTCTCCGAGGCACGGCGGGGTCTCAATGTGTTAATGTCTATCCTAAGACTGACCTGGCTAGTACTTATTACTTAACCTTGTAATGTGCTAATCTACTCGGTTACCACTTAGCCATGAGCCCTAAACTCACGTCAATTACCTATTTTTTCAGCAAACGTCCTACGAAGAAAATAACCTTCTTCTATAGTCTCTATTTATGATCTCTCTGTTTATGATCCAAAACTTGTTGGATGTTGTTGGCACGTCAATATATTTTTTTAAAGGTGGTGATAATAACATTTATTTTGTGTTATTCCTATTTCAGGGTTGTTCACGATCCCGGAGTACCCTGAGCTGGAGGTAGACCGCGGCATGTGGTCATCGGCCTTAGATGCTATCCTGACGACGCTGCGGTACCTCGCACCGGCCACGCTTCTTACTATTTTCTGGGGCCAGCAGAGCTTTCTCTTTAAAATCCTGAAGCATATCGACTCGGCATTTAGAGCTAGTAAGTACTTACATAGTTAAGTTTAATTCTATGCTATATGACCATCTAAATAAAAATAGATTCTTTATAGGAATTCCATAAATACCTAAAGTATTCTCGTAAATACATCGTAAACCTGCTTTCTCATTACTCCTCCTAATCATGGTAGAAGCAGTACGAGTGACATTAGTAGGTATGTATATCAGATGTGGAATCAGTCCACTCGTGACCACGATCGGTGCAATCCGATCGAAACGTCAGGTAACCAATTTCAGGGGGCGCCGTGCTGCAGCTGTGCCGTTGCAGTGCCGTTATAGTGTGTGATGACCTTAAGTCCTGAATTACACATCTGATATGTATCAAAGCCGGAGTAGGTATATAATTACTGAACTTAATGAAATTCGTTCAAGATCCAAACCGTTAGTATAAAATCATATGTATAAAGGTTTTGTGTACATATTTTATACATTATGATACATTCGTATATATAAAACATGTAAGTTCGCCGAGTTGATAGAAAAACTCATTACTTTGAGTGAAACTTATTATTTTGAGTTATCACCATTATATCTTGCTCGTTTTAAGGTAAGTACTATTATTTATTGTATGAATACATATTAATTGCTCTGTTAATGGTTATATTATTCTTTATTTTGAAAATTCGATTTGTTTTAATGAGATTTTTCAACGTGACCTATAATGCAATTTACGATAGACGAGGTCAAAACTGTTCAGGCAGTCAATCAAATACTAACTATGAACATGTACCCCTACAAGGACTTGTGAAATAGATAGGTATTTGAAGGTCATTATTTCTGTGCGTCCCACGGAAATTTATATATGTCCTACTACTTTTGAAAAGAAAACAATGAACGTAAGTTGAAATACCTAGCTAAGTACCTTTCTTTGCGCTCAGTTACACCAAGTGCGCGACTTTGACATTTAATAAACTATTGTTGTATTATATTAAAGAGTCGGTGGGAATTCTCCCAAATACACAAACGGCGTAATTTTTCTAAAACCAACAGACAAATGTTTATACATTTATTTAGTTATCACGACCTAAAATCTACTAAAAGTGAAATTTACGTCGAGAGTACACTAACGAAAGATTTTGTTTTTAACTTTAAGTAGGTACCTACTTGATTTTAATATTTATTTATTTAATCTTCTTGAAAAGTTGATGCAAAAGCGGGATTGAAGAGGATCGGTTTCTTTGTAAGAACATAACAATGAACTAATTTCTACAAATATTCTGAAATATTCTGCTGAATGTATGCTTAATATTATAATATTTCTGTTTTAAAACAATTCAATATATCCCTTTTGTTCTTGAATTTACACATGTTCGAACAAGGCAATTCTAAATTTAAAAAAATCTGTACTTGATATTGCTATTCAGCATGTCGCCAGAATTTTTTCAACATTGATGGGTAGAATTTCCACAGTTTTTAACTACTAATACTAAAGGGAAAACCTACTGGTACTGAGAGGTAACTATGTACATAATAATATAGACGAAGGCATATCGACACATACAAAGGCGCACAAAACACGCGAAACTGTGTGTTATCTCTGACTCTTTAATAGGATGGTGGGAATCTATTATCCTTAGGCAAAATGTGAAGTTTTAATTTAGGGTTTTTTCAAAGCTCTTAGGGGCTCCCGTTCATGTCTCAGTAGTATTATTGAGAGGACTACGTGTTGGGCAATTCGTCAGCTGATGGTAATTTTTCATTGAAGTTTTAGGACGAGAACTCTTTTCTTGTCCGTTACCGTCGAGGGTCACAGATCGGACGAGTCGAGATCTGTCTATTAATGTTGGACCGAGTGATTATATTCTTACCCAGTACGGACTATAATTTCTCTTTAATTTTTGCATATAAACTTTTTTCATACTTTTCAATTGATTTTCACAATTTTACAACATTAAAAATTGTGAAAAATAAGTGTGATCATTATTCAAAACATTGTATAGTTATCTTCTTGATTTATAATCTTTTCATAAATATTTGGATTAAAGAAGGGTAATTTAGAGTATATTGGGAAAGGGAAAGGTAGGCAAAGTAGGAAAAAGGATATTGCTTTAACGGATAGATTGGGAAGTGTAAGCAATTGCTCAAGAAGAACAGCGTCGCATACTTGTAACTCGAACCAGTTATGGCCTGGGAGTGCGAGCCCTCTAACTTAAAACATACAAAGAAGAAGAAAGAAGAACTAATATCCGTTCCATACGCATGCACGGCTATAAACGATGGAAGTCGCTTGCCCGTCTACGTTTCCCACTTCATTAAAACTACTTGTTTAGTGCGCACTCCGCTTTATAAACTTTTACCACAACTTCACAAGCATAACCGTTAACCTTTGCCACGATGTTTATCTCACATGCATAAAATTGTTTCAAAGCTAATTTCACTTACTTAACGACCAATTTTTGTTGAAGCGCTACGTGAATAAAGTCAAACTTTCGCGTATCAAAAGGTAACGAATTCATTCAGTACTGCACCTTACGTGGTGGAAAGTTGTGCTTGATTGAGATATTATCTCGGTTGGTGTTATTAATGAAAGGAATTGGTGGTTGTGTCGTTTTTCCTCCGGGTATGTAATCATTTTGTCATATTACTTTTTTTAGGTTATGTAACGCAACTGTTATCGTAATTTACAGTAGCAATATAATAAAGCTGACGAGTTTTTTGTTGGACTGTTTGTTTGTTTAAACGTACAAATCTTTAATTATAATCATAAACAAAATCAAAATTATGCAATTTCACCAAAGAACCATAAATCCCGAATTACATATACAGTGCAATAATTCTGAAATAGAAGAAGTAACTTCCACAAAATTTTTAGGCCTCTACGTAGACAACCACTTAAACTGGAAAACACACATAGATGAACTTTGCAATAAATTAAATAAATCTGCATATGCGTTATTCCTAATTTCCAAACAAGTTAACAGAGATATACTAGTAACTGCTTATCACGGATTAGTAGCGTCTGTATTGCGGTTTGGAGTAATCTTTTGGGGGCAATTCTTCAGAAAGAGAATTAATATTTAAAGCGCAAAAACGATGCATTCGCTCTATGTGTGGCCTGAAAATGGATGAAAGCTGTGTACAGTTCTTTAAATCGCTAGAAATACTAACATTACCAGCACTTTACATATTTGAATTAAGTGTATTTGTCAAAACAAACTCAAACCTGTTTGGGAAAAAAACTAGTGCACGAAATGTGCCATTAGGAAGTCAATACAAAAATTTACTATCCAATCATAGATGTCAGACAACTCTAGTTGAAAAGAGTGTTTTAGGAATGGGACCACATATATTTAATAAACTACCAGATACTATAAAAAATTAAACTATTTATAGATTTAAGAAACAGTTAAGATTGCTATTGATTGACAAATGTTACTATTCCTTAGAAGAATCCCTTAATGATAATTTTATATAATGTACATAACTGATAACTTTGATATTGATCTTACACTTACTTTATTACTGTAACTTTAACTTTAATTTATTTTTTTAATTTCTTCTCAGTATACGCTACTGCATTTGTACGCCACATGGCATAACATAGTGGACATAATAAATGTTATCATCTATATACAATATACCTATGTTATACAAATTAATAAATGATTATGATTATGAAAAAAAAAATCTCTGGAACTACCAGTCGGTTTTGAAAAAATCTTTTTGTGTTGTATAGAGTATTCATTAAGGAAGGTTATAAGCTATGTAACATCATGCTACGTCCTTTAGGAGCGGAGCAGTGACCGTAAAGTAAAAGTAAACGTTTTGTTTAGTAGCTTCAAGAGCTTTAATGTCATCAATAAAAAAAAATTACGGTTAGCTTTAATGCAATAGTTTAATTAATTACCGTCGAATTTCGACCCCTGGGCGACTAGTTATAAAGGTTGGATCAGACAGCGGGCGGACTCAAGCCGCGTCGCCGCCGTCCCGCCCCGCCCGTGGTGTGACCCGGCCTGTGTAGTTAGCTGACGTAACGTTCATAATCGTAAACTGTTCAAACTGTGCACATTATTTGTTTTATTGGAGATAACACTCGCTGTGGATGAGTTGATTAAATTGCGATTTACTGTTTCACATATTATTTTTAAGCGACTTCAAAAGGAGGAGGTTTTTAATTAGGATGTTTATATGAATTTTTGATTCACTTCAAAAGGGAGGGAGGGAGGGAGAGCGAGAGACTCCAGTGAATTGTAAACTCCAATCGTGCGTCAGAGCTGACACACACTTTTTTTTGAAGTGTAAAAACTGAACTCGTGTCAGTCACGCCAATAATACATATATACATCCACTAGAGGGCGCTAATCTAAACATTGAGTTCTGTCAGCTCTTTATTAATTAATGTCACCAACCTGTTAATGTGACGTTTAAGTTCGTCGTTTCGTTTAAGTTTTCACTTCTGTCGGCAGTCCCATGACTGCCTATTTTTTTTAATATAAAATATGTTCGGGCATAACTCTGTCATATATAAACGGATTTGCAAAATTATTTCTTGTTCGAAACAGATTTATTCCACAAATGAGACCACCATTTAAATTTCGTAAAGATCTGTTGAGTTTATTTTTTATCATGAATTAGGCGCATTGAAGTCGGTTACATACTTTTTTAAAGTTAATTATAATTGGAATGCTGCGATAGAACACTCGTCATTGTGCAAAAGCCTTTGAACAGATGTTACAATGCCTCTTCTTTGTCTTTGGCAGATTTTTTGCTGCTAGCCGTAAAATAATGCCGGGTAGGGAGTAACCCGAGTTTTGGGTTCGTTTGTTTCGCCACAGGTCTCTTCGCATTTGAGTATTAAGCGGAGAAGCGATGAAGAGCCGATGGGTTGGCCGTCTCTGGATTCTTTCGGAGGTCAACATGAGTTGGTACAGACAGCTTGGTCAATCCTGCAACTCTTAGAAACAGTAGCTCTTCTCATTCACCACGAGGTTGTTACATCGGATCTCATAGCAATAGGTGTTGTCGAAACTACCGTGTTTATAATCGGACCGGCTGTCATATTTCCGTCCGACCGTTTGTAGTTCTCTGTGCCTTCGAAGTGGTATTTGGTGGTTTTTAAAAACGAACAACTAGTTACCTACTGAAACCTATAACACAACAATATCTCCTTTAAGCTTTAAAAAAAGTTTTAACAATCCAAATGTTTAATATAAAATAACAAGAATTAAGAATATCAACAACTTATTTATTGAACAAATAATTTTAAGATAGTGCTGCTAGAAATCGCATAACAAGAACCGAAAAAATATTGTGGCCTTGATATTCATCACAACCGACATTGCAATCTAGTCATTAATTATACTCTAAACAATTATAAGTATTTTCGGTAAAAAAAATTAAGAAAAATCTAATTAAAGGCATCTTTATAAATTGCAGTCGTATTCTCGAGCGAGGAACAGAAGCAAGCGGTATTGCAATGGCTGGCGGAGACAGGCCCCGTGAGAGTGGAGCACCTGGACACGGTGTGGCGTCACGGCTGGGTGCTGTGCGGCGCGCTGGACGCCGCGCTGCCGGGCGCGTGCGCCGGCCACCCGCCCACCAGGCTCTCCCTCAAGCACGCCCAGACCATCGCTGACCACTACCTTGGTGTAGAACCAGTGAGTATTTCACTTTATTTTATCGTAACGAATATCGCGTATGAACTTACACCGAACAGCCTTATCACATTTGCCTATGTAGCACTTCAACAAATCTTAGTCAGCATATTCATAAATTTCCATGGTTTGACCCACACCTGCTTCAGAACTCCTCCAACCTCCTTGTGACACGATTTTCCTAATTTCGTAAAATTAGATCAATATTCACTTATTTGTTCATTTAGGCAGAAATTCTTAGTCGCGTCCACAACATATAATTAGTACAAACATTTGAACATCGCATCGTTTGTGTAAAGGAAATAAAAGTATTGTTTGTGGTAATAATTCAATTTACTTTCTTAACTACTACTTTTTCTACACAACTGCGGTGATAACCACGCATACGATGTAGGTCGTACCACAATAACTACTTACCGTAATTCATGGATGAGTTGCTATCTACGCATCATGGTAAATTATATTATTACTGTGGCCTATGAGCACTTACAACGTCATGGATGTTATTGGAAAAAGCGCCGCACAATCGATATAGATATGTCCACCATTACAAGTATAGTAGTATTTACATGTAGGTAAAGGTTGTGTACACATGTACACATCTAGGACGTCTCGCCGCAGGAACAAAACATATACCTAAAGTTATTTTTACTGCGACTGAAGGATGAAGGTTGTATTTCCTCCTTACTTTCTCTTAATAAAAGGGTGGAACTTGAAAAATGATAATATATATAGGTATGTAAAATAATATAGTTTATATATATCAATATGTATAAAAATTTCGTGTCACGTTGTTTGTCCCCGATGAACTTCCAAACTAATGATCCGATTTTAATGAAATTTTGCACACTGCAATTCGGTTTAACTTAAGAGATATTTAATTAGTAGCGAGTTATTTAGTTTTTATCTCAATTTTTATGTGACTATTCACATTTTTTTTTTTACAAATAAGTTATCCACAGCAACGCGTGGCCGTGTAGCTAGTACATAATATATTATATAAACTATATTATTTTCAATCAATGTCAGGTTATCGAGATATAACTTAGCAATATAATCTAGAAAAATTATCTCCACCTTAGCGATTTATCTTAAGATACTTAAATCTCGTTTTCAGGTCTTCTCCCGTCAAGAGCTGGAGTCAAACGACTCGTTAAGCAGACACCAAGAATGGAAACTTGCTACGTATTTAGATCGAATCCGACAGGCTTTATCGAAGATAGCGCCTCCCGTTTCTAAAACAGTCTCACAAAGAACCCCCCCAGAAACTAATCAATCTATGCTTGATTACGCTGCTAAGGGCTCTGGACTTTCAGCCGTGCAGATAAATAACCGAGCACATTTCAAGATATATCCAACGGCACAACAATGTTTAGACCCTGGAGATGTTACCATTCTAATCAGAGGGCCAAAGGATACGTATGGCATGACGGTGTTACCGCCGATTTTGGGCAAGGCACAGATGATCCGCCATAAACTCCTAGGCTTACAATCAAAACAAACCTTTACAGAAAATGTATTACCATTAACACAAGGCGCAACTTATTTGCGAAATTATGGAAAAAATGATATGAATAAAACGTACTACATACCTAAATCACAGTATGATATTGAAATAGACGTGGATAGAAGACCAGATCACGTAAAAGTAAGCTATGTTGTAAAATTAGACGGAAAGTATTTAGTGTCGATTACAAGTAGAGGACACAGTATAGTTGGTTCACCGTTTACTGTAACAGCTTCAAATAACATAATCAACATTTTGGAAAGAGATAGTTTTTGTTTAGAAGACGGTGAAGAAATTGATGTTGTTGATGTTCGAACTGATAGGAAAGTAGTACTTAGAATTGTCGATTTCGTCACTGAGAAAATGTTATTGAACGAAAACGGGACTTTAGAAAAAATAAGCGATGACGAAGCTAAACGTTTAATGATGATCGATAAAGCTAACGTAATCCGAAATCGTAATAGTGAACCTGGTGATAAAATTGCTCACACGGTACGTGATAAGTCAGTAAAATATCAGAAATTTAAAAAAGTCACTTATAAAATCTTAATCATGCAGAGAGTATGTAAAATATTCAGCAATCTCATATTTGAAAAACTAGTGAGTTTAAAAAACGAAAGACTAGACACTGGAAATTTTACAAGAAATCAACAAGGTATTCCCGATATTGTAAATTCAACTTTGTCGGAAACAAACGTTAGCCCATACATCGTGCCAGAGAAACGAGAAAAAATTATCGTTCCGGAAAGTATATCAGTTTCCCTAAAAGCAGAAATATCCAAAACTTGCTACGACGATATGGTAGAGAATACAAGTGATGATGACAACGTTTCAATAAACATTCCAATGGAATTGAGTAGAGTTAATACACCAGATAGTTTAGAAACAAAAAATTCTTCACCCGACCAACTATATGACAATATTTCTGTTAATAGGGTGCCATCAATCACTGCAAACAATCCATTTTTAAATGAAATGTTTGAAGAAAATTATGTTGCAGAAAATAATTTTGGTACATTTGTAGCTTCCGAATATGAAACTAATAATTCCCAAAACGAAGAAACTCGAGACAGTTCAATAACAATTATAATAGATCCTAACGTAACACCGTCGCCAGTCAAGACGGTATCGTCATCATTGGTCAATAACAATCCATTTATAGAGCCGAATATCCTAGATCTTGAAAGGCCAAAGACACCAGTGTTCAAAATAATTAATGGTGAAAAAGTAAACCGTGATGGGTCTATTTTCATTGATCCAAAAGCTGAATTAATACCTGAAGAAGAACTTAGCAATGAATTTGTTAATCCATTTTTTATGCACCAATTCGAAAGTAGACATTTTGATCACGCACCTACGGCTGATTTCATCATAGGGGCACCAGTTTCTTTGCCACCGATAATTAGGGCTGCTTCTCCAGAGCCAGAAATGAAATCTTTAATTATGACAGAAAAAGAAAATACAATTAATCACGAAAGTAGCACACAATATACTAAGCAGGAATCAGTGTATTTGACCCCTTTGCATAATAACCTGATCACACCTAAAGATAATAAGAAGGGTAATTCCGCTATATCATCTACGTTTCATAGTTTAGACTCTGAAACAATAGACAATTCTAATGCATCAACTACTAGCGACAGTCAATTCGAACATGACCAAAGTGATTCCGACAGAAATATAACACCTAGGAAAGATATGTGGGATTCGGCATACGTAAGTATTGATGATAATAACAGTTCTCCAGATAGTAATAACAACGAAAATACAATCCTGTATGAGACATTTGGTAAACAGAAACACACAAACAGTGACGAGATTATAGGGTTAAAACAGGAGGAAATATCAAATATGGGTCCGGCTGAAAGAGAAATTTGGCAAACGTGTAATGAATTAAAATGTGATACAAGTAAATCACAGGAAGATGTACGGCACCATAAGTGGGAACTAAAGCGACCAAAGTTTACACCTATCATTGAAGAAAGCGATAAAAGCATATCATCAGGAACTAAGGATGTATCCAAATCTGAAATAACTACGAAATCAAGAGAAACTGATACTGTTTCAGAGGCATTTGCTGAACTGAACGACATGTACCAAGAGTACTTTCCTAATTCAGAAAGAAGTTCTACTCCCGTTGCTGATGAAGATAATAAGCGTGTAGAACATGAATACATAACTCAAACTAAAGACAGCAGTGTCAATTCTGCATCTGAAGAATCAGATGTGAAAAGACACATTGAAGAATTAGAAGGAACGATTTCTGAGGTTCAGGCAAATGCTACTGAATCTGTTTCAGTAAGTCAGACCCTTCATAACGCACATGATTATTTAAAGTACGAAAATAAAATCGAAACACAATTTGGAGAAACCGGCTGCAGTAACATAGTACTCGAAAAGAAGAAATATTGGGATGAGAGAATTAGGGAAATTGAAGCCAAATCACAAGTTACTACAATAATTCCCAAGAAAAGACGTATTTCTTCAAAACAATTAAAACATGATTCTCTTAGTAAGCGTAAAGGTAAACAGATGGTTAAAAACTTTTTAAGTGTCGGTGATTATAGTCAAGTAAATGACGTAAATCATGATACTGATAGGGCGCCGTCATTGCGAGTACAAGAACTTGAAGATAATCAAAAAGAGTCCCTAAAGGGTGACATTAAAATTGTTGAAAAGTGGAAGAAATTTTGGGATGAAAAATTGGAAAACGATCAGATGCAGAATGAAACTGAAGCTCTCATGACAAAATCTCCTAAAAAGAAATTGCCATCCCAAATTTCGCAGTCCGACCAAATAGAAAATCAGACAATAGACAAAGTAAAGAGTTATGGCAGTGGATATTCTAATAAAGATAACCAAGAGTTAATTAATAACGGTCAAGTCCCATCTAAACAAGAACTACCGGAAGAAATTTTTAAAGCCTTTGAAACTAGTCCTAAGAGATTTTTCGGTACATCGAGGAAGCAAATAATGAATAAAATTGATACATTTTTGGGTAAACCAACCGAGGTCAATTGTTCAACAACGGATATCGCCATGTGTCATGAGAGTGGTTTAGTATCTAGCCGCATATCTTTATTTCACAACATATCTAATACTGAAGAATTACCGTTGTCAAGGAGAAAATGTCAATCATTACACAACATATCTCAAAGAAAAGAAAGTCAGAAAAGCATGATTTTTATAAACAGTAGTCTAAATGTCGATGAAATAAAAGATATACCAACCAAATCTCCAGAAATAAATATTGCAGAAGATATAAATACCAACACTACTGAAGCCACCGATTTAAAAACAAAAAGATCTAGAATGATGCAAAATGCATATCGTAAAACGTTGGATGAAACAATATGCGAAAAACCACTGCAAAACAGCCTGGCACAAAAAGAAAATGTTAAGAGACCATTCGGAGATAGGAATTCAAATGTTCAGTCTATATTTCCAAAGGTTGAAATTCTGCGCAAGAAATCATTCAGCAAATCAGAAATGGACATTTTCAATAAGGTTCCAACTGATACAACAGATGCTTTAGATAAATACAAATCATGCGATGAACTACCTAAGATTAATGTAAAAAGCTTTATATCACTTTATGAAAATGTATCAAAAACTACTGAAAAGCCAAAACTAACAAAACGTGTATGCAGAACAAGCTCCTCAGATTCACAGAAAACACATTTTAACAGCATAAATTCAAGTATGTATGAAATTTAAAAAAAACCTTTTTTAGTTTATTGGATACGGGTTAGTACTAACAATATAAATATCTTTACAGATGCTGTATCTAGATATAATTTCGCAGCCGAGCCAGTGAGTGTATCGAAAAGTGAATCAAAATGTACAACCCCTGGAGTAACTTCAACAAATCTATGGACAAGTCAAACATCAGAAACAGTTAGCAATCTTAGTTTAGACACCAAAACATCGGATTCCTATGATTTCGAAATCATGACAAATGAAAATAAAGAAACAACTTATTTGAGCCTTTCTGATATCGAACTGGAGATTATTGAAAGCACTCCAGATAAATCTTGCGAATCAACTCCCGAAAAGAAAATAGAGCCAGCGCATATAGAATATAGAAATCGATTCAAATTGGCAAAGGAATATTTTCAGTCTTTGGAAGAACTAACGGATATTAAAAAGCCTCGAAAATTAAACGAATGCGAATTACTCCTGCGTAAACAATCAACTGAATCTCTCGAAGACGAACAGACAAACGAACGGCCTCAGAGAAGGGTGAAAAAAAACATCAAATCTCATTCGATGCCGTCACCCGAAATAGCAAAAGGATGGAACCAACTGCAGGCAAATCAAGAAAGATGTGCAAGTGAAGAGAGATCAAACACAAAACTGGTAAAGATTTCGGAGAAATTCAACGTAGATGACTTGTTCACGGACGTCACCGAAGGTAAACTGAGTCGACAAGGTAGTTTGAGAGGTATACCTCATAAGAAAGCAGTTCTTGAAGCTTTTAGATCGATGGATAATATCGCTGACACCACATTGAACACGTATGACATATTAGACTCGCCATTCATTGACTTTGCTAGTGAGCATATAATGAAAAATGCACAGACTTACTTGAAAGAGTATCCATACTTGCCAACGACTGACCCATCGAAATACCACTCAAGGGTAGACATCAAAGCTTCCGGTTTGATCTCTTTAAAAGAGTTGAAGGAGAAGAAACAGAGGAGGAATAGTGTCCCCGATTTAAGATTGAATCCTAGCTTTACAGCACACCTTTAAACATTTTTTATAAGTAATAAGAAACACTATGTGAATCATTTACATGCAAGTAAAGGATAACGACATAAAATGGTTGATGACATTAAAGATAAGGTTTGACAAGATATGGGAATAGATACATTCTGTCCCTTATCCGCAAAACGGAATCTGAAAGCGCTAGCGAATACTTATGATGTCATAAACATCTTGAATAAAATCCGAACTATAATCGCGCCCTTGTAGCGACAGGACGGTCATTTTCTTATTATTTTTTCCATCAAGTAACGTAATTGACATAATGTTAGTAATAACAGTTTTTGCTAGTACCTTAAGGTAGTTAATACTCAAATTGCGCTACGCTAGGTATTTTAGAAATTACCTACATATTTATCGAATAAGAATTTCTAAGTTAAAGCTAGCCGATTTTAAGTTTCTCTTATACTTGTTTCTATGACTATTTATAGTATTTCAACGAATGACTTTATTTATAGTAAAAGCTACGTAACCAGTTACGTAAAATACTTATTATATTTCCAGTCTCTTTGAAATATAATATAAAACGAAGGTACTAACATTACTAGAATCGAGACGCATCGTTTTTTCTTGTCATATTACTTTTGTACAATTTTGTACAGTTATTGAATCTAATTCGTAAGTTTTAAGACTATTGTAATATTATTTATTTGACGTTAAATAAATTGACTATGTATATTAGTTTGGTGTATCATTTATTTTTATTTATTTAAAAATAATCGTACAATTAAATGACAAATAGGTAGGTATTGAAATAAATGCAATTATATCTCACTTAAGTTTTATTCTACAATTATTTTCTTATTTCCTATTCATAGGATGGTATTTTAATAAGATTAAATGTACATCTAATATAAAATTTCTCAGTTTCACTACTAGGTCGGGATTTTTCTCACATTCGTACACGAAAAACACAGACAATTTAGAAAATATAGAATATTCTAGACTCCTAATGCGGCAAATAAATACACACAACAATGCATGGTAAGCAGTTCCCCGACCTTGTAGTTAAATTTATTGCATGTAACGTTGTTAAACAAAAAAGTCTGCAGCAAATAACACATTCTAGTTTCCAGAAAACTCTACCAGCCAGATCCTGTCCTTATCAAATACTAGACAGAGGACTACATTATGTTTTGTCCCATGAGAATAGAAAAGTATCTTTGGACGCCATGGTCATTTATATCTGACAAACGAAAATTAGATAGATTATTCTTTATTAATATTACAGTTCAAATAAACCTTTTCTTAGTTATTTTTCAGAGTTAAGTGTTTATATCGAGTGTTGATGTATCGTATTTTTTTTCACAAATATGTGAACAATGGCATTTCAAGTTTAAATTCTAGCATAAGATAATGGTATAGGTTTCGGTGTAAGAACGTCATATGACTGTTTAGCGACTATTGTTGCTGACTGTGAGGGCAAATCGTGAAGTATATTTGCTATTGTGGCGATTAAATGTCGCATTATTTTTAAATTTATCAGTATTTTAGTTAAAGTTGCTATTAGACTTATAGTATACATGTGTGCCACTGTCATTGTTTCCAAGCGTCTACACAAGCTACATTGAGCCGCAAATTTTAAGAAATACATTTTGAAGTACCATTTTTTCAAAATTTAAAATATTTATATTTTGAATACTGTCAGATGTAAAACTAAATACATTCTAATGAGTATATTTTAAGGCTATGTGACTATGAGCAATGCTAAAGTTATTTTCTCACTGAAACTATCGTCATCGGTGGCATAAGTCGTCACAGGATCAACATCCTTATTCACAACATTGTAAGGTTGAAAACTTACTTTGTAATAATAACATATCCAAGGCTATTCTATTCCTTTATATTTATAAATAAAAAAATAATCGAAAATATTTTAGTTTTTAAAAGTAAAAATCTGTAGTTAGGTTGATTTTAGAATTTTTTTTTTCATTTGCAAAATGTAACGATTTATTTCCTTACAAAGTTAGCTACCCTACTTGTTCTCCAAAGTTCAACAAGAATACAGATATTGGATATTGTCTTCAGAATTTTTTATACTCATTTGATCAAATCGAATACTAAGCATTGTATAGTAGCGTTATCTACTTGATGTGTATCTGCACGTAAGTGGAGGCGGCGTCGGCGCGGCGCCACGGCAGGCGGGCGCCGGCGCGCGCCTCGAGCTGCTGGCGGTACGCCTCGCGGATGATCCGGAACGCGTCCACGCTGCGGTACGGCAGCTTCGTGATGGGGTCTATGTAGCGGGCGGGCCTCCTACAACACATTGTAAATAAAAAATATACAGGTGTATCTGAAAATGGAACACTTACTTAAATCACTGAAAGAGCATGATTCTAGCATTCAGTTACAAAAAAATGTTTGAAAAAAAACTATCCGTTTAAAAATTATGACCGTTTGAATTTCCAAGTATTTTTACCTCCATTTGTTATAAAAGCAGCTGGAATATGTAAAACTAAAGATTTTAAATTGTAGATATTATTTTTTTTAACTATTCACTCGGTTATTGAGAAAATCCATAAAAAATAACTTAAAAAGTTTACAAAGATCCGGTAACATATTCAGAAGCAATAGATAATGAAGAAAAATAAAAAGAGACAAATGCATTAGAAAAAGACATGGGAAGAAGTCAAACTACCAAAAAATAAGAAAACAATAAATTGTAAGTGGATATTTCGAAGAAAAGATAATGGAATTATGAAAGCCCATCTAGTGGCAAGAGGATTTCACAGCTTTAATATGAAAAATTTGCAAACCATTATGAACCTGTAACCAAAATGAGTTTAGTAAGAATGCTACTGACACATTCAGTTCAAAATGGTTACTCTGTTAAACAAATGGATATGCCATCTGCTTTTCTTACTTAATGGAATATGAAAAGATGAAATATATTTATCATCACCGAAAGGAAGTAAAATGTGGAAATGTTTTAAAGTTAAATAGAGGTCTGTATGGTCGTAAACAGAGTCCCAAATGTTGGAGCGAGAGATTCAATAATTTTGATTTTTTATATTTTAAAGATCGAAAATAATCTTTGTTTATATTTTAAAGAAGATATTTGGATAATAGTTTATGTGGATGATTTGCTACTAACTGGAATGGAAGAAAAAATTACAGAAAATAGAGGACAGCTAACTGTAAGATTTTTTCTTTTCTTAGAGCAATTTTATAGGATGTTTTTAAGAAAAAACCCCAATAAATCGAGGGAGAATGTTAGGAATATTGTAACTTTGTAGTGTGGCAACATCTTTAAGTACCTACTATTGTTCTTTGTAACGACGTGGAGAAATAAAGATGTTGAAATAAAGTGTAGCAGTCAGTTTTATTATAAATGTAATTTAAAATTCAACATCACGGACACTTGTGGGTCAACGTGTTATTGTTTTTTTTAACAAAATTTGAAATAAAAATTGTTTAAAGTGTATCTAGATTTAAAAAAAATATATTTACCTAGCCCTATGACTACCTCACATTAAATACGCTGTAGTAGATGGCGAATTGGCCACTAAAACACTCCCTATGCTGTCCCCTGTCTCCATGCAATGTTGCTATTTCGACATTTCGACAGTACGCTACGGTGGAGGGTAATTTTGGAAAACTGATATAATTATCGTAATGGTACATTTGAATGTTTTAAAGCAGGATTTCAGTAGTTCAAAAACTCAAAACTGTTTTATAATAGCATAATCATTTAACTTACTTTGTAACAGCACACAAAAGCTGTCTTCGTTTCTTAGGTCGTGACTTCGGGAAGCAAGCATTGAAAGCTTGGTCCTTTATGTCGTTCTCGAAAGATAGAAGCGTGCGTTCATGACATCTCACATTTTGATCTATTTTCTTGGTGGATTTCTCTTCTTTGCTATAAATGTATTAGAAGAAAAAAATAGATTAAATACTATAATAATGTGTATATGTATAATTGTCTTTGGGACACCCGATTTCAACGAAGTTTCTTTCGCTATATAAAAATTTATTTAATGGATTTAATAAAATGTATCAAATATGGTAAATCAATAGAAATAAATAAAAAGTCTGTTTGTAATGTCAAAATAATAGTTATTTTTAAGCTCATACAATTATTTGCACGATACCTATGCCTAAAAATCAGTTTTTGATATTTTTGTCTGTCTGTTTGTTCCGGCTAATCTCCGGAACGGGTGGACCGATTATAAATAAATAACTCTTCATGAGCCAAAAATGGTCGCTAGCTCGGCATTGTGCTACTTCCTAAGAAGCAGCGCTGGTATCATGTGTACGTCTAAAGTGATATTATCATAGTAGTTTTAAAAAAATGGTGCTTCTTTAGCGATGTTCCGTAATATTGTAAATGCAGCTATACAAAATCTTATTCTGCGGACTTCAATACTTATTTCAATAAACAACAAGGTACCTCGGTATCACTAAATTGATTGTAAAACCTCCGAAAGATAACCTACCGTAAATATTTTTTATTCCTCATACAGCGGTCAGTGTTAATTTGAATTCATATAATTTCATTAAGTCACATGATATCTGTTGATATTGAATTATGCAGGAGGACGTTTAATCACAAGTAAACCCATTTTTAGCAACATTTTCAAGCACCGTAAAAGCGAGTGTTTTTAAACCTATTTTATTGTCATTTCAATAATTCGTTTCGTATTTAATAGAGTATTCATTTAGGATGGTTATAGGCATACATCACGCTACAACCACCTTTAGGAGCGGAGCAATAACCATGAATGCAGGGAGCGCCATGCTTCGGCAGCTATTGGCCGGCTCGACGGGAGTGATACCACGGCCTCACAGTTATGTTTCGCCGAGTGAGTGAGGTTACCGGAGGCCCTAATTCCTCTCCCCTCCCCCTTTTCCCACCTTAAAGGCCGGCAGCGCACTTGTGACTCTTGAGTCGCAGCTGCCCATGGACGATGGTAGTCACTTACCATCAGGTGACCGGTCTGCTCGTTAGTGGTTTAATAAAACCATACCTAACTTGTTAAAAACTATAAAACTTACGCTGTCACATCTTCAATATTAACTTCTTCATCAGGACCGATGACGTCAACGTCCATTTTTATATCAGGCTCTAACTTGTCCGTCGGCTGTTCTATTGTCTCAGTTTTTAGTTCTGGTAAATCTAAATCGGTTGGTGTTAGTAAACCTGAAAATGGCAAACAAGTTAAGGTCTACATGACAAGACACTATAACCAGGGACCCAATATGCAGGGACCTGAGATCATCGGAGAATTTGCAGCTGAAAATAATAATAACTTGACACATTTCACACACGGCTGTCTGATCCCAAACCAGGCGGCGCCTGTACTATAGTAACCAGACTACTGATAAACATACTTATACTTTTCTACATGCATACATATTATAAATAAACTACATCCAGACAAAAAACAAATGATCATGCTCATCAAACAATTATTTGTTCTGGATGGGAATCGAACCCACGACCTCTGGCTCAGCAGTCAGGGTCACTAACCACTAATCGTAGTTTTTACTCATAATTACCTTCCTCACTCTTGATGATATCGCTCAAGTTAAGATCACCCAACGGGGTCAAACTGGCTTTTTCGTGTAATGTTGGTATTTCTTCGATTAACGGCACAGCAAATGAATGGTACCTTTAACAAAGATAACAATAAGATTGAGATTATATTATTGATTCTTTACATGTGGTATGACAAATATACCCATTGACAAACTTATCTCGGTAAATGCGGTATGTATGTACCTGTAACTGGCTTACATACCAGATTCTTTTAATCTTTACTTCCTTCAAATTCAATATCTTTATTTCATAAAATTGCTAAACAAGTATTTGAAATCTTAATTAAAAAAAAAACAGTCAGTCGTAGGACTGCACATCAGAAGTGAAAACATAACTTCACAATGTATTTGCATATACATGCACACACACACACACACACACACACACATACACACACACACATCTGTATATATATATAATTAGGTTAAAAATAAAAAGTAGGTAATAACATATCTAAATGTATACATAGGGTACACTGGAGGTTCTGCGCTCCTGACCGCTCATAAATGTTTGAATTTCGAATGTTATATTTTTTTAAATATAAGCAACTCGGCTCCGTCTTACGAATTTGCGATCAGGTCACGTGTCCTGACGCGAGTTTAACACTTTTTACCCATCCCAAAAAGTGCACAACGCCGCTAAAGAAGTTTTCACTTCAAAAATTATAGATACATACAATATAACCGCAGCAATAGGTTGCTTTGTTAAATTGTCAATCCACCTGAATGATAATAGACAAACGCTCTCAAGAACGATGAATAGCACAATAACCATTTTTAATACCAACCATTCTTCTATACCACAGTACTAGAACAGGAACGTAACTTTAGCAAATATATCGTAGTTACGGCGAGGTAGTGGCTAAGGGGGTCGATAGCTGAAATGCCGAAATCTGAGAGGTTCTATGGACGATTACAGGAGAACTGGTCAGGCTCTACTAGATTAGGATAGCTCCCAAACTCTACAAGTAACGTCATGAAAAATTATGATTGAGAAATCAAAAAATGCATTATTTTACGACTGGAATTGAAAAATTCTTGTCAGCCTCGGTAAATTCTTTTTGTATATGGTAGCTAGATTCATGAGGAATAGAACCTCCGTGCTTTGCCCCGCTTCCGGGTTGAAGAGGAGCGCGCAGAACACGTCGCGCCACGTCTGAGGCCTGCTTTTGTTAACAGTATCGGAAATGGGCAGGTGAAGCAAACCTTGCTGCCCAACGAGAAACGAGAATTCCCAAGAAGAGACGAACTGTGAAAGCCTCCGTTCCAAGAAAATGTTCCTAAAATATTGTCTATACCGAAATAGTATAAATCATCAATCAGTAATTTATTTTACATTCGCCTAATAAATATTATATAACACAACAACACAGCTAGTGTTATTTATTACCTTATTACGGGTCCAGTGATTGTTTTTTTTGTAGGGCGTATCTTTTTCCTCTCTAACTCAATTTGTTCAAATCTTTCTGAAATAAGAAACATAATGTCATGAATCGGATCCTGAGCTTCTAGCCGTTCACCGCAACCCCTGTCAGGACAGTAACTTTCTCACATTACCATTGATGTTGCAATGGAATAGTCAATAATGGATAAAGCAGCAATGGAAGGGAAGATTGTGTAAATCTAACCCCTATTAATGGCAAACTAGTAGCAGCTTGGCCATTGGGAGACTAATAGAGTACTGGCATAAGATAGTACCAGAAAATCTTATAAATATCTTAAAGGTTTAATGACATTTACATTCTCAAGAGAATATCATATTTCAGAGAAAATACATGATAAATTTAGTAAGTAACAAGTGCGGGAATGGCTTAACCATTACCTATTTTTTTTTCTGTTTAAGAAACGTGTTTAGTAATAAAGTGGGTAACTACTACAAAACAAAACCAGTGTTCCAATAATCTCTAAACAATTATGACCATATTAAACAAAATTCTCATTCCATAGACAAAATTTACTAGGGTCTATTTTTACCACATATCATTCAAATGTAGCATTGAGTATCTTACCTAAACTTTTCAGGTTCTCCTTCTCTGTGATGAGTGCCTCCTCCAACAATTCCTCTTGTGTTGGCATTTTATCTTCTACCTTTTTCGGTTTTTTTCTCTTTAGTTCAGATCTTATCTTGATTCTCTGCTGTGTTTCTGCAGATTTCACAGCTGTACTTTGTCTAATTGACTTACGCTCTGTAAAGAGTGAGAAAAACGTAAAAATGATTTTATTTATAAACACGCTCTTAATAGTTTTACTTGTAACTATATTATATTTAATTGTCGTATTGAAATGAAACTTTGTATGTAAATATAGTTTGGATGAGAATACTATAATTTGACATTTTGGAGCTGATGATGACTGATGATAATGGACCCAGGAGGTAGATAGTGGAACTCTTCGGTGGCTTCTGATAGTGAGGCTAGGAGGTGGATCGTGGAACACTTTCTTTCGCCATTAAATCACTATAATTATTACAGTGCAGCATTAACATTTTACAGTAGGGAATATTGCTTCTGCGTCTTAGGCGACTTTGATTTTACCTATTTGAATTTCTGGAGTAAGCCTTAATAAATAATGAACTACAGAGATGGGAAGGTAACTATATGTTTGCGACATGAAGAGATATATGTATACATCATAATGTATAATATCAATATTATAAAACAGCCAAATATTATTACCTACTTAATGTGAGCAAATTTTTATTGAAAGCAATTAGTGTAGCCTCGTCTATGCATGCATCTATGTATTCTTGTTGCCATATGGCCTGCAAGTAGTTACTTTGTTCCAACTGTTCAGTTTCCCTTAATAGAATAAGAATCTGATATGCTTATGTGAATAGGGAAATCTTACCTATAGAAGTGTCAATAAGTAACTTTTCAACTTTCTCAGTTTTTTCTTTTTCAGGTTTGGGTTCCTTTGGTTTCTTTTCTCTTTCAGCAAGTTTCTTTACTCTATCTATTGTGGATGTAGCTGGTTTATCACCCTTCTTTAGTTTTCTATTAGGGTCCTATAAAAAATAAAACAATGTTTGGTGTATATTAAAGGATAGGTAAATGGTATCCCATAAGATCAATGCAGTGTTACATTTGTACCTGGTACAAATTAGAGCAAGCCGTCACCACAGTTATACATGCTTAACCTTATTTTAAACCCTATTTTCTCAGCATCCTAAATAGCTTCCTACTGTTTTCTAAGATAAAATATCTTCAACTTGCAGCACATTGAGATTGAATTTTTACAAACTGAATTTTTTAAAACTTACATATTATTATTATTATAAAGATAGCAAGTTTTTGAGCTCATAATATATTCTGGTCAAGTTAGCTTAAAAAACAGTGGTAAGGTTATAATAATTTGCATAATTTGATACAAAGGTCTGGATCAAATGTGAAAAGTCTCTAGCAATCCCACATCTACAATAAAAGTTTTTCAAGGTTTGCAAAAAGCAACTTTTTGCCTTTTTCAGCCAAACAGTGAGGCCGAACTTTATAATAAAATAGGTCAGACAAAAATTGTAGACCATGCAATTATCTATAAAAATTGTCATTACACTTTTCTTTCTAAGAATTACCGTTTCATAGCAATTCAAAAAGTCGAAAAAGTTGTGATCTCCATAATATGCATAAGTACACCTATACAGGGTGGGTGCTTTTCATATTTCGTAATTGTGTGATGAGTACGATAATTTCTACTATGTCTCGGTGTAATTTATCTATAACATGTATGTATTTAGAAATATATAAGTATGTTTATCAGCAGTCTGGTTACCATAGTACAAGCTATGCCTAGTTTGGAATCAGACTGCCGTGTGTGAGATACGTGGAGTTATTATTATATATAATGGTATTTCCAACATTCATACCAATTTTGAGATCTATGCAAATAATTATAACCTTGAATGTCTATTTTGACCGAACTAATAGTAAAGTTTACAGGATCAATAACTCGGGTCATTTTACAGCAAGTGATTTTGTTAGACTGTTTTATAGAATAATATCCTCAAACTATCAAGTATTGAGTATATAATTCAGACCATACCTTATAAGCCTTAGTGCCAGTTTGTCGTGTCTTTTTCTCATCAGTTTCTTGATCAGATACTGGTTCATCATTCTCATCAATGTCAAAGTCAGAATCCACAACATCTTCAGTCTCTCTCTCTTGCCTAAAATTTAGATATAATATAGTTCATGAATATTAGACTAATATTCGGTAGGGCATCATAGAAATAGAACTCAGCGACAGTTTTGTAGGTTTTATATGCTTGATATCTGTTCTGTGTAAGTCTTAGTTCACACTAATATGACTTTTTCATGATCTAATTAATTGTAGTTGACAGTGAATTAGACCGGCCCACTGTCAAGACCGGCTTTCTCTACATCAACGGTTTTAATTTAGGTTTTAATTAGTGATGTGCCGGATATCAGTATCCGCGGATGTCCGAGGGAGAAAAATGATCTGTATCTGAATCCGTTACTTTTGGGGGATCTTTATGAAATTCTTAATTTATTTTGTTAAAATTAAATATCTGAGGTAGTGAGTCACTAATATTATTGTCAGTTATAAGGTACTACTTGACTAAATATATGACGAGATCAAACTCAAAATCTTTGTGAATTGTGTATTAAAATAATTATAAAAAAACACGAGCACTGCAAGTTGAAACATGTCGTGTTACAGTCCGCAACATCAACTAATGTGTCAAAGTCATGTGTATGGGCATCAAATGAAAAAAAAACTTGAGGTATCCATATCCGCAGATCTAGACACTAAAAATCCGTATTCATATCCATATTCGCAGATAAAGATTTTTAACGATCCAGCACATCACTAGTTTTAATTCAGGTATATTCATGACACCAAAAATTCTTGTGGCTTACTGATTACAAATACACTGTTTAAGAAAGACATTTAAATTGTTTTTGACCATTAGTGTCTAAATTTCTACTATCAGACTATCTAACATACTATCAAATGTTTTCCATAAACCGGTAAAGCATCCTTGCTTAGATATATAGAGGAAGAGCTATCGCTGACAAGAAAAGTTACGAAAACAACACCACCAAACATTTGATAATAGTCACTAATTTCAAGTTCGTCTTTCAATATTTTGTAAGGAATATGTGTTATGTAAGTTTTAGTGTTTAATATACTTAAAACATACACATAGTCATTGTCTTCTTCAGTTTCTTGAAATCCTCCGTAAGTTGTTTTGTAGAAATCGTCTTCTTCTTCGTCATCGAGCAATTTTGCCATGCGATTTCCCGCATTATTACGGCGTTCCCTTTGAGCCATTGTGAATACTTATCGCAGAATCACTTATTTGTTTACAAATTGTATTTTTACAAAAAACAAACACCTGAAACTAGGATTTGAGCATTAGGGTAATAAATACATGTATTGTTATTAATCGTTATGTCAATGTCTAATAGGGATTTTCACTTAACATCTATATATATCGAACTTCCTCGATTTTTGCCTTACGATTTATCGGAATGATTCGATGTTTTGACAAATATTTATTTTATTCGATATATCGATGTATTTATTTATAGAAACATCGAATCTTTGTTTTTGAGGTGAAAACTTCTTTAGGCACGTTTATGCATTTTTGCTATCTGGAAAAAGCACTGAACTCGTGACCGTCACGCTAATAATACATATATAGATCCACTAGAGGGCGCTAATCTAACCATTTAACTCTGTCAGCTCCTTATTAATTAATGTCGCCAACCTGCTAATGTGACGTTTTAAATTCGTCGTTTCATTTAAGTTTTCACTTCTGTCGACAGTCCCATGACTATCTATTTTTTTGTTGAAACTATTAATAAAACTAATTCTGACTAATAATTATCTACAATAAAAACAAAAGTAAATTTTTAACATTAGGTACGTGATGATTTCAATATATTCAATTTTAAATAAATCATTCATAAGAATCATAAGTCATTAATAGGTAGTGACATCAACATTTATTAACAACTTTACAACACATTTACAACTTAGACAAAAGAAATAGAATGAAAGGTAGAAGATTAAGTAAACTTTTATTTTTACAAAGTTTGTCTAAAGAGCATTCGACGTAAATAAGTGAAAGTACGTTTTTGCAAGTAGATTAAGACTAGTAGTAAATTTCTGTCTTTTTCTTTTGCTGTTTTGAAGTGTTCTGGTATGTAATAAAATATTTATATTAATTTGTCGTTTTTGTTTCACTTACAAACATATTCATCAGTCATCTCGCCACTATCTTAGTAGAACACTTTATATTCAAATAACACTCATAGAAAATTACTATTATTACACTATTAATAAAGCCATATTACTTTGTCCTCTGATTCTACATTAACACGTGCGAAATTAAGGACAGCAATCTTTCTGCGTTTGACTGAAAAAGGGTAATAATCAACTTTTGTGGTCAATCAAGTATTCGATATTAAAAAAACATCGATGTTTTCAATCGATAATTCGATAAACATCGATGCTGGGATCCAGTGTTTTACATCGAATATAAATATCGATGTATTTTTAAGTTGGCACCCCTGATTATCTAATTGTCTTGTGAGGAGCAAGGCAAGGAATAATATATATATTTCCAGTGTTGCCAACAAATAACATGTTTTAAATAGTTTCAATATTTCTGTTTATTCATATCTGAAGGTATGGTATTAGCGTAGCGTAGCGTATAGGTATGAGCGTGGAAAAGTGTATTAAACTACGCGTTGAATACTTTGAAAAAAAATAAAAAGTACTATAAAGTTCTAGTTGTGTTTTTTCCTCAAAAGACAAAACTTAAAAGGCATGCCTCGTATCACGGGAGTGTGATCTGATGACCCTTCTCGACATGACTCAACAAACAAGTAATGATTACTTATCCCACCAGTAACAAGTCAAGGTCCAGGGCTATCTTCGGATCGTAAGGCCAGTAGGTTTAATTTCCTACCATCTGACTAGGATGTCAAATTATTCTTATCTAAGAAGTTATTAAGTGCTCGGGCTCTGGTTTCCGTACATCGTGAGCTCTAGAATGTGTGCTTGGCGTTCCAAACTTCACCAGCAATAAACCGATGTTCAAGGGTCTGGAAAAAGTTTGTAAACGTTTCTTCGCTTATTTGATACTTTGGGGGATAGTAAATCGCTGAAACAATTACTGGGCCAGCTCGATAATCTAACCTTATAGGGTGGTTAAGTGGTTTGTAGATAAGTCGCTGAGTATACATCTAAAAGACAATGCTTTATGTTCGATTTATGACATATGCTGTACCTGCGTAAGCACTATCATCAGAATAAGGTGTAGCATAGATGACCTTTATGCGAAAAGAACTTCTTGTTGTTGCATGAGATTCTGATATAAGTTCTTATGTCAAGTTTCTTTTTATAAAGTATTGCTTAAGTTCAAAAGTGTTGGGTCCATCCATTAATGTGTCACATCTTTTCAGATTGTTTTATCAAAAATAACCTTTATTGAAGACTGTTGAGAAGAAAGTAGAAAATCTGAATCAACCGCCTGAAGGGTACATCTACTTTTAGAAGTAATGCCCGAATAGGATCTGTTAACACGTTTACCGGTTGGTATGGGTTGTTTTAGTCTGTTTTCAGAGTTCGAGCCGATTGGTCTCTCGGGTTTTTAGCTAGAATCTCTTAGTAGACCTGACACCCTTTATAGTTAGCGGGATGCTCGCATGAATACAAAGCACACTTAGCACGAGTGTTGCGGTCTTTTTTAGAATGCTGCTGTTTTGTGACGTTTATTCATCACATTTGACACACCTATATGGTCACATGCAATTATTTTGTGTTATTTTAAAAATAACAAAATTGCTGACTAAAACATTAATTAAATTAAAACGCGTAACTGATTGAAGACAAACTTTGTAAAAGTATTGTTTTTCTATTGTAAGTTCTAAATATTTTAATACAGTACTAACACTAAGGTGGAGTCGGCCTCAGCAGTATAGATCTTCAAAGAGTCGATGTCACTTACTAAGGATGTCTTGGCAACTTTAAACCAGCTTTATGCTCAGCACCGGATATTGGATTCAGTGCCATAACTAGCATTTTATGCATCCGGTGCAAGCTTCTGTAAGTGCGCCCCTGATTTTCAAAATAATTATAATATAGCTAAATATAACAAAAAAATTATAGATTCATGCAGAATTTTGAATAAGTATACTTACATAACAAGTTATGAATTAGGTGACAAAAAAACTTTTATTCAAAAACATTGGCAAAATACACAACAAGAAACCACGTACGCACCTTTGTATCTGCTCCGTGGGCACGACCGGCATCTATTGTCAGCGCCTCTATATGTGAAGTAGGGAACTAGTCGCAGTTCCCTTACTTCACGTTCAGAGCCGCTGAGCTGAGCTAAAAACAAGTTGCCAGTCTATTTCAATATTATATATTTTAGTTTATGGGCGAGACTGCGTATAAGGTCCGCTACAAAGAGTATACAAACACTACGGTCCGCCGGCGAACCAGCGGCTAGTAGGTATTTAGCGTCACGTCGAATGACATAGGCCATACGGCACCTATGGCCTATGTCAGAGCAATAATTACTAATTATTGCTCTAAGGCTCTAAGGGTGCCACAGGTTAAAAAGTGTGACCAGATTCAATTTTAGGAAAATACCGAGGGGGCCGGCCGCAGGCCTCTGTATTTTCCTAAAATTAAGGTACATATATGGTTTCTGTAATTTTCCGTGTAATTTAATTGTAGTTGGTGTACAAAAAGTTCATTTCTATTCTATTCTCCTCAAAAATACTGAAATATACCTACTGACTTACCGGGCAATAAACTAATAAAAATACAGATTTTCATAACACGTTCTATTCATTTTTCATCATCACAATAAAAATGTTAGAATTGTATTTTACCATTATTTTCGCAGGATTAAAATTTACACTACCTCCTTGATCTTTAATACCTTGCTATGTTTTTAAAATTGCCGATAATTTTTTTGTTCAAAATCTTTCTTTAGTCCGGTTTTATTAAATTTATCTGTGAAAATATGCGCAAGCAGAATCGACACCGGCAAAGAGTATACAAACACCAAGTACGTGACTATGAATGAAATAAAACAACCTGTGTAAGTGATATTGCCATAAATTTTATTTTAGTTTAAAGGACATTCGAAGACATTTTGTATTGAATATTTTTATTTCAGCCAAATCGCGGTGGTGGAGGTGGTGTATCCTGGTGAAACAATTTTTGGACGACATCTTCGCATAAATGAGACTCAATGTCACATAAACCTGTCAAAGACCTGTCATCATGTTTCGTATATAATTGACTAGCTGTGCCCGCGACTTCGTCCGCGTGAAATAGTGTATTTATATCGAATCAACGGCCTAAAAAATAAGTTTCCAGCTTCTAGCTCTAAATATGACGATACTTCTATACAACTTTTCATCCTTACCTTTCAACCCCTTACACCCCTTTTTTCGCATTAAAAGTAGCCTTTGTCCTTTCTTAGGCTCTAGACTATCTGTGTACCAAATTTCATTTAAATCGGTTCAGTAGTTTTGGCGTGAAAGAGCGACAGACAGAGTTACTTTTGCATTTATAATATTAGTAAGGATAGTAAGGAATTACCCGTATTTATATACGGGTAATTGTTTTTTTGTTCGTTTCTTACACACATAATATTTTTACTTTAATTGATAAAGATCTTGTATTTCAATTGGGGACTTTAGGTGATAAATAAAACAAGTTAATATTTTGTGCTGTTTATTCAATTGTTAACAGTTATTATAAGATTTTACTTCAGTCATCTTAAGTGTTCCAGATAAAAACCACTTTCCGTTAGTTTTTGTTTTGTTTTCATTTTGATACACATCCACTTCCTGTTTATGAGTATGTTTCAGCGAAGTGAATTCGAATCGAACGCAAGATCTACAATCTTATAACTATTCAATCCAAATTAACTTACACCAGACATGACATTTTAAGAATTAAATTAGTAGGTAATACATTTTAACTATAGTTTAAGATTCGTTCGATTTCATGTGATTTTACATTTAAACTTGTAGTACATTTAATTAACTACTATTTGGAATACCATCGATTCCTACATGCCATATTGTGATGTAAAATATTGAAAGTTTGAACATAAAACCACAGGAAAATTAACCCTTTGGACACCTAGTGCTATAACTGAAATAAGTACAAGATGACCTTATCAACATAGTAACACATGATTGTAACGAATGGAAGTCACGTGACTTAAATAACATAACATTTTGGTTCTACTTGCTTAATAAATAATTTAATTTAGTTAACATTAACAAAAAATACATGGAATGTCTAGGGTTCAGGCGTCGCTCATTTGTGATGTTTATAACATTAAAATACTCTCAGATAAATATATTATTAATTACCTATAATCATTATTACAATGCAAGATTATAATCTCAAACTCTCGTACAAATAGGAGCAGCACTAAACACTTACAATAGAAAAAGGAAACAAGTTCAATTATTCAATATTTAAATTATTCGAAGCATTTACAAATTTCAAGTTATAAAAAAAATCATTATAATATTAAAAACGATAACTTGTAATAAAACAAACACTATTTATAATAATAACAGTGCATAGATGGATGGACGTTTGAGAAATTAGATTAAAAAGCTGTGATTTGATAAATTCTTATTTCAGTATAGCAATATTAAAGTCAACGTCCTCTCAGCATTGATGTTCTTAAAATAACTACAATAAGCACTGTAATTTAAGGTGTACATTTTAAAAGAATTTTGATAAATACAAATCTAGATGATATAACAAATAAGTATAAGATAGTAAACATTTCTAAGCAAATAATGCATCTTATGTTGTATAAATATGATTTAGCTAACAAATATCTATATTTTGCACGCAATCCTCATTAATATATATACTATATTTATATTCTCTAATATATCAAATTAAATAGAAAAATCTGTAATTTTGCATACCGATGTAATAAAATCTTTAATTGTAAAACAACGCAATTTTACTTATAAATTGTATTTATTGTAAAAAATTGCAATATTTTAACTGGCAACATTGAATACTTTCAACAAAATGAAGATGTTAGTGCTACTCATCGCCCACCGTTCCTCATCGCTTCGTTTACATGATATAACTATTAATTCAATATTGTATGCTTATTTAGTTACTTTCATTTACTATTGATTGATTATTTTACTTTAGGAAATGTATAAAACTAAAACAACAAAGTATTAAAAAGTAATAACAATAAATACGAAAACGAATTGTGTCAATCGTTTTATGTGTATCTTATTCTAAATAGTTTGCTCTTTGAGTAGATGCAAACATAAAATTAAGTAAATTATATTAACAAATAACAAAGAAAAACGTTTATGGTATTACAAGTGAAATGTGTAGCTCATACTCAATTTAGAATCATAACATTTTATTTATTTATTATCGTATTTACTTGATTACACGTTAGCGTAAACGTGTTATATTCGATCTATGGCATGCATTATAAATTAAAAATAACATCTAATTCATTGAGCATTCACACACAAACACACATTATATTTGTAATTCCATACATTGAACATAATTATAAAGTTAAACATCCCTCCGTAATAATAACAACCAACCCTTACAACAAACCCTACTTAGCCTAAATATATTTAAAGTAAAAATAGTGAAACAGTGAGAGTTATTTAGTAAAATTCTACTACTCATTCATTAAATTTATATACAGGAATGTATTAGTGCAGGCGTGAAAAAAATATGAAAATTGTACATGAATGTGGCGAAGATCTGTAATGACTTTGAAAATCTTTAACAAATATAAGATGTATAAAAACTCAACACTATATAACCGATGTAGTGTATAACAACGAAATTTGGTCTCTGCGGTACTAGCCAAAGATATTATTCATAATGATGTTTACAATGTTCGCCACATGCAAAAAAAACTGACAAAAGTTTTAGTAAAAAGCTAATGGAACCTATTCAGAGATGGCGCCACGGTCTACTAGAGCAACAGTGCCATATGCGCTCCATGGTACGAGACCATTTCTACAGTTTCGTACCTTGAGCCCCTGGAGCTATACATGGCAATATTTCATGGAAACAGCTCGCAGAATATTCTAGATTTGAATTTCTAAATCTTGGAAAAGAAATTCTGTGTAAGAAGGCTCTGCAACTTTTAGCTCAGCTTATAAAACGACATTATTCTACAATCCACCCCATTAAACATGATTGAATCATGATAAAACAATAACAAAAACAAAACATATATCTAAAACTTAAAACTCTTTCACAGCTCTCCAATAATACCATATGTTTTCCATGGCACCATTTAAAATCGAACACTTATATTAGTGATTTGCAAAGAACGCTTAAGTGAAAGCAATAAGTACAATATACAAAAGTGTTAATAGTACAAACTAACTTGAAAAAAAATGACTATTCGTGAACCTTGCAACCCTGTGAATTCTAATCCTGTGATATAGTCAATAGACCGGTTTTCAACTAGGAAATACTTAGCACTGTGTCAGATAGTTTTAAGGAAACAAGTATCTGGTGCTTTAAAAAGTAATGAGTTTTTTAACTAAGTACAATTTTTTTTATTTGAAGGGATAATTAAGAATATATAATGAATTAATTTTGTTATAGTAATTTAAATAAATTCATATACTTATCGAGAAATATTGCCATAAAACTAAATTGCTGCAATAGTCCTATATTAAATTAGTTAAATTTAGTCGATTTTTTATGCAAGTTGCATAATACGTGTTTGAAAACTATCACACAGTGCAATAAAATACATTTCTTCAGTTGGAAATCGACAAGATTTTACAATAGTTTACTAAAGGTAGAATAGATCTTATGTTTAAATCTCGAAGTAAACATTTTGAGCTACGGTACATATCTAGAGAATTATTTATTTAAATATAAATTATGTACTAATGTATAATTATGTACATTGTTCCAAAAATCCTGTGTTGTGTCGTGTGCAAGTCAATTCGAAAATTGTATTTTAATTTTCATCAAAATGTTGGTTGTAACACATTTGGCACATATAGTGTATTGAGCTTTAATGCACCAAACTAACAATGCAAGCTATTCAAGACTTTTAGTTATCCGTGATAAAGTAGTGTTTACAATATAGGGAATAAATTAAACAATAATATATCACAACAATTACAAATTAATACTTGTTTAAGTTAGAATAACTGAGGTCTTTTAATGAAATATTAGATAACAATATACTGTATTTAAAACATAATCTTAGGCAACGGTCGAAATTACTCAATAATATCTAAACTCGGATATCATGAAGCGAAAAGCTGACCTTGTTTGTAAGTAAATAGTAAAAGTAACGATAATAATAAAAATAAATTTAATTCCGTATACTGATGTAGTCTGACTGTACTTTATATTTCATGACAGAAACAACCGGTGTGGTTTGAATTAAAATTCGTTTGACTAATAAAAGTACATTTATTCAATATTCAAGTTATAGTTGGTCGGTACCAATGTCAAAATTTATCTTTGAGCAATTTCGGTCGTGGAACCACTGATCTATGAGATGACGAAATATCGAGTCTTAGAGGTATTATTGAGCATAGAGTAGTAGCACGAAGTTAAATATTGTATGTTAAGTCTTTCTTAACTTAAAGAATATGTCATATACTCTGTGTACTTAAACATCAAACGGGTTTGAAGTCAGCTTTGATATTTGTAGCTTTGATATTCTAATTGAATGTCGGTTAAGAAAAACTGGAGTCAGTCAGAGAACGTCTAGTTAATTTAAAGTAAGATCATTGTCGTTTTCATTACTACTAATCTATGTATTATAATTCCTGTAAGACAATAATAATAATGTATTAAACTCTTATGACTTACGAAGCATTGTCTAATCAAAATAGGATAGCAAAGTATTCATGTGACAACATCCTTAGCGTGACGTCAAAATACAGTATGCAATAGTGAACAAACTGTGACATACTTAACGTACTGAACTAGTGTTGTATAGACCTCGTTGTGTCTCGTACAATGATTGTGTGGTGACATTTTCCATCTTTGGTCTCAATTTTTAGTTAAATGTGGGAACGAAGTAAGACTTTACGTACAACGAATTATGTAAAAATATACAAAACGTTGTACTTAGAATGAAACTTTTTTTTTTCAATTTACGCATTTCGTAGAAAAATTATCAGAAGACAAAAAGTCGAATATTTGAGAGTGGGCAAGAGAAAAGGGATCTGGAGAGATCGAAAATGGTTATTTTCTTTCTGAGTAATTTATAATCCATTTTGTTTAAACACAATATTTTGAAGTGAAGAAGTTTTTTTAAATTAAATATTTAGTGACTCGAGTCCGACATATTTATAATATCATCAGGACATCAGACTCAACTTCGATAGTGAGTTTCTGTAATGTCGGATGAGCATATATTTACTAGATTATTGGTTTACTTTAACGACGACTTAAATCGATTCTTCTCCAATTCAAATCAATGATTTCCTCCCCCTCCCCCTTCGTCCGTGTCCCTTTTCGCGTGACCACTCACGTCAATAGTTTTCGTTCACAACAGAAAATAGTCGGGCAGTCGGAGTGTCAAACCGTAATAGAAACAATCGATCGTGAAGAGTAACCTTAGATCGAGAAGCAGTCCGTTCGGAGGAGTCAGTAGACCCAGGACACGGGCACCCACTGCGGCGCCGAGCGCAGGCGCGTGAGCGCGGCCTCGAGCTGCGCCAGCGTGTCGTCGATGTCGTTGTTGACGATGTGCAGGTCGAAGTAGTGCCCGTACGTGCGGCGCAGCTGCTCCGACTCGCGCACCAGGATCTCTATCGAACCGTCGTACTGCACAGGGAATACACAATGTTTGAGTTTGGGCTCGATAGATGGCGTTATGAGATTTGCTGAATCGCGTTATTATGATTCTCCCCGAGCTTATATACAGATAAGTTCTAGCTAGCTTACTAAAAGTTATCCTCGATTGAACACGAATGTATTGGGTGTCTCTTTGCTAACCCATATTTCCTAAAGGTAATTTTTGAAAATTCAGTTAACTCAGTAGTACCACAAATCTCTGTGGATGACCTCTGTTTTATAGTATGATATGGGTAAAATAAACATTGATTGTTTTGAAATTGAAATCAATAAAATTGGGATAACCGTTCTCAATAATATTATTCTCAGGCAATATTATGGCAAATATAATCTGAACAAAAAAAGTGGTATAATTACATCAGCGACGTTGTTGAGCGGCGGCGCGGCGATGAAGACGACGTAGGGCGCGAACTCAGCGGTGCGCAGGATCTTGAGCGCCTGCGGCTCCACGTCCAGGATGGCGATGCGCCGCTCGGAGTGGATGCGCCGGATCGTCTCCAGCTTCGTGCCGTACATCGCGTCCTCGTGCGTGCCTGAGTAGGGAGACGAAATAATTACAATGGTATGAAAGATGTAAATGTAGTATGAAGAGAAAGAGATACTTAAATAAATAATGTTTACCGTATTCTAAATATTCGTTAGCAGCTATGTCAGCCATCATTTCTTCGTGAGTTACAAAGTAGTAGTGTCTGCCGTTCTCTTCGTCAGTTCTCGACGGCCTAGTAGTATCTGAAACATTACCATCTATTTTTAAAGTCTCTCAGTAGCATAACATAAAAACGGAGACGGAGAAAAAGATTCGGATAGCTAATCAAAAGCTTAGACTAAATTTAGACTTGATAATTGATAAAATATATATGCCTATAGCAATTATTATTAGTGTTTAAAAAAAAACATCTATCTTCACATACTTAAGGTATTTAATTAAAAGTATTAACTATAAACTCACGTGGTATAGGATAAGCGTATTGATCCGGATGACGCGCAATGAGCGTGTTCTTAATGTGGCGGCGACCAACGCCGTGGGCGCCCAGAAGGACAATGGTCTTTCTTTGGAACGCTGAAAACACAAGAACATTTTACATTCTGCTGATGGTAATTTAAATTATGCTAAAGGTACTATCAACGTAACAGGGTTCTAAGTAATGGTTATTTAAGGATACACAGTTTTACTCAAGTGTATATTTCAGGGATGCCTAACTAGTTTCGGAACCGACGGGGGGCATTTATCAGTTATAAAGGGTCCCCGTCGGGTCCGAACAACGATTAGATCTGATCACCCACCCCCTTCTCCTTCGATTGTGCAGGATACGTACAACATCCGTACATTTAAAATGCAAAAAGATACTACCAGAAAAAAAAAGCTTTTTTCTTTTATAAAAGAAAAACATGGGTTTTATAAATAACTTACATGGCAATTTGACGACTTCCTCGTAAGTGACGACATCTAGTTGATCAAACACGGCATTATGTTTAGCTAAATACTTGTCCTTCGACTGTTTTTTCTTGCGTCCGAATATAGAACAATTCACTGAAACAAACAGTAGAAAAATAGTTAATGTTGCTAAAGTATTCCTTAAAAATATTGCACCAAAAAAATCGAAGCCAATTTCTGCTATTATAAAATTTAATTTACGGTGTATATAAAATCATGCTGCAGTAAAAAAGTTTAATACCTTGATTACCTTTTGAATAGGTATATGCGAATTTTATGTAATGACCAAAATATTTTCTTATTCATGCATTTTTATGTAATTATAATATTTATTATTCACCAATCTAGAGCCTTTCAATATAGGTATTCAATTTTTTTTTTAAATAAAGTTAAATAAAAATAAATTGTTTCGTATAACGTTTGTTACTTTAGCTAAATTTTTTTGAAAGCTTTTAAACTTTAAATATAGAGGCAACATGAACTTTCATAAAGATTACTGTACATATCCGAAGCGAAATAAAATAATTAAGGTGTATGTATATAATATACATTGTTACATGTGCGTCCACTTTATTTCCCAACGGTGCAAATATCACCTAACCTTGGCCAAAATTAGTATTGGCCAAAGAAAGAGGTCAGCTCATTCCTAATATCGCTAAAAAATAAGGAAGAGACAAATTATTTGGATTATAAAAGGATAATTATAACGTGCTAAGGGTATTTTAGTCCAGATTATTGTAAGACAAAACTGAAGAACACTAATATAAACAGACAACAAAGTAACATATATATATATGAGAAATGATCTAAAGTACGTCACACTACACAAAAAATTTGATAGCTAACATCAATTTCCTATGTCCAGCTATGAAATAAACCTGATTTCATAGAATAACTGCTTGCTTTGATATTCAAAACCGAATTCTAGATTGCCAATTTACATACATACCTACTAGTTAAATGAATAACCGATGTCTACGTATTTTGCGTGTTGGCTTATAATTATTGGTTTTATTATCATAAAAAATTGCAGAATATTTCATGAAACCAGACTTAAGAACCCAACCTGTTTGGTTCAAATATTACGTCAATTTGATAAAAACCATTAGGATCCAGGTTGGGTAGTGTTGCCATGCATCACAATATAATAATAGCTAGAAAAACATTGATGAAAAAATACCTGTGTTCTCACAACCGTCGGTATGGGACACGCAGCCTTCGGCTCCTAGCCGCATAACATTATAACACGGGTCATGCATACGGAATGGATGGTATACTGGCTACTACACGGTTTGGGTCACACGCAATGCGGGAACATGTCTTGTCAAGAGCTCAGTTTTGATGACAGAGTTTACTTAAGTATTTAATAATTACAAGTGTAAAAAAAGGAGGAGTTGGCATTAAAAGGTAAGGAGTAGATCATTTTTTTTTAATACTAACCATCAGTGTTGCCATTAAAATAATATATTGTATTATTTTCAATGTCAACATTTATTGTAATATTATTTTAAGAAATCCTTAAATATAAGTAGGTACGCGGTTACATTATCACTACGGCAAACGCTTAGATTTTGCTTTTTTTATTGTCACTATTGTTTTTTTAATTATTATTAAGTAACCATTGTTTTATTTTTAAATACCAATAATATATTTTCAGCCAGACTAATGGAGCTAGGTATATCTCTGACAAAGCATTTTCCTATGTGATAAATACGTTAGGGTTCATACAACCTCCCTTTTTCAATACATAAACGTAGGTATAGCACATTTCGAACAACAATTTTTTCGATATGGCGATCTTTCGAGCTTGCAATGAACTGAACTAATTAAACCTTGTTTCATCGAAAATAAGTGTTCACGGGAACACGTAAACTGTCAGCTACATTCCCCCTTTTTTGAGAAGTCAAAGGGATTGGCTTGGTATGTTTTGTCACAAGGGTATACATACAAAGTTCAGGACTCAAGAATCGCTGTACATTTCTTAAAGTTAGTGTTAGTACGAGATGAAACAAAGTTCTAACTAGTTTAGAGAATTGCAGTGTCGGTATTAGAAGTTGCTGAACACATTTTTCTCCGAATTGGACAAAATATCTATGAATACTGGAAAACATAACGGGCAGTTATGTTTTTTATTATAAAACGAATGACGGCCATACAGCCACCTATTGATTTAAAAAAAAATGATAGCCGGTGTCACTAGGGAATGTAAGGATTCTAATGACAACCAAAACTGTTCAGGCATTTCGAAGTTATGGTGGAATAAAGAAACTCACATATATACACACACCCTGAAAACCTTACACTCCTTGTTTAGGCAGTCGTATAAAAACGAAACATGAAAGAAATGTAATGTTTCGTTACATAAATATAAATAACGTTGTCTACAACTTCTATTGACAAACTGATATTATGTTCTTGAAACTGTTTGAAGAAATAAAACATCAGCGTGGCAAATGCTTGCAAAATACTAGCAAATAAATGCCTTGGTAAATGTTAAAACAAAACAATAAAACACACTAAAATGTATTAAGGAATCAAGTCATGTCGTCGTGTATGTAAGTCGACAATTTAAAATGCTTTATAGGCTTAGCTTTTAATTTTTTTCGATATAAAAAGTCGGCTATGTGCTATTCCAGACTATAATCTATCTCTGTGCCAAATTTCATCCAGATCCCTGCAGCCGTTTTTGCGTGAAAAAGCAACAAAGATCCATCCATCCTCACAAACTTTCGCCTTTACAATATTAGTAAGATAAGCTCAAGACGTACAAAACTAATTTATGTTGTGGCCGAAGAGAAACTGATTATCTTGACAGTTAATTTTATTAAGCTACGAAATAATTTCGCTTATAAACTTGGATGTGTTCAGCGACTTCTGTCACCGATCGATCTGACAATGAGATCAGCATAAATACAATTACATTCTACATTGGACTTCATTACCAAAGTCTTGAGTACTGGAATGATCATCAGATTACAAAGGTTAGTACAGGTACATTACATTTGTATAGAAACTAATTATTTTGGGGGCGATATATCTTGGATTGTACCATGCAGTATTAGATGAGGTACAATTCGATTAGTACAAATGTATGGTAGATTGATTATTTCGTATAAAAATAAGAAATGAACAATTTTACATACCGACTGCTTCGTCCAATGATGATTCGCAAGCACAACACGAAATATTAATGTAAGTTATGGAAACCATGATTGCAATACAAGCTATATGTATAACTATATATTAAATATAAGTATAAAATAAAACATTATCTCATTTTTAGGGAATGCTTCACCACTTTTGATTGAGAGCATACTAGTCGTTCCCCGCCGCCGTTTCACCTGCGTTTATGGTCATTGCTCTGCTTCTAAAGGTCGAGGCGTGATGTTAAATTGCCTGTAACCTTCCTTAAGAATTGGACTATCAAATGCAAACAGATAATTTAAAAAAAAAAGTGTGTGTGTGCAATTCACACACAGCAGAAGTGAAATTCCTAAATTAATTAACCAACGAATTTTAATATGCAAATGCACAAAAATGATACACGTGAATGATACACCACGTTGACTATGACGCATTTTCTGAAGGCTTCGTGGTACGCAGGCGCAAAGACACGTGATAGCATACGAAGATTATAGGAAGCATTGTATACTTGTATTCTATCTCATTCTCTCCCAGGCTAAATCCTATTTAGGAATATGTTTGTCTCTTTTTAGTGTGACTTTTTCGTTTCATCAAATTTTCAAATCACAACGATCCTAAGAAGTTTCACTTCAAAAACAAACTTCCGCTTTTTTATATTAGTATATAGATTTCTGAATGAAACGCGATAATTAAAGTATCATGTATGTATAACTTGCGGTCATCCTTGACCGCGTATATCAGTATTTTATTCCAATGTGATATCGATACATCTCTAAGTTATCTGACTCTGACTAGACTGAGGCATACGATGTGTTCTTTTATTCATATTTGATGGCGTATTTCGTACGAAAATTGATTTGTACGTATCGGTATTTAATCGAAACACTGCGAAAGAAGCCTTGCATATATTTTTTTTACAATTGACAGTGGTGATACAGGTCCTAAAAATAAATAAATCAATAAAAGGTCATTGCATTTAATTTTTTTTTAAATAACAATTTGAACACGTATAATCTAAGACGATGTGACGCAGAAATAGTCATAAGGCATGTTTGACGATCATGGATGGACGGTTTGCCTACTACATAAAAACAAAATAAAGTGCGGGTTTTGAGTTGGTTTTACGATGCGTATTTTAAATTAAAAAGATACTTTATCAGTATTTTCAATTTAATATTCCTTATGTTTTCAACACCTGCACTTCATACAGACATCTCTAAGCCATCATCAGCGCACCCATGATCACGATACATCCGAATCAAGCTTTCAATATTTAATTTATTGACCTTTTAATAAAATTCAATTCGATAACTTTTTAAATTTGAATTTCGACTGATCATGGGGCATATAAAAACATATATTTATGTACATCCACATACACATACAACACCAACATAATGCTTTGCAAATCCAACGCCTCGTGCTACGTGCCTGACATTTGAGAAACAGAGGTCAGGAGCGTAACACTCATAAATTTATAACAGACAGGACAGGAAACGTATGCATATTGACATATAACATAAACCTTTTTAGGTTCGACAATCCTGTTGTTGTAAACATTAATGATACGTTGGATGTCCAGGATGTCTGGATGTGGTTGACCAAGGAAAATTATTCTAATGAGCTTGTTTTAGTGTGACACTAATAAAGTGCATACAACCTCTAGCGTATTTATTTATTAAATCATTAGATTTAAGTCTATTTCAGTAGGTGTGACTTATTTCGCCAGGACCCGAAATAGTTCTACGTGAGGTGTAATTTAATAAGGCTAAACGGTATTTAGAAACCAAGTCTAGAAATCTAATCTTATCAGAATGGTTGTTGTTTGTAAAATCATTAAATGTCCATCCGATATGAAAGTAACTCCCGTCCCACTTACGTAATAGGGGGCAAGCGTATTGCCATCTGCCATTGCCACCGGGCACTTTTGGAATTAAAGATTGGATTGGGATAATTGCACATTAATTTAGACCTGTAAATATCACGTCAACGCCTAGAATATCTACACAGAAAAGTGGAACTAAACTCAATTCCTTGTTCAAGATCCCATTAGCACTAATATTATGGTTACCTTGGTCAGTGGTGGATCTTTCAGCAGCTGCGCAGGCAGCGCGCCACTCCTGCAGCTCGGGGCTCGGGATGAGGCCGGCTGAACCACCCGCCGCGTCTTTGCGCGCTTGCCACCAGTGAGAGTCGTCTTTACTGATTATCTGAACACATTCAATTTTTTTATCACCTTAGTAATTTCAAGAGTAATATTACCAAGGTTTTAAACAGTAGGGAAACATTCGCGTGTTGCATAACATGTATAAAATGATAGGCAGCATGGTGTAGCATATTGCCTGAATTCATTATTTATAACTGCATCTAGGTAGCATTTACGAATAACGATGACGCATGGAATTGGGTCAACATAAAAGATATTGTATGGTTGTTATTAGCTCTCTTTTAATTATACTACAACTATGGAAGCCACATGAATATAGGTAACCTCGCTGGGTTTCTCTAACAAACAATAGATGGAACTTCTTGCACAGTAGCATTATAAATAAAGGTATCGAGTTATGGCGCGTTCTGTAATACAGCAACAAAGTTTACTTGGTCTCTTATTTACATTATTCTTTATACTAGTTCTGTACATACTGTATTTTCCGTGGTTACCTACTTGTCTTAAAACTCTGTTAATCCACGGAACAACTAGACACTAAAGTGTTGAAGGAAATTATAAAGAAAAAAATGTTTTGGGGTTCATTTACAGATAACAAATTGAATACCTGTAGTATGTCTCCAGTGTTGAATGAAATGCCCGCTTGAGCACAAGGAATCAATTCATCTTCTAATGGATCATAATCGAATTGCGCTCGCACGAATATCTAGAATAAATAAATAAATTGATAAGAGCTTTGCAGCAATTAAAAGGAAAAGCGAATAATGATGGTATGAAAATGGGTGTATAAAATATGAAATCATTAAACAGCCACAGATTTCCAAAGAGTTTTAATATGAAATTTAATTTTTTTTTCATCGGCTGTTTTTCTTACTGGCCTATTCTAAAAACTTTCAGTTTTACCCACGTACTGTTACAATAAAAAAACAAAACAATAATATAAGATTTGAATTGGGACCTGTAATTCCCATAATTAGGAATATTCTGTTTTCTCATTTTCGCGTCAATCTTTGTTAAATATTCTTGTAATATTAAAATTTAGTCTGTGATAAAGGGAAACGAATCGCTGTAATAGCATTACACAAGGTAGGTATGGTATCCGCTAGGTATTAGTCGAATGTTTTGGTAACGGGCTATCGATATAGAAATGTCCCTTTGTGTGTGATAAAAAAAAAGATCTGGCCGTCTACGTAATATTCGTACTAAAAATGTGATCAAAGCAGTAAAGGAAAGAATCCGAAAAAATCCTCTCTGACAGCAAAATACTTATTCTGGGGAAATGAATATAGCAAGCAGAACCATGTGCCGTATTTTAAAAGATAACTTAGGATTAGCAGCTTATAAGAGACGCACTGATTAGATAACCGATAAATTAAAAAAAAAATAGGGTGGTATAATCAAAATGACGTCTTAGCCGGTACTACGCAACGTAAAGAGCGGTAACATAAAAAAATACTCAAGAGAAAAAAAATTAGAGTTTAAACTCGAAGTTCTAGAGAAGTGTCTCAATGAGTCAGTAGAGTACAACGTAGACATTATCCGGCTTGAGTGACAATTGGGTGGGGTGTTAGCTATCAAGAAGTGATTGAGCCATATTTTTGTGAAAAAGGTATCACAACATCGGTTATGGTTCTTAAGCAGGTGGCTAAGCCTCTTAACAACAACATGTTCTCAATTTTTCAAAGGCTGAAAAAAGGTTCAGCAACACTCAGTGTGACTGTCAGTGTGATAAAGCTCGATCCACACAAGCGGGAAAGAAAGCTTCTGACTTTATCAGAACTGAAAATTGGCCGTCATTTAGTATGATTTATGGTCTCTTTTAGAGAGTAAGGCATGCTCTAAATGTTATGATAATTTAGAGTCTTTAAAACATACCATTAAATTGGCAGTGGCAATTTTTTGAGTTTCATATTTATAAAACGCTATTCTATTAATTTTTAAACAAACTTACACACACGGCAGTAATAAATACTTCATGTCATAGAATAAAATGTTTTCCTTGTAACAATATTTAGGGCAAGACTGTGTATAAATAACATGATCTAAGTAAAACAGTATGTTATCTTCATACAAGGATACCGAGAACTTGTTGAGTTTGTATGCAAAGCACACGTCTATTAAGTCCAGGGAGGTAATCCACCGTCAGGCTAAGCGTATGCTAAATTACAGGTTCGGTATAATTTTGTAATTACTAAATTTATGTTAAGATTGTGATGTGGATGAAGTAATTGAATCGGTTTTCTAACTTTGTAAGAAATTAAGAAAAATTCGGAGGTAAGATGAAGGCAAGAATGAATGGTGCAGAACTATCCATATTATCCAAAACTGACTTTATTACGTAATGCTGACTACCTACTATCGACTTCGTAGTCTGCAATCACGCATAAGACGCAAGCACTCAGGCATGCATGCATGATATGTTTGCTACTGTTGTATGAAAATACCTTACTGTTTTTTATTGTGTTTTATAATAAAACGTGATTTTTTTTTTCTATGAATCGGACTTAAAATTTCAAACTTCGTATTCTAAATGATTGAAGAAATGGCAAAGTTCAACGTCTACATGGTTGATGAAATGTTAAATTTGGATAATGATTGTAAAATGTTACTGTATTAGTTGTTAACAGTTAATACAGTACAAAAACAAATGGTAAACAAAAAGAAGAAGTGACAAGACAGTAGTGAGAAAGTGATGTAAGATGATTGTGCGATGAGAAAAGAACAACAAGCGCACAGAATCAGGGAATCGCGGGTTCAGCCATGCCCAGGTGACATATAACAACATAAAGGCGGCCACAGACATGCAGGTTAACCAGTCCGTTTAAGCGCCCGGTTCACTCTAAGGCACGGTTCAGTCCAAACACTGATTTATATCCAGAAACATGATTCAATTGATATATAATATAATTAATCCAAACGGTGAGTTGCTACTCAGTTTTAAATCAGTATAGAGGAACATCTTATACTTTTTCATCAGAAAATACTGTGTATGATATAGTATTATTAAAGATACATTATTTTATAAAGCAGTTCTGGAACCCGACCAAGCGCCTAAATATATCCGGACCTGACCAAAACCCAACGTGTGGAGACGCCCTTACACAACATAAGACAAACAACATAAACATAATATAAAGTAGCAACGGGTCTGATCTCGTTACTTACTAGCACGGGCGAAGGCTTTATCCGGAAAAGCTAGTCAGAACAAAAATACAAACTTTTTTAATTTTTTTTACAATTTTAACACCAATTTTGCTTCAAGACAAGCATTTACAGAACTTTGTGTGCGCTTGTCGACTTTTTCTAATATATTTTAGTGTAAAACAAGCGTTACAACCACACTACTAAAACTATAGTGTTATTGAAAAAACAATATTTATGTAAGTATATTTTTAATCAAGTGTTTAATTCAAACTAGTGTTAATAATGAGCTAATAGTACATCTACTTTTTAAAACCACACTGACAAAAAACTTGGGGTTAAATACCAAAAGATATTTTATCCGTTCGAGCATTAACAAATGTATATAAAGTTCATGTTACCTCGCACGGTGGTGGCGCTGAACGATATGAAGGAACGATCTTAAATGTCACTGATCCTCGAGCTTCACGCTGAAAATGGTATGTTCAAATATTAAACTATACATACATGTGTACATTCATCAACAACGATAAGTAAGTTCACTAGTGGACGAGACGTACTCACATACTAAGTACTTGTGTTATTATTTTTGTGTTTAACGAGAGCGTAATAAAATTATTAATCAGTGTTGATTGGGAAATTGTCATGAAAAAATATTTGAATATTTCAATTCAAATAAACTGATTAAAACAGATGAATAATTAAATTAACTATGTTCGGATTTTATGCTTGGAGAGTTTACGGTGCTTAATTCATTATTGAAAATCCAAAATTGCGTTAAATACCTATTGAATTACGAATCTCTAGGTTTATAAAGTTAAAAAAACTTTTTGGTATTTATATTATTTAGTTTCTTCCTGACTAGAAGGGTCCGTGGCTAAGTGGTAACCGAGCAGGTTAGCATATTTCAAGGATAAGTAGTACTAGCCAGGTCAGTCTTAGGATGAGTGACCATTCTGAACACTTTGAGACCTCTCTGTGAATCGGAGAGTAGGTTAAGCCACCGGTCCCGGTTACCATACAAACAGCTGTGGCATTCGTTACGGGTAGTTGGAGCCCTAAAAAAGAAAGTCCGACAACCTGGTCTAACTACATAACTTCGATATCGCTTAGTACTTGGATTGTGGAGGTTTGATGGCAGTCGCTTCACGTAAAATATCGAAATTCGGCCGTTTCGTAATTAGACTGAGAGCCGACCCCAACTTAGTTGGAAAAAGGGCTCAGTGACAAGTTTTTTCCTGACTAGTTAGTGTTGTTCCCGAAGACCAACGTGGCATGTTGCCTCACCTCTTGATAAAATGACCCCATAAGGCGGAAAACTAGACGGTCATCCCCGAAATACACATGGGAGTCAAACCGTACATCTTTAGTACATATAGAACTAAGAGTACAAATACGTACCAGCATCCTCTGTAGTTGTGCTACCGACTGGTTCGCTACAGGTGTGCCGTTGATTTCTTTGATCTCATCGCCCACGTGCAGGGTGGCCTGCCTATGTATCATACCACCGTGCATGATGCGGGCTACGATGCATCTACCGTCGTCTGCTAACTTCAGAGTTATGCCCTTGGAAACAAATTGTTCAAAGTATAAGTAATCAACATTTTTAATAGATATCAAAAAGATCTCTCCCATAGTAACGACTGGATAAGAAGGTTCTGTAACGACATCACTAGACTGGAAAGTGCATTGTAGAACGTTCTTCGTCTCAGTGGCTTGTCTAGGGTTACAGAGTAAAGTATGTCAATATTTTGTTTTTAAAATATACGCCTGCATATCGCCTTCGGAGGCATAGCTAGAATTGTAACTCTTCCTATCCCTGATAACATACATTCCATAAGCTATACTTGTAGGTCCAGGTAATGAGAAGCGGGCCTATGGCAATCTAAGTGCCAAGTTTACATAATCTCGTGCGAGCAATTTGTCGAACTCGGAAGTCGAACCTAGTACTTCACGAGCGCACGTAAATATAAACTTCAACTTATGTCACGTGACTAACGGATGTATTTGATAAGACTGCCTCATGGGTCTTATTAAGTTTTTATGTACATGAGTATAATATAAAAACTTAATAAGATACAATGCGGTATACGGAAAGCTCGTAGAATATGTAAAGACAGAAGAAAATTGACAGACGAAATTGCATTCGCAACTGACGGAACTTTAATAAGGGTTACTCAAACATACCGCACGTTTCCGTAAGTAACATATATGTAGCACTTAATTTTGGGAATTTAGAATAGAGAGTAAGGTTTATTCGAACCGTTAAAAAATTGCTTATTAATTCCTAATAGACAATATGAAAATAAATAAGTACCAAGAATTTAAATTTGAAAATAAATTCTACTCATATTAATTATCTTTCAGGACGTTTTGATATGTTCATCAATCAATGTTAAGCACATTGATTGATGTCCTTGCATAACTAAGTACTGATACGGTCCCAGCCACCTTTACAGATGACGATGACAAAACAAAACCCAATACAATTTCGTGAATTGTGCTGATCATATCTGCAACGCTTGTCGACGCACATGCCACTGCCCGCAATTCTACGTTTGCACACAAATGTGTTAACATAGACCCGGATAATGAAAACGTACGACATTTGTAAGCAAATATTTACTCTTCCTATATTTGAGAACTGTTTAGCTAAATCGCGAAACTCTCGCTTTGTGCATTTGCCCAAAAGTCCCAAGACTTTACAGATGTTAAAATCAATTTATTATCTACTACATCGCCCCGCGCATAGTTTGTGAGGATGTATGGATGGATGTATGTATGTATGGATGTTTGTTTCTCGTTCACGCAAAAACTACTGAATCGATTATGATGAAACTTGGTATGCAGATAGCTGGAGACCTGGATTAACGCATAGGCTACTTTTTATCTCGATATTTCCACGGGATCGGGACTTACGCGGGTGAGACCGCGGGGCGCTGCTAGTATAATATATAATTCGATTGAAAAAAAATTAAATCATGTTGTCGCAGTAAGTCGCATTTACGGAGACTCACCATGGGTTCGTCAGTATTTTTCTGGAACTGCACGAGGCGCACCCTGGTCACGTTCTCAAATTCCGGCTCGGTGTCATCCTCGTCTTCGGGAGGCGGCGCTGTAGTACGACCGTTGACTGGTGGTGGTGATGCCCGAAGCGACTCTTCTCCGTACACCTCACGGGCGACCACATCATGCGCCTGTAGAAGGGCCTGCAAACAAAAAAAAAATTGACTCAATGACCCGGTGACACAATGTAATATTTTTAATTTAGTATGCGATCTTTCGATTGACAGGTTTGTCCTTCATGTTTGTTCCTCATTTAATGTATTGTATCCTCTCGTAGCACAAAATGTTAGCTTCGTAGGTACGGTTAACGAGGATTACCTTGGTTGAAAGACTTGTAAAGTATGAACCTGGCGTAAGAATAAAACATTTGATGAAAAATAATTTACCAGTGCCTTATTTTAGAGTCCATAACCATAAAATTGTTGTTCTACCGCTGTATTACGTTAATGACAAAGATCAAATTTATAGATGAGACTAATAAATAGAGTAGTATTCATTTATTTCATTTTGAACATTGTCAACATAAATATTTAATTAAGTCGTAAACTGCATTGTAACATTAAAATGGTTTGGATTTCACACGCCAATTCACTCCAAGTCTCTTTCATTTTAAGCCTGACTGCGTTTGGCATACGGCTATGCTCAACAACCGATGCCGATATTGCGCCCGTCCCGTAATCCACGAAATGTATCGGTGACCGCAACAAAGTCGCCTCAGATTTTCAATTGGAAACGGTGAAAAGCTGTAGGATCGCGCTCAATCCGAATTAATTGCTCAACTGCCAATAAATTTTAGAGAAACTACCGAATGGGCCGATATTTTTTGCAGTGTTAAATATATGTTCGAATCTATTTGCTTTGCAGCTTTTCAAGTTAAAGTAGGGTTAAATTTTCAATTCGTAACGGCAACAATAATAATACTAACTTTTCTAATGAAAAACAGATAAAATTATCTTCATAAAATGTCTTGTTTTGTCTATGATTTGTGTCGCATCACTTTATCAAATTGAAGTTTTCTTAAACTAGTGCTTTTTCACATCGAGACATACTACCGCGTAAGTTAAACTGCTCCAATAATCGACTAAACAAATACGATGCGCACGCCAAGACATCGTGAGATAGCGAGATTAAGTATATTAACTTAACTTTCCTGAATAACCAACTCGAGCGCCGAGTTAAAATGAAGGTTTCACTGTTTTGTTACGCAAAGCGATAAGGAACCAGGACTTAGTTTGTTATTGTAATAAGTTCCTTTTCAGTAACATTTAGGAACACCTTAAAAGCTAACGAAAGAGCACTTTTAGTAAAACAGATAACGTACATAGTGCAATAAACGTTAAACTTTGCTCCGAAGCGCAAAATCATGAATTAATTTAACGCAGAACAATGACAGATGTAGTCGTTCAGCGGCCTGAGGCAGTATATACCTATCGATCACTTCAGAATATTTCGAAAAAGGGCTAGATATCGCTTCTTGTCCTAAAATGAGCTGGCAAGGAGCGCTCCCACGCGATTTCTTATTGCGTGCACCGTAAGTAAGTAAGTAGTATAAAATTGCGTCCCGAAAGAATGTATAATTTTCTAACTAAGACCGCGCGAGGTCTGGTTTAACCCTTTCTGACTATGAGCCCGGTCTCTAGTTGTTTGGGATAGTAAAAAAATCATGTGTGTGTTGTATCACAAATTTATTTGTAATCAAGAAGGTTACTAACTAGCTAATTATGATATAATACTTTAAAGAATAATGATATTTCTTGAAATATCATAGGTATATAACGTATGCACGGAATTTGGAGATTGTCTGAAATGCTTTGAACTTCAAAGGGAATTGATAGTTCGTAGAACTAATTATAGTTTAACGTGAAATTATATTATGTCAAGCAGTATTACGAATATATATCGCGCCGTTGATTTTAACCGCAAACCGCATTGTTAATTAATACCGCAAGAATTATATTCGAATAAGGTAACAGTCTGTACAAAAGCGCCTTTATATAAAGCAACGTAATAATACAGAACAAGTTTAATTAGTATGAATACAAATCTGTGTAAGGTATACGTAACAAAGGTCATGTCGTAATTTCAAGGCTTATCTGAAATCGGTATAATGTAATTGGTAAGGGCTTTGGAAGTCTATATACCTATAAATATATGTATTACATACTACATTACACTTATGAGTATACAATATACTCATGTCCGAAGTGGCTTATTTAAATTCCTAGAGGCCTACTAAGAAACAGCTCATGCTAACAAACTTGTCATCGGGCTCTTTTTTAGTCAGGATTCACTAAAGAAATGATGATTGATTTAAATATTTAAAATAAATGAAATTCGTTTAACGATTATTGGCTTTGAAAGGTGTGACACACTCGCATTCGCTCATGATTCTTAATTGAAGCGCATTTTATGCGCATCATTTGTTAGAGTTATTCTGGGTTATTAATGTGGGTTTTACACTGCACCGCGCTCCGTCGCGTAGCGCAGGGCCGCAGATTTCATTTTTTTTTTTATTAAAGCCTACTAGTATCGTGGGTCACACATTACTAGTATTCTTGTTAACCCCTCCAGCTAAGCTCAATGCTTGATGTTAGTGCTTGATGTTAGGAGTGGGTTCACGTCGGTAGTGCACTGGGTGGGGTTTGAACCCGTAACCACTCTTCGTAAGTCCGACGCCTTAGCCATTACGCAAGTACATTGTAAGCAAGTATCTCAATTTGTATAGAAAATGCATAGGACAACAGACTGACAACGCATCGGCGTACGAGATGGCGTTCGTTAGGTGTCTGTCGGTCGCTTTGCTAGTGGGAGAATCGTCTAAAAGTCTCATCACTTTTTTAACAACGAAGTCGTAAAGTAAATCTCTTATTCAATTTTTATTTATTAGTTATATTATTAGCTCTACCCTACGCAACCTAAAATACCTAAATAAATTAATGGATAGTTAGAGAGAAGTTGCTTGGTACCGCTTCAGGCTTAGTTAGCTTATATAACTTTTTACGTTTTATATACTTTTACTCTTATATTTTTTTAATGTTACTTTGCCTGGTGGCCTGCCTGGTGACACTCATCTCCCTGGTGGCACTCATCTCCCTCTCCTACGAAACTCTAGCGACCTAATTTTTTGTAAAAACATTAGTTCTAAACTTTTATTCATTTATAACCTCTTTCTCTTTTCCTTCATGGATATAACAATATCTTATTGGGTGGGTAAATGACTAACAATATCCTAGCTTGATATAGCCTTTTTAATATATTGTTTCTGTTTTGTTGTCTATGACGTGCTCTAAGTACGACAAGTTAATGACGTATTTATAAAGTCGACAACAACGATCAAAACTTTGACATGGTAAATATCTAATTCATTCGATTTAAGAATTGGTAATAATTTATTTCGAATACCACTAACTTAATTAACTGTACATGTTTCTAGAAGTAACCTAATCATATTTTCTAATGACATTGAATGAAAGTTGTAACGGTGCAACCATATACGAGTACATATCGTCTGTCTCAGGGAAACTATGTTTAGCGGTTTTACTAACTGCAGTTAGTAAAGACAGCTTACGGATGTACAACCAGACTGGTATAGTTTAGTTAAATTTACAACATTATGCTCAACGGCAGTCCTCTATTGAATAATAAATGCTTTTGAATATTTTTTGTTATTCATTGCGTGCTATTTACAAATTAAGTTGAGCTTGAGAGAAACTTTTAAGGAAATAGTTATTTTAACAGTCACATCAAAGAAAGTATTTTCGAATGTTATATTTATAAATTATACAATATTATAGTGGTGTACATTTAGAAAAACGTTTATTTTTAAATTAGTACTATCGCTTCCATAAAATCCAAATGTCTTTCGCGGAACTCTTTGTGACTTTTTAATATACATTATTCCTGTCAATATAATGAAACCTTTAGTCTTAGCCTGAACTTTAGCTAATTCAATCTCAAGTTAAAAATCTTTTGAGAAGGAGTTATTACACAATTGGTGAATATTTAAATGGTAATGGAGATTCATTGCTTACTGAGACGGAACAGATACACACAAACGGACAAGGAATTTTAATAATATTTTAATTAGTGTTAAAATATAAATTCAATCGCGGCATATGAACATTGAAATAGGAAATTATATAACTAAAACTAAGTTACAGATTAATAAGATCCAGTGCACCCACTAATTCCTATCACAAAAACAGCAGTGCCCATTCGTATGGTAATGTGTGCACTGGCATACGTGGCACTATTGTTATACCGGAGCTGTACTATAAATTTTGTTTACTCAGATAAAACATAGATAATCCTTAGCAACGTGCTTATTGCGCTACCACAAATCTGTCGTAAGTGAGGTTTAATCTAATGTATTCCGTCGCTTCATTTTAGGATTTAGTAGCTGTAAAAGTGACAATATAAATGAAGATGACAAAATAAATGTACATATAAATGATATTTCAGCAATAACAAACAGTAAATTTATCGATATTATCAAACTTAATAAAAGCGAAAATATTTGTTTTCATAGTAAGCCACGTTCAGATGACGAGCGTTGACGTGTTAGAAAAACGCGCGTTGATGCGTCAATAAGAATTGAACACGCATGTTGTTCAAGTCGTTCATATGCTAAAGCGCGTTTTCATCTGATGCTTGCGCGACGCTCTCTTGGAGAGTTTTGGGTACCCGTAGATTCTTTCACATGAGCGCGTTTTCAACACGTCAACGCGTGATTTTCGAAGTGACTTCGGTGACACTTCAATCTACCCACCTTCACGCAGTTTATTTTTGTACTTAAATAAAAATATTAAATCCAAGAAATGAATCGAATTGATACAGAAATAAAATTGTTTAAATTTTCTGAAAAAAAGAGAGTTTCTGGGAAACGCTCGTCATGTGAACACTGTACAAAAAATCAAAGCGCGTTCGACAGTCTAAGGCCGCGTTCAAATGACGGGTGTTGAACGCGCGTTCCACGCCCGTCATCTGAACGTGGCCTTAAAGTATTAAATTAAGCACCGTTTGTACTATCCTATACATTTATTTCTTAAAGGATAAACTGCAAAGTGGTAAGATGTGAGTATTTAAGCTTAAAAAGAAATACGTAGACACGCAGATATCAACGGGTGTAAATTACCATAAAAATTAAAAGTGTAAGCATTAACTTTAAATGAGAAAATATTTACATACATATATACTGGAAAAGATACTTAGATGTTTATTTCTGTAAATAAACAGATTCACTTCCGAAGAAAACGGATAATGCGATTAAATCAAACAATACCAAAGGTCTCAATTAAATTAAATCAGACGCAGTTCATGCAGAGAACAAAGGCGCTGTTAATATAATTATTTCATACATACATAATATCTAAAGAGAGGATCTTAAACAGTAGAAGACGGAATATTGTCTGACCGCAATTATAGACGAACATCGTCCAAATCAACATAAAGTAATACCTAATATAATGCACATATAGTATCATTAATTTTACTACAAAATTTTGTAGTAATAATCCAGTAAATGCTGGAGCGTAGTACATTAGACACTAAATCCACACGCTAACAATTCTAAGTGCTTTCAGATGTGGCTGCGTGCTCTCAGAATGTGGAACGGTGTAATATATAATTTAAGTCGGAAACAAAATACTTTTTAAACTTTGAATTTAAAAATATAAAGCACGGATGGCACTGCAGTTTAAATAGTCATTTTACTAATCGAAATGTCAAAATAAAATAAGAAATATCCATTCCCATACAATATTGCAAAAGTTAAATACCTACTAATCAGGTATTGTAGTGTCTATCGGTCATATGATTAGAATACTAACCGTTTTCTAATGATATGACCGATAAATGTCAACTACCTTTTTTTGCCCGAAAGCAAGGACCTAATATTTCATTCTCAACTTCAGATTAATGTCATGCTTCACTGAACCCAGCCGGGGCCAATATCGGATTTCCAATACAAATGACGATATGATGGCCACTTAAAATATACACTTTCTTGATCGAGGTAAAAATATATTCATTGGACAGCTAGGAATAAATAAATATACTTGTCTCGCAAGCATTACAACGAATTGGAAGAATTTATTTTCTACGCAGACATTCGTCATCGTCATCCAGAATAGAGTTCTGGAAACTCTCAAAAAAAAATATAATCGTTCATTACTCATAGCTCATTTGGATCTAATCTAAAGTTTTCGAGCCTCGGTCGAGCCGTAATAACCTAATATAATTTTCTGATAGAAGTGAAGTAAAATTTTACAACCATCAATATTTAGCATGACATTTTGGGGCCCTGTTTAATGGATAACATCTATGATACAGTTTTAAAGTGAGAGCTGAAAGTATTCATGCGAATTAAGTGAATCTCGAGCCTTAACTCAATCTATTAGTGGAGCTGCGGAATCCACTTTGACAGCTTGTTCAATGAGTATGTTAATTTGTACATGACGTTCACATATCACTGGCACTGCAGGCGTAAGCCATCCGATTGTCATACTGGGGGTATTACTTAGCACTAACAGGCCGAAAGGGATTTACTCTGGAGTGGCTATGTCAATTTGCAAACACTAATCCTAAAAGTTTACATTTCATTGTGCATTAATGTTACATATTTTAACGTGCCTTTCAAACAGTTTGAAATGTCATTTTAAAGCGTCTTAATCTAGTAAGTCACAGCCCGCTTTACGAATTTCAATTCCTTTTCTCCACGTGACTTCTTTCCTAAAATAGCCGTTAAATGAAAAAACTTACGAATCGAGGTACAATAATACCTTGTTATACACAATATATACCTTGATTAGAAGATTGCTGCTCTGCAGTTACTCATCTTGGTTTAAAAAATTATGCATAAATCTTAAAAATATTTTGATATAAGGTTATTTCGGTGTAGAGTATATCTTTTCTGATGTGCAATAAGTAGGTACATATAATAATATAAAGTGCTCTATACTGATCATCGCAAGAACATATGAGGCCCGAAGGAATGTAATGAATCTACTTCACCACGGGTAGTCTTTGATAACTTTCATACCTTAGGAGTAATTTATTATTTTCTAAAAGTACAATTTTACGATAAAGCGTGCTCGTTAGTGTAAAATATTTTCTGGAAAATTTAGTAGGCTAGGAGAATTAATTTGGATTCACGCTAGTTATACTATATTCTATGAAATTACATTGAAGCAAGTGTCACGTTCTTAATTTAATATTCAACTATAAAAAATTTCTAGCTTCATTTTTACAGTCTGACAGTTTTGAGTATTTCATTGGTCTTCCCAAATGTCTGACGGCGGTGACAGACCGGTACGAGTCGTGGAGCTTCCTAAGATGTGGTTGAGTTCCGTGATTACCAACTTATCTAGTCTACTGATGTGTCGTGCCTGGTCAGCTCAAAATTGAAATCGTTCTTTCGTATAAAGACCACCCTGGATGCATTCATGGCACTTGCACAGTTTAAATTTACGTAGGCTTAAATTCTTGAGTCTGTTTCAGTGTTTCTTCTCAAGGCTAGGTATAGAAAATGCCGGCATCTAGCTTTAAAGAAGAAATCGACGTGTAAAGGTGTTTGAAAAGATATATTTGCAAAAATTTACTCATTTATCAATTGTTTAAGTTGGCATAAACTTTGACTTTTTTCTATTTATGGATTTATGTGTATTACTTATTGTACGCAATTGCCGTAAACTATGTCACTAGCTAAACTTCTATTTGCGGGTATTTCTCAGAATTCTCAGAATGAATCACGCATTTGTTTTCACCTCATTAACTATTCGATAGATGGCTTACCACGACGTATTTGTATATCCATCAAAAAGTACACACTAAAGGCTTCCGATGAAATCAACACAAATAAATACGCACAGAAGATTTGCTAAGAACTGATATTGTCATCGATCGTTCGATTCTTTCTGTTTTAACTTGCAGAAATCAAACGATGTAATCAATCCGCTTCTACAAAAGGGCGGTGTTTCTTAAAGAAAATATTTCAAGTAGTTCAAAAAAAGGTTAGTAATGACCTGAGAAAGAACTCGGGATGAAGCAACGGATATAACATTTCTATTTTACATGATCGAGTGGCACAATTTCTAGAAGACATTTTACTACAGTGAGAAAATTACTTTAAAAATTCAATCCAAAGAAAACGTAGCACTAGCTAAGAATACAAATAAAGTAGTCGGAGAAAATATCTGCATTTACTATTAATCCAGATCCAATGTCCAGTATAGAGCAAATAAAATGTTGTATTTTATTTTAAAACGATGTTGACACATTTCATAAGAAATTAAGTTGACGGTATTTATCGTCGGACACAAATCTGTTTTTAGCCAGCTGCCAAACTAAGACTACATCTTTGGTAACGGATTAAAGTGCAAACGTTATCTTCAGATAAAAGCTTTTCCCGCAGTGACGGGTAAGGATTTGTGTAGTGACGTGCACGACAAATTCTACGTTTCTGAGTAAAACATTAGCAATAAATAACTCGTAAAGGTCTAACCCAGTGATTTCGGGGTTTTTATCCTCTTGCGGCTACACTTACTTCGCTATTTAAAGAGAGCATTTAGTTTCCGAATTTAAGGTAGAAAGAATGCCAATCTCTTTGAGCTCGTGCTTAGTCTGGCATGAGCAATTAAGGAAGTGTTCATTGCAATTTTCTAGTATCCTTAAGTTGTAGAGACATTTACGTTATTTGGATATTTGCGGGATTTTTAAAAGAACTTGCTTTGATTAGAATAACTTCCATTTTTCAATTGTCATTATGACATTAACTGATTGTCGTTGATTCAAGTGCGCTTGATATTTTGTCCATTAACGTCCTTTAAACGTGATTGATACATTTTTTATTATTTAACGCTTAAAAGATAGATAAATTTACATTATTTTTAAGATACTGGATACTGGAAACCACTAAGGTTTATAGTAACTACCGTTAGTTCACGTCCATAAGCAGTATAAGTAATAAATATAAGTAATTATATAGTATTACTAACTGACCCGACAGACGTTGTCTTGTCCTAACTATGAATATTGAATTCGAATTGGTATAATTAATAAAAAAAAATATTCCAAAAAAATAGTTCCGACCGATGCATCTGTTTTAAACGATATTCGCAGCGCGCATTCTGTCAATCGCGCCAACTGTCAAACGACTGACAGTTAGGTATGTCAAAAGCGCTAGGGTAAACATTGTCCTGCCGGAACGTAAAAAATATTTTTCCTGTAACCCTATCGCAGTGCCATCTACCGGTAACATCTCTATTCATCTCGCTAATGTTTAAAAATATAATTTTTTTACAAATTTCCATTATCTGCCTCTACATCCATTACCCTAAGGAAAATGTATAAATAATAATAATCAGCCGGTCAACGTATGTATACTTTTGTTTTCTCTCGAGGATTCTACACCTCTATGAGATCGAACGAAAACAATGCGCCTTCGGAATTCAGGGGATAGCTATTAATAATCACAATATTAATGACCTCTATTCTCTAGTTTATTATTTATTGACCTATGGCTTACAGTAGCTGATAAGCAAAAATATTATACGGAATAGGTTTTATAACATGATTAATATATAGAAGACTAGCAGCGCCTCGCGGTTTCACCCGCGTAAGTCCCGATTCCGTGGGAATATCGGTATAAAAAGTAGCCTATGCGTTAATCCAGGTCTCCAGCTATCTACATACCAAGTTTCATCGCAATCGGTTCAGTGGTTTTTGCGTGAAAGAGTAACAAACATCCATCCATCCATCCATCCAAACTTTCACATTTATAATATTAGTAGGATAAATAAACTAAGAGAAAACAAAACCTGCCTGTGAAAATGAAGTTTAGAATGAACAAATAATATAAAATTCACGCTTCGTGTTCATTATATTAATACTTGAAGAGAATTCTTTGTACCCCCCCTTTTTAAGAAATATCGCGCACGTAGCAACGTGAATTTTGGAATATTTACAGTGTTTATATAAAAGAAGCGTAGAAGGCTAAAATTTTTAAACAATATGTCTTACAACTTTAAAAATTACATGTAAACGGCTTAATGAAATAATACGCGTCCAGTATATGTGATTACCTGTCATGGTAAGTAAGTGTATACAATGACAGCTCAAGTTAAACTGGCCAATGAAAAAACCATGGTCGAAATTCGACCACGACGCGATCTCTAGTTTGAATGAAACAATAAATCCTTTTGATATCGGTCGAGGCGGCTATAATGCAGGCGGGCAGGATGACAGTTGGTGACATCATAATACTGCCTCACAAGCGATTACAAAGTATTTTGAGCTAACAAGTCAGATGTTAATAAAATTCTGTAGATGGACCAAAAATTAAATAAATGTTTGGACGTTGAAAATTATATATTGCTTCGTGCGGTTCCCGTAACGCTGCCGAGCACATGAATTTAATTTATAGTTCTGTGACTGAAATAATAAAAAATGAGTACACGGTATAATTTTGTTATTTTTCACAATGTGAATTATTGAATAACTAGCAGCGCCTCGCGGTTTCACCCGCGTAAGTCCCGATCCCGTCGGAATATCGGGATAAAAAGCCTATGCGTTAATCCAGGTCTCCAGCTATCTACATACCAAGTTTCATCGCAATCGGTTCAAATCAGTGGTTTTTGCGTGAAAGAGTAACAAACATCCATCCATCCATCCAAACTTTCACATTTATAATATTAGTGGGATGTTATTCCGTGTTTTAAATTGTATCCCTAAGAAAATGTATATATACATGTATGTATAGAACTTTGCAATATATTTATATTTAGTATTAGTTAGACATTCGAATAACAAATGAAGTTGTTTTGAGCATGGAATGAAAACAAAAGGGATAAAATGTGTATCTATAAACATTGCTAAGCCAGGTTCATTCACCATGTAAACAATGTGTCTATAAATTGTCGTTAGACAGCTTAGTTGGTCAATTCAGTCGATGTATCGGCAAAAACATTGGGAATTTACGGTAATGACGGCATAAAAGCAATTGTTTGCCTCAATCATCAGCCTATTCAATATTCTGAACTGGACCACAGGGAATTGAATTGTCGTTAAGAAATCCCATTTATTTTGATAGCAAAAGTAAAACGTGTGTGTCTAGATGATTTTATTGGTAGTATATATGTTTATATCTTTAAATACTAAATAAATGTAAATACAATTTCACTAAATGCAAAAAAATGCATATCATATTTATAAACACCGTCTACGCCTTTCTCATTCAAACTGTTATTATGTTTCTTGCTTTTAAAAAGCGGTAACCAATTTGAATATGTTATTCTTGAGCCAGTGGAAGAGGTTCCCACTCAATTTAATGATACCAAAAGGTACACAATAAACAACAGATGTACAGAGTCGTATTTCAATACAAAGTGCCATTTGGTAAGCTTCGGTAAGGCACTAAATTCTCCCTGTATAAAGATTAAAGTTAATTTAGTCTTAATGTGTTGTATATTTCATATATCTACAAGGAGGAATACAAATTACCTTAGTTTTGCATAAGAGTCTTGTATACAAACAATTTAACGAAAAATTAAAGACGACGATAAAGGAATCTAGAAAGTGAATTACAAATTAGTCGTAATAACTAAGTTCCTTGACTCATTAAAGTAACTAATTTTAATTCTACGCCAAATAAACAAATAAATTAGGCGCGTTGGAGCGTAACATCATTTAATTATTTTTTGTTTAAAAGTTTTCAAAGTAGTTGTTTGGCGTCCACTCAAAATTAGTTATTTACATCAATTTGGGAGTTTACGTTTATTAAGACTAATTTATTATTCATTTTTAGTTTTATTTTCATCAGATTTTTTTTTTAATAAATTAAAACTACAAGGCTACTTTTTCCAACCCCTCCCATGAGGTTAGAAAAAGCAGCCTTCTATTTTCAGATTGCAGGAGAAAAATCTATCACCTTTGTTTTCCATCAATAAGGATGAATGCTTTCTTTTTTGTTGATTTTATTTTAAATTTAATCGAGGCTAAGCTATTCTGGATAAAGTATTTTTCATAAACAAAAAAAAGCATCAAAACAGACTATTAAAAAATATTTATATACGCATAGTGTTAACCAGGTTAGAAACCAGTTGTTTTACTAATATTATAACTTAGTGTGTGCAAAAAGATTAAACGAAGAAAAGTTAGTACATGAAACCCGCAATAATTTACAAGGAAACTTGAATAAAAAATAAGTCTCTTTACATCCGGAGAGTAGCTGTCTAATATATAATAGCGTAATATGCCACTTCCGTATATTCGGAGAAGGGAAGAGGGCTCGGGATCAACTACGCCATCTTCGTAATATGCGTGTACACTGGAGAAGTGATGCCATAAATCTACTGGATGTAAACCCATTATGAATGTAGCGTAAAATCTTTTAACAAAAATAAGAACAATGAAATTAGAAACTGCTTCATGCAAAAGTTACGAACGAGGATGTTTAAAATAACTTTAAAATTTTTATCATCATAGGCAACATTTATTTCTGTAACAGAGTAATGTCTGAGACTGAACTAACACACGTACACAAGTACATTATTTTTGGTTGTTGTAAAGATACATTTTGCTACAAGCATGACATGAGAAGATTGCGGTTGATGACATCTTGATGTCGTTTATGTCTATTTTCAGCTAACACATCGTATCAGGGCTCATCACAAGATTTGCGATCTTCTGCAATTATTCTGCGTTACTCCGTTCCTTTCTCTGCATTCATTTAATGTTTCTTGTGGGCAAATTTATTTCAAATTAAAGTAATTGAAAATGAGGTCAATAATTTTCTAAAGGTCAAAAATCATTACGCGTATTAAATTAAATGTTTGGAGTACTACAACATACAAGAATTTTAGTTTATAAATAAATCACAGGTCTTGATATCTATTACCGATTGATTACGTTTAATAGTTCTGTCCAGACTTCATTCGAATCAGTAGAAAAAAACAAGCAATCTAATAGGCTTCAGACGATTGTAGACGGAGCCACCGAACCAATTCAGGAGATTTATTAATGTGTTTGCGAGTTGCGACAAAGGCCGGGTGACACTTTTACGTTGTTTGATATAAAAACATAAATAAAAGTGAAAAACATTGTTCCTTTGTAAGATACTTTTTTAACTCATGAACTCTTTCGAGAAATTGTAGTTGAACAAATAATAGTTTGAAACTTGGTATTCGTATGGGTTAAGGACTTTGTTTTCGCATTTAGACTCAAAAAAGGTCCAAAGGATATGGCTAGCTAGTTGAGCCAGCCAGCTCCTTCCAGAAGCACAGAAGCCTTCTGGGGCGTTCACAGGCTTCTAGAAGCGACCTCGCATCCGCGAGGATATTTGCCTGTTGTGTGGCCACTCCAGGATAACGTGGGCGACTGTTTCCTGTGCACTGAGACATCCTCTGCATAGAGGGCTGTCTGTCGTATTAATGGTGAATAGATGCCTATTCAGGGCCAAATGCCCCGTAATGGTTCCTAAATCCTAAAAAGTTCCAACTATTCTGATGTCGAGTCGGTTGAAACTGAGCGGTCTGCAAGTCAAACGTGGTGAAATCTTCGTCAGCACCAGTTTAGACTGCCTGCAGCCAGGTATGTCGGCCCAGCGAACATTTTGGGCTTCACAAGTCTGTTGCCTTGGCCATGAGCGAAATTGGTTGAAGCGAAGTGGCAAGTTTGAAACTTGGAATAAAGTGAGAGGGACTTTGGAACTGCGTTCATTTTGGTAACGTTTGTTCAGTACTTAACATGGGCCTCCTTTTAGTATGAGAATGGTTTGACCATAGTCCGTCACGCAGAACATTATAGAGAATTCTGCGGTATGCGTATATATATTATATTATCACTAAAGCAAGGGATAATCCCACTAATATTATAGATGTGAAAGTTTGGATGGATGGATAGATGGATGTTTGTTACTCTTTCATGAACAAAAACCACTGAACGGATTGCGATGAAACTTGGTATGTAGATAGCTGGAGACCTGGATTAACACATAGGCTACTTTTTATCCCGAAATTAACACGAGATTGGGACTTACGCGGGTGAGACCGCGGGGCGCTGCTAGTATAATATAAAAAAACCGAAGTCAGAGGTGTCCGGCATCAAATGTTATCACGGTTTGAAATTGCATAATAGTATTTATTATTTTCTAAATAACTGTTTTTACATCAAAATTAGATCGATCATGAGATACGTTAACATTATTATTTTATTTAAATAAAATCATGTTTATTCCAACATTCTACTCGTTTCTATGCAAAGTACAAAATGTACGAAATGCATTACATTCCTATCACTCAACAATAGAACCCGCATGGGTAAAGGCTTTGCCGTAATCGGCTCGCATGAACAGGTGAATGGTTACAACTCTAAAACTGGATAGTATCGTATTGACCTATATCTATACAACAGGTAGTTGATACATAGTATATTTTTGGATATCATGAATTTTACCATTTTTGAAGTGATAACTTCTTATGGGAGGGTAAACCGCTTCGTTACGTAACGCGTTACGGCGCCAGTCTGTCTGGATTCCCTTTCTCTCACGCATACGGCTGCGGTAGGCAGGCTCCTCCTCTCTTACTCTAACCCACAGCGCTAGCCGTATTAGTTTAAGTTATAACTTCTGTCGGGCATCCCGAGACGCACACGTATTTTTTTTTATGTATTCAAATAGTAACTTTGAGCGTTTAGAATGCATTATTTGCCTACTTAATTATTTGAATAAAACAAGAATAGGGAGAAAATCAAAAAAATAATTCGTAAATATTGTAACGAGCAGCATCCTAAACTCTTCCAAGGGACATATTTGGACAAAAGCTCCACCTAACAAGGGTAACTTGAATTTATTTTAGCGATCGTAACAACAGTTAAGCGGGTCTAATGTTTACACAGTACAACTTTAGAACCGATACATAAAGGCTTACTTCAGCGACTAAGCTTCTTGAAACACTTGGAGTAAAATATTTTCAATTTAAAGGGCGTCTCGTATTTTACTGCCTAGATGTTTTCCAAAGTTCAATAATTGATTGGACTTTCTGATTAGAATTCGTGATGAGATTGGAACTGTACCTACATTGAATATTAATTCGAAATCGATACCACCCGAACTTATAATGAAGCTGTGGGTACTAGAGAATATTTGATTTTTTATTTTTTTAATCCAATAAAAAGGGTGAACGTAAGAATAAAACTCTTTTAAAGGAGATGCCAATAGAATATGGCCAATTAAAAACGGGCTGATACTGTGATTTCTGTGAATGGTACATCTAGCAAATTTAACAAAAACTCGTAACAAACTTAATGAACTCGTTAACAAGTTGTGTTCTAAGCAAAATAAATATTGTTTACTTTATGTCAAATTTAAAATCATTACGCCCATCTATATTTAAATTATGTAGTAGGAATGTCAATTGGATCTTAAGGTATATAGATAACTAAGATACTTTGAATATTCAAATTAAAAAAAAAATCTATCTTGACCTAAGTAAGAATAGGTTTTAGTCGGTTCGATTGCGACACACCGCCTCACCGAAAACCCCGGTGGGATGACGGCCCGTGGGGGTCTCCACAGGCACAAAAAAAAAGGTACGAATATAAAATTTTATACTGATTATATTATCCATACTGATAAACTAAATACTAAAGTATGGTTTTTAGTTTATCTGACAATTTAAAAGAAAATATGTATATGAATATGAATCGTTTACTGTGTCCCAGAAAACAGTCCTTGATTCACCTATTTATTTTTCTTTAGGATCATGCGAGCAAAGCCACGTGCAACTTTTCGTACAATAAATCTCCATATATGAATCTAGAACTTTATCTCTTCCCAAAGTAATTTAAATAATAGCTAAATAAAACTTGTCCTTTGTCGTCGTAATACAAAGTTATTAATATTACTTATCGCACGCTTCTACCTCCTGAATCACGTACGGATAAATCTCTTTCCACTTTCTCGTTTGTTTATTTCTAGTACCTCATTTCTTAATGCTATCTTACTAATTTGTATAATAATTGTATAATAATAACTGTTAAGGTGTGGTTATTAACTGAAAATAATAATTTTGTACCTAAACATACACACCGGGTAGCTTTATTAAACAATTTATGTAAGCAATAAAGGCCTTATGAGTAGTTTTTGTCTAACATATAAACTTACTTTCCACGTAACAGGCTCCCAAAATGTAGTTACACCAAAATAAGGCAAAGATTTCGTTTGCAGATAGTCTCATGTTATTGGTCTTTACTACAAATGATGTAAGTTTGATGAGATGAGGGTAATACATGTAATGTGAAGAAACTTTTTGCAGATTTTGTGCCAGGAAATCAAAATACAAATAGAAAAACATACGAGGGATAGGTAATACAGTTTATCGTCTCTTACCCTGCAAAAGTATAGTAATAAATAAAACGAATTAAAACTTAATAATGCCTATTACCGATTTTTAAAATAACAATTATTTTAAAAATCGGTATTTACCTCGTGGGAGAGCCATGCTTCGGCACGTATGGGCCGGCTCGACCGGAGTAATACCACGGCCTCACAGAAAACCAGCAGTGAAGCAATGTTTACATTGCTTTTCGCCGAGTGACTGAGGTTACCGGAGGCCCTAACCCTTTCCTATCTCTCTTCCCACCTTATCCCTTCTCCCACCTTAAAGGCCGGCAACGTACTTGTGACTCTTGAGTTGCAGGTGCCCATGGGCGGCGGTAGTCACTTACCTACCATCAGGTGACCTGTCTGCTCGTTTGCCCCCTATAACATAAAAAGATATATATTTTGGTCCTCATTTCATTTTTTTTCTCTTATTAATAATACCCGGAATTCACTTATACAATATATACTATGCTGGCAAATAGGTAAAGATAAAACAGTTTAGTACCATTTTATCCCCTGTCTGTCCAAGCTTTATCAATTTTCTTTTTTGGAACCTGTTATTTTCCGAAAGAGTTTTATTGTTATCACTGTAATCAGTTATTCATGCTGCGTTTTCAAGAAACGATTCGTTTTGCTTACGTTGAATTTTCAACGAAAACTTTACCGTCCGTAAAACGAATCGTTTCTTGATTATAGGAACGCGGCATTAGAGAATTCCGGGCAAATTTAGACATCTTGGCGACCACTAGTCTATTTAAATATTATGGAGGATGGATGATGAAAATAAATGAGATACAAAATAAATTTCTCTAACAATTTTTGTGTGGGAAACAAGCAAACAGTGGGATTCAGACATAGAAAGTATACTCAGTACACAAATGACTGTTAAGTTTTATCATTATAATTAGGCACGGTACTAACAAAACCTCAAACTTCAACTGTAACTTGAGTGGAAAGTTACATTCCCTTGGAGACATTCTTCAAGCACACAAATGTCGCAGCTGGTACTCCGAGACTAAACAAATATGTAGTAAAGTACAAACCGCACCGAGTGTGTTTTCTTTGTCAAAATGGTGACAGAAAAGGTTGTGGAATTTTCTTTACCCACACTGAGTCAATGGCCCAGTCGAAGAACTACGGAATAAGTTTTTAAGTGCACAAGTTGAAGTAACATCTCCATAAAGGATGTCTCTCGTTCATTATCGTGACAATGTGAACACTTAGTTTTTAAACACGGTGCAAGTGTTTTATAGACCGTAAGTAATGATACGGGCGAAGAGCGTGAAGAGACGCTTTACATTTGAATTATGTTGAAGCAATGTTAGTCTGTTTCTTAATACTTAACTTAATTACTAACATTATAAAGGCGAAAGTTTGTGAGGTTTGAAGAATGGATGGATGGATGTTTGTCACTCTTTTACGCAAAAACGGCTGAGGGGATCTGGATGATTTGCCCAGATGGCCCAAAGATAGATTGTAGTCTGTAATAGCACATATGCTACTTTTTTCCCGGAAAAGTATACGGTTCTCATGGGATAGATTTCATAAAAAAACCAGGGAAACGAAGTCGAAAAAATTTAAATGTTTATTTGTTATATTTCACGTCTTAACTACTCAACCGTTCATGATGAAATTTTGCATATACGTTGCGAGGGGTACGGAAAAGGACAGAGTATCTTTTATCCAGAAAAAAGTACTGTTCCCGAAGGATAGAAAAATAATGGCGCGGGCGAAATGTAGTGCCTTATAAAAGTTGAAGACAACTCGCATACGCTAGGATTACCAAACATACTTTTCATCATACGAATGGTAAAAGTTTTGTCGTTTTATGTACCCTAACGGGGACATATAACATGTCGATTGCAAAGTCAATTTCAGAAGTAAATAAATTATGTAAGGACCACGCAGAACTTTTGGTGTGAGATCACAACTAAGCACATAACTCATGCAAATTCAAAAGTTTATATAAATGACGCTGTCAGAACTTCTGAAATAGTTTCATTAGTTTGAAGATATTCGTTTTCTTTTTAGAGGATTTCGTTTGATAAGTAGAAGTTCTGTGCTCTCTTTACTTGTTACAAAATTTTACATGGCAATCTATTTTTTAGAAATAGTTTAAAATCGTATACGTTTTTAATAGTTTTACTCATATATAAAAGATTTAATCCGCCCTTACACAATGAGAAACAGAATTAGCGGATAGTTTTCGTTCAATCAAACTACAATAGCAGAAAAAACCACACTGATACAATAAAATACACAATGTATGAAACAACGATATAATTTAAAACTATACGTGGTTTGTAACTTTAATAAATAAATAACAGTAAATTTAAGAGATTTTAAGAGATTTATAGAGATTAACACTAAGTTATGTGCCTATTACTGAAAAAATAAACCTAGGCAAGTACTAATAACTCGAAAGTCTAAATACGAACGGATGTCGATACGCAGGGCGTGATTGAGCATCGATATAACGTGCGGCCTGGTGAATGTATTATTTACAATAAATAGGTGTTGATTGCTAATTTAGACGTTCTTCGCTCTCTCAACGCGCAGACGCGCGTTTTTTTCCATTTAGCCTGCGTTCAGATACGGCGGGAACCGCGCGGTTTCAGAATCACGTGGGAACCGCGCGGGTCTTATTTATATAAGTAGTTTCGTTATCGTCGTAGTCAAGCCGTGCGGTTACCGCCACTCAACCGCTAGAAAATGGAATCGTGTGGCGGGCGCGCGATTCTATTACTATGAGGCCTCTCAGCATTCAGTTGCTTTGAATGCACCGTGCGATTCGTACATCAAAAGCAACAGCACGCACGAGCTCGCTATGGATCGCTACGCTGATCAATTCCATTAGTTCATCAAAAGATTTTAATGAAGTGCTTAGTAAAAAGAAATTAGGATTTAATGTTACGAATTGGTGCGCCATGTACTACGAGTCGGTCCCTTAAAACAGAATGCACCCAATACTGCCTTTTTCTTTTTTTATGAGCAACCACAGTAATCAAAGTATTTCTTCGTCGGATTCCATCTCCAAACTGACGCCATCCGCACACGCGCCAATCGCTTACTAACCGCCTGTCTGAATACAAAAACACAATTTTGCGGTTCCAAACCGCACGATTTGTAAGCGCGCGGTTCCCGCGTGTCTGAACGAGCCCTTAGGGAGCTGACAGTTAACGTTGATGTAACACGTTATAACATTTGTACCACACTCCAGAGTAAGAAAAGAGCCCCTGATTGAAGTTTTATTAAAAGTGGAACAATAAATTAATATTACTTACGTCCTATTAATATCAGACAAAACATATCAGACATAAGAGTACAATGGAAACCGGGTTTTACTTAGAGGTGGTAAAATACCCGCATTCATTAAATAAATAACCTAAGTGCCTAAAGTAACCAAAACATGTTTTCATGTAGATATTTCCAACTTCAGCATATCGCATATTTAAGACCTTTGTAAGGGAACGTACAATAAGTACTGACACGTTAAACGTACATGACGTATACTTGTGTGAGTGTTTGTCTTTTTTCAGTGTAAATTTGATAAATATTTGGTTCAAATTCATACTTAAAGACATTATTACAGTAGCTTTGAGTAGGCTAATTGTTATTGCTTTTAAAGTACAACTACCTACTACTTACCACTCCTAGCGTATTTCTCTTATGTATAGAAATGCCCTGAGTTCTTACATATTAAACCATTGATAGTGTTGATAAAAAGTTTTCTGATCCAACAGAAGCCTTAAAATAATCCACTGTCTATAATATGAACTATTTTGAGTTGCTCTGAACAAAAGATTTACTCCCTTCATTTTATATGTAGCGGTAGCGTAACGAGAATAATAGTAATTGTGTGATCCATGTTACTAGTATTGATTAAAATGATCTTCAATCCCAACTAATATTATGAATCGTACGTGCGTTTGTTTCTTTGTTTATTTCGCTTTTTTCATCATCTACGTATTCTCCTAAAGTTTCACGTTCATTTAAGCTTTCGAAATTAAAAATAAATTAAAATTTTGTGATTTTCGACCGTAATTCGCCATTATTTTAACAAATAATTAAACCAAATTTAATCGAACTGGTCTTAAATTTCTAGGATTTCTACCACCTATACGATAAAAATAGTTCGATATGCGCAATTATAATACGGTAGGAGAAAATTACAAAAAAGTAAATTTTTGGCGATGTTTTCACATTAAAACGTTAATTTGACAATGTTCCGAACGTCAAAAATGGAATGAAATTCAGGACCATGTTCCTGAAATACTAACGAACAAGTTTTACTGTGTTAAAACCTGTGCGTAATTAATTACGCGTTTTTTCTAATTCTACTGGGCTAATTCTATTCTAACTTCCTTAAGAATTTAATTCTATGTCAAGTAGCTCAAGTACGCTTTTATTTCTTTTCTGACGTCAGATTTGATACGTCTGTGGCTTATAGCAACTTAGATACGAGCGCATTTGTTTCTACCACTTCCCTCGGGGTATGCAAAGGTTCTAGCACAATAGGAACACTTCTTCGCTTGCTTAGTGCTCCGACTGAAAAATAGTGTTGGCAAGACAGTAACAAATAGATTCAGACGGAACACTATTTATTGTTGGAGATTAGTTACAAAAACAGTGTTGAGAGTTTCATCAAAAAAGGCCAGTGAAACGAATTTTAACCAAACTTTACATTAAGCTAATGCAGGTATTCCTTATGACATGTATAAGAGGACTTTCCTTCTTAAGTTACATCTGAGCCCGACAGTAAGACTCCGTGATATAACACCCTCGGAATATGACGACCCGTGGGAGTATCATTATTTTAAAGAAGCCTATTAGTTGTTAGTTTAAACATATAGTATAAAAAAGAAAGAAAGGATATAGAAGCACTGTCACTGTGCATACAAGTGTTCTTCGTAATTTCAGCAAACCCTGCTGAATGACACTCTCTGGATTATTGTCGTTTCTATCAGACATTAACATCAAAGATCATTCAACGCCATGAACGATTTCATTTGCATTTCATGTCTATATCTAGATATTTGAGCAGAATTTATGACATGGGATTTTTTGTGTTCCCAAATTTATAAAGGTTTATCGCCCGTAAATAAGGCCATAAACGCGTTCTCGTGGTATATTATTTTATCTCTCATGATAAAAATAACCCGATCATATTATTTTTATTATACGTCATTTATGTTAGCCATTTTAACTTACACATTTTTGTTCAAGAGATGTAAAAGACGCTAAACAATTGTTCGTATGTCCTGTGTAAATCTAGACACTTAACAGCACTATTACAGAAGCTTGGACCGCCGAGTTTGTTCGTGGCTCGTATGTGGGGCACTTAAAATGTGAAACTGTTGAAGAACACAGCATAGTGAGCAGACAAACTTTGCTTGCTAAGTGAAATCCGTACAAACATTTGAACTAGAAATGTAGGTCGTATAGAGATGAAACTAATGCAAAAGGATTACGAAAATACACTTTTCCCATATATTATAGTTATTGTCTTTCTTCTGCACATATTTTTTATAATACTTAATAAAGACATAGTGTGAAGTGAAGAGTGTTACAAACGTTCATTGTTAATTGGCAAAAGATACGGATAGAATCAATCCAAAACAAAAACATAGGAGGTGTTAAATGCGCGTCACATTTTTACAAAGAAACTAGTCCAGCATAGAATAAGATACTTCATCGCGTATCTCTTACTAGACAAACGAAGGGATGGAAGTAGAGTAAACACGGCTCAAGTTTCTTTCTAGATAGCATAATCCGATACAACTGTTGACATATATCACAATGTACATACATATAATATAAAAAGCGTTATATGAAAAGGAGTGTCATATATAAAGACAAATCAAAAGTGATGTGCAGGGTTTAAGGCTGATTATTTAGGACTCCAAATCGGTGAACTATTTATCTTCTATAAATATAGTAATACGTGAACAGATTTTTTTTGTACCTACGCATTTTTAAGTAAATTTCGCGCACTTAGAAATGTAAAATTTGGAATACTTCAAAATTGTATGAAGGAGTGTTGTACCAGATAATAGTTTAATCAATAATTATGTTAGGTATAAAATTAAGGTTAGGTTTAAAAATTATAAGAAGCTACAGGCGTCCAGTATAATATATGTTGACAGTTGAAGTTGGAGTGTGGAAGTGTAGTTGAAGTTATACTGGTCAATGATGTAAAACAAAACACTTTTGGTTTTTCTACCTTAATTCATTGAAATTAAGGTCGAAATTCGAACAAAGGCGATCTCTAGTATAAATTATAATTATTCACCAAAAGAGCACATAGTGTGCCTGATGGGAAGGGGTAATTGGTACTTGCCAATGCTTAATTGTGTAACGCAACAGTTCTGTAGACTCATTTACCCATTAACTAGCAGAAAAAGACAGTTCTTACGCTAGGAATGTACCTTAACAGCTGTTTTTGGTAGGATGACGGTACTAGACCACTGAAACCGATTGGAGCAGATGTATGATGAGTCCTACCTCCTTAAACATGGTTTCTATACATATGCATATGTTTAGAGTTAATTGAAAATAAGAGTTCCTTAATTATCTATACCTTTTTCATGCTACACTTAATCTATTTTCAATTCCCGCTCATATATATTAGTCACATGAAGAAAATTATAGTGCATTTTCTAGAAATGCAAGTAAGCCATCATTATTTTTTAAACAACTGAAACTCATTTACTTATTTTGGAGTAAGTACCTTTTCTATAATTATGTATTTACGGGAATTAACGCGCTCACGAAAAAATATTACATACCTCTGAATTGCCTGACCTACCTGCCTATTTCTAGACTGCACAAAAGCTTATTCATTAAATGTCAATGTAAAGTCTAAAGTTATGAAGTAAAATAGTGAAATGAGAAGAGAATTAATTATCCAAGTGGAGAACTGAAACAGTGGTTTTGATGTCACAAGCCATTCCATTGTCATTAATCTTTTGAAATTGCCTTCCGTAGTGTTGGCCTATCTAAAGAGAGAACTATGGGCAAAATTGCTTTTTGAATTGCATTGACGCATGTTGTTCGCAACTATTTACGCTAAACGAAAAATATTTTTAGGTTACGTGAATATTTGTATATTTACGAACAGAAAGATAAGCATTAGTAGATAAAGAAACAGTAAATAGTTAAAATACTTTATATTTTTAGTTTTTTCTTATATTTACGCAGAGAAATTTTCTTTTGATAGCCTGAGGTGCCGTTCAAGTACACTTTATAGCGATAAATACATAGAAAGTAAACTGAATCGCCAGCATTTTTTTTAGAGTTTTGGAGTTCGGCCAATACTTGAGTAATACGAAACCTAACCTACTAAACCTGTATACTAGTAGACAGTTACATACGGATACGGTTCTGATATCTATCTCTTAAAAGACTTGTAAACTAATAATAAAAATAAGTGACGAAAAATTTTGTGTATTGTAAATACTAGCAAGCACTGAGTAGAATAAATATGTAATCATTGATCAATTCAGTCAATATCAATTGACACTAATCTCAAATCGAATAAGATTGAGTTTTGAGATTTGTCTACTTTGGCAACAAAAATCTAAAGATTAAACTGGTAACGTAGCGGAAAATAAATAAATGAGCCAATTTGCAATTTAGAGGCCGACATAATTCAATTTCATTGCGGTCAGAGTTGGGTTTGCAGGTATTTTTTTCGTTTTCCAAACTTGGGTAAACTCAGTTAGATGTTCTGAGGCGCAAAAATAAAACAATTCTATTTAATGATGTGGTATTTATAAACGAAAGTATATAGAGTTGGTGAATAAATACGGTTTTTTTCAGAAACTCATATCTCCAAAATAATATATTTTATATGTGTTTTGTTTGTATGCATGTCTATTTTGTAGATAATAATGAAAATTGTAGTAGGTATAATTAAACAGATTGTTATTTACAAATTGTATTATAGTTTAGTTGTTGTACACCACGAGTTACCTACTACTATAAAATATAAATCCATACTAAGGTTGTCTGTAAGAGATCGCAGACTGCGATAAGACCGTCCATTGTACTGTTACTTAATATTTTTTTTTAGATTGTATAATACTTTTTTGGTGTGAGAGAAAAAGAGCGCCTATCTATCTATTTAATACACCTTTTTCTTACTAAAGAAATGTGTAAGATTACATCTGACTATATCATAAAGCTCAAGAGTTTGTTCTTTTTTATTCAACTATGTTATGTAGCAGTAACCGACGCCTATAAACTTTCGTAACACGAGTAATGCCACTTGTGCGGTACCAAGCTTATCCTATCTTATGGAGCTTTAGCGATAGTATTCACTGGAAGAAAAACATCACAAGTACGGCATAAAAATTGTCTAAGTCGGGCACAGCTAGTAAACCACCGAGAGGAGGTAAACATGTTTAGGGCAAGTCCATTAATGCTAACACGAAACCACGCTTTAGTTTAAGCACCTGTAAAGACAGCAATAACCATCGACATAGTTTTGATGGCAAATAATATATTATAGTCATATTAGTCATTTCGAGGAGTGTCGTAAAAGTCCATCTATAAAGTTTATAACATGGTATAAAAGAAAGCTTTCGAGAAAACTAAAAAACGTCGCCTCTCGAGGTTAAGGCTGATAAAAGATGCAACATTGAGCTTGAATACGCCATTTCTAGCGACACGGCATCGCTTGTGGAGAGACGCTATGCAAATTTTATTAGTAACAACATGGCTTACCAGGCGTAGTAACGTAGCAGACAAGAGTATTGCCGGAGGAGCTTACAGAGTGATTTAATTGAACTATTACAGTAAATGGGAGCTCGGTGATTGTTTACTATTAATGGGTTCCTGGTGCTCGATGCACAAGGTAAGCAAATCCGGCGAACATTGTATACATCTCTGTGGCTTAGATTCAAGTGCAATTTATATGAGAAGCGTTGGCGTTGTATCCGCAGTCTCGGGTAGGATTTAAGGAGTTTCTGTTTGTTTATATGATTTGTTAGTGTATATGCAGGAAATTTCGACCCGATTCGACTTCTTAATTTCTACTATTTCCCTATATTATATTGGTGCATAGTATTTTCCAGGCATTATCACCAGAAAGAAATATATACGTCCTTAAAAAATTACGACATGATAAAATTGTATCAGATTATGACCACGAGTATGAATCTAGGACTTCAAGATTCTTTTTCATTCTTCAGTAATAAACGTAAAACTTCTAATCTCTAGCTATTATAGCTGTTTTCGAACGTTATCATAAATTGAAAATATCGCCGACTCGAAAATCCTTTCAACGATTAGAAAAGGCTAATGGTCTTCGAAGGGCTGAACAGATTTTGTTAAATTATACCTAAGAACACTCTCGATCAAGTTACCTGTCAAAAACGCACTGAAATCGGTTTATTCTTTTGTAAGCTACGATGCCCCAGACAGACACACAGACACGTCCAACTTATAACACCCCTCTTTTTGGTTGGGGGTTAAAAAATATTTCACTTGTATTCAGAAATTTACTTCCGAGCCAGAAATAGGACTTTGTGCATCAAAGATATATTAAATTCATGAAATTCTACAGTGTGAACATGTTTTGGAATATGGTTTGGTATTTGATGGTTTGCTAGGTTCAGAATATATTTTGAAATAATCGGTCATATTCGCATGTTCCTCTACTAATAAAATATAGGTACATACGAGTATATGATTTGTTTTCCGCGACAAGAGAAATATCAGGTTTGGGAGATGAAATTTAGCTAAGACTTCGAAAAATGGTTTCGTGTTACGTGAGACGAGAAACGTTTAATACGTGTTATTCCTATGCCCATTTACAAATTTATGGGACATATAATGTAAATGCCACTTATTTTGCAAACTCCAAGGAAAGTATTTGTTGGCCGTGAGCCCGAAACCTGTAACTTATGAAGTATAATTATATTTTTGACAACAACTATCAAAATGGTTGAAATTTGATTGTATTTTTTTATTTGAAAAGTGTTTTGAGAAAAAAAAGCATCTTATTTTTCCACGCATCTTAATTCATAACGAGGAAAATTATAAAGTAATACGATTGTAAAATAATAACTGGAGCTGCGCGTCTGGTTTCGTAGCCCCATCTTACAGAAGACGTTAACACAGCTAGATAGTACTACCAGCATTGACTAGAAGTTACTAGTGGAAAAGGAATCAAAGTCGGCTCGCGGGTGGGGTGCTAAATAGTTCTCAGTAGAACAATTGGTCATTAATATTATCTAGGTGAACTGTAGAGTGTCTATACATAGTTGCATACTGATACTAAGAATTACAAAAAAAAAAGGTAGGTAAATATCGGCTGGGGGCAAAACCGAAATTATTAAAAATATGTTAGAACCTTACGCTATACGTAGCGTATCTGGTTGCACCGATTCCAAATTAAGTTGCATAGCATCAATATTTTGGTCGCATTTCAACTGCATCGAGGCGCAGCAACGCAATAAACTTTAATCTGCCGAATTGTGATCCAGATTTAAAATGCGGTGAATTCTGGAAGAATTATTGAACGAAATTTGAGTTATTGCGTTTCAGAATTATAGCATTTTTGAGGATGGATTAATTAGTACAACAAAGGAAATTTTATTTATTATTCTGACGTGATTTAAAATCAAAAGCGTGATCAATCACACATTTGTGGTATTTTGTTGTGTATCAGTTAAACAAACCAGTAGTACCCATATATTTTAGTGAGACGTCAACAAATTAAATGAGTCAATGCAAATCGTCCTTATAACTCACATCAGTTCTCGTGAAAAGAGCAAAGCATGATTCTCTAAGAAAGCTATATAAAATACATTAGATAATATTTATTTTTATATTTCAACTTTTTGCACATTTCATACATAGGCGGCCTTAATCCCTAAATTGTTCTCAACCAATCAACCTTTGGCTAATGCAGAGAAAAGAAGTAAGTGCTCTTAAATTTACAAACAAACAATAACAATATTTAATATCCTGTATAAACACAATAATACGTATAATTTATGTACATGTTATAAACGTTGAAGTGAAAAGGAAAAGGCGCATGTTGTCTTGAAATGTTGACGATGCGAACAAGCATTAAACATTTATTTCAGTGACTGACATACGACTGCATTGCGTGATATTTTTTCGTCCGATTTGTAGAATTTAGGCACAAAATATTGAGTAAAAAACAATTACTGGACTTATCTTTATAATAGAGACAAATCAATATATTTTAAGAACACGAAGGTGGCAAACAAGCGCACATGGACGTGTGCACAGTCTAACAAGTACAGTAGGATACGGTCAACGTGTACTGTGAACTGGAAACAGCTTCACACTAAGCGAGCTAAGTCCTTTTTTGGTTATTTGTTAATAAAAATATTTAAACTTTAAAGACAGGTCGTGATTGCACACGAATTATTAAGTGCAGGACATCCTCTTCCAGTAGTCGACCTAGTCAAATAGTAATAGAGAGCCATAGGATGAAGGCAGTGCAACATCACTCTTAGTAGTACTAGGTGATTGTTTAGTTAAGTGGCTGACATGATGATAATAAAAAATGGTCCAATCTTGTTAGAGTTGACCTAATCGTCTAAATTACTTTTGCTGAAAACGGAACATTGAAAAATTGGGTAGGCCACTAGATTACACTTCCTGTTTGTTGACGTTCATTTCACTTTGTAAAAGTTTTTGAACTACAAAAATAACTCATCAGACTTCATTACCAAGTAATATGGGTAGAATAAAAAAAAACAAATTTCTTGTTAAAGACAGCAAACAATTTGTTTTTTTTTATCATTAGAAATGAACCGTTTAATATTTTCTTGTCGGTTATTTTTATTTTGGTTTGAATAGTTATGTTCTCTTTTCTTGTCTGTAGATAATAGTAGTACCTACTTGTATTCTCCGTGAAAAATCAGAGGCAAAAATAAGCTTATGTGTTAACAGTGAGGCTCTATATACTATAACACTGCGTATTTTTTTCGTGTGCAGGCTTTGCTCTGTGATCATGTCGCATTCTCTCCAACGAAGTCCCCTTTTGAAAGAAATAACAAGAATAATAAAGGCTTCTCGCACTAATAGCCTTTCGCGAGGTTAAAGCACTGCACCCACACAACCATGAAGTTAACATAAAACCTAACTAACTCAAGAGAGTTAGTTAGGTTTAGCCATCCCTGGAATAAGAATTCCAGGGATGGCTTTCCACGGCTGCCTTATGAACCATTTCATCAACATGCCCTCGATTTCCCTTAATAGGTTTGATAGACTCTTTGTTCAAAATTGAAAAGCGGATTTGCCAGTAACTGAATGACCTAGTTTTAATCGTCAAATCCAATAAATGATTGCTATTTCACTCGCTGTGATGTACTAAAAGTGCCACAGGCGTATCGCACATCTAAATAACAAATGTACCTGTGCATGTTATTTTGCTCACAATATCACGAATTTCACAGTTCAGTTTGGTTACACGGTTTCAAAATTACCTACATTAGTGCGTGTAAGTTTTAATGTGTCACTTCCAAAATTCCACAACTCTATTTAAGGCGAAATTTAGAAGTTGTGAGTTTGCTACGTAAACTGTAGTTAAAGAACTTCCTGACACCCAGAAGAATTTTTAAATAAGTAATTGAGACTATATTATAGTACAGCGACAGAATACACAATTACGCATTTAGGTCGTCTTTAAAAATGAATGTTTATTACTTTTCTGGAACTTGCTGGAAGACTGGTCAATTAATTTTGGTTCATATTTCTTCTTTATTTTATTAAACACAAAGGGCCTAAATACTGTAATCGAAAAAACGTCTCAAATCTAAAAGGGTTTCTTAAAACTACGTTACAATTTGACGCTCAAATAGCCAGGTTGGTGAAGTACGAAATAAGATGAAGCTGAGTGGGAAGATTATAATGATCGATTGGGTTGGCTAAAGCCAAACTGGTATATAAAATCTTCATCAAACGAGTCCAAATAAGAAAGGGATTGCAGCCCTCGGTCCATTGCCAACTGTAAGACACTTTTGGCATCAGTTGCACCGATTTGTAATATGTGATTGTAGGGACGGTTCTTAAATTTGTATTCCCCTCCAACAATAAATTTTTTACAATAATTTATTTGTTTGTGTCCTTAATGTTGAACAAAATTAATAGGAAATACATATAGACATCGAGAAGTTTGCTTTCTTGTTTCCTTAATAAAAAAAATAATTGGTGTCGTAGCAATTTTGAGTGGTCATATTTTGTGAGCTTACTTTGACATGTGAGAAGAATTTTAAACCTCCTGAAGTGTCTATGTTTAGGCACCTCAACGTACATAAGTTAAAATTTTAAGAAAAATTTTCAACATAAAAAAAGCTTTCAAAAAGAGTACTTCAGTTTTGAATGCCTTCTATGTAAGTATCTGAGGGGCCTTTTAATGGAGGGGAAAAATAATGAAAGCTTTCAGTTGACACTTAATGGTGGTAAGTGTTACTACCAGTTGACAAACGAGGTAACTTAATGGAAGCCTAGTATTTATTGTATGTTAATGCTGTGATTTATTATATTAACAAGGCTGTTACAAGTATTTACAAAATATATACGAGTAGCTCCCTTAGGGCAGTAATATCCTTTAATAATATGTTCCAAAATATTAAGAGACGTAAAATTCGTTAAAACTTCAAATTAAAGAAAATAAAACCTAATATAAATCTCTAATCTCACACCATCGGTAATATATATATTATAATCAATGCATTGAGTAAATTTTTTTTGTATATTTATGAATGTGTGTAAGTATATGTGTACAAAAAGACACAAAATTATAAAAAAAAAATTGCAAAATTTTATACATACTTACTTACATGTTACTTTGACACCCATATGCAAACTCAGAAATTTATGTCTGATCTTAAACTCTTTCAGTTTTCATCTACTCATCAGGTTTTAGTATTTCATAATGAATGGAGATAGAATAGAATGATACGTGTATATGATTAGGATGATATATGTATGTAAATATAAATGAATGGTCTTATTTGCGTCGGCCTATCCTTTGCGAAGGGCTCAACAAATTTTGCTGTTTTTTAGATTGTTTTCGTAATTTCCAGGACAAGGTTTGCATTACCAAAAAATTTAAAAATCATTTACGTATTTACGGGAATTATCGCGTTAATTTAGGTAAATACGTAAATAATATATCATGGAACGCGAAAGTTTAAAAGTTAGAATCTAAAAATCAATAGAAAAGGCAGAAATTTTGATATTGAATTGTATTACGTAAAATGAGGCAGAGCTGGAGACTTCTGTTTTCACGTTTTCATAACAAAAAATAGTGGTTGGCTTAAAGGTCTTACAAACCATTAAAATCCATAAAAAAATATAAGTTTTATATGAATATTGTGTTATCCGCGGTGTGTTAAAAAGATTATTTAAATCAACTATGGACCTACTCAAACGCACAAAACTCTTTTATTTAGTAAAATGTAATTGTAGACCGATTATGATGAAGTTTTCGATGACGTTTTTTTTTAATGCAGGAGCATTGCTGCTACCAATGAATGATGATCACTATATTTTTCAGGTTTTTTTGCTTGAAAATTCTGATTGGAAGATTGTGGTCTTTATGTACATGATTCTTCTGTACGTGTGTTTCTGACTGATCTCCTACATTCTCAATTGGATCCGGTAGGCAACCAGATTCTAGGATACTTCTTCAATTCTCGATGATTTTTTGTGGACGTTTTCAGTCACGAAATCGTCTTACATTGCATTATAAGTTAACGAAACTTTTAGGTCAAGACAACATCAGGTCCCTTATTGCCAGAATATTGGAAAGTTTTGAATTTAAAATTACAAGTTAGAAATTACCCGAAAAATTGTGAAGTGGTTAATATCAGCCAGTGTAATAAAAAAGACTTACGATTTTTTAAGAAAATTACATAAAACAAATAACCTACAGTGCACTGCCAACTGAGAATACATTTTTGGCATCTACTGCACCGTTTAGCTTGATATCAGCCTCTGTAATGATCCCATGCATTTTAGGTTAGTTCTATGTATTTCTACGTGTTTTATTAAATAAATGTTAAATCTCAGTTTAAAGAATCTATTACATTCATAAATGGTTACAACTAAAGTTATATACATAGCATAAACTTATATAATTAAAGAAATAAATACATATGTGATAAATTTTATAAAACAGGAGGCACCTGTTGGTTAAAGAAGATAGATGGTTTATTTTTTATACTCAATTCATAGCGACGTACGTCAGAATGAGTGAACCACTCATTCATCAAGACCAACTTCAATTCAACATGTTCACACATTCAAATTATTGCTTACATGCCTGGAAGATGAGGTTTCTGTTCAGAAAACGATTAAATAAATCTACATTACATTTGTATTTCCTTGCATGGTTAGATTATATAACTATATACAATGGGTAGTAGTTTTTATTGCTACGATACGATAGCATACAATATATAAGACTTTCGCTTTACTGATGTCGTTAAGCGTCCCCTTACGTCAGTGTTAATAGCAATAGACACCTTGGTCAACATGTTAGCTTACATGGAATTTTCTGAAACATTGGAAATACATCCGCATACCTTCGTTTGCGTAGAGCAAAGAAAAAAATTAAAAAGAAAAATAGAATTTTTCTCTGACTGAAATAAAACATTTACGCTGTTTATGAAATTTCAAAATTTAACTAATCGAGTGGAAATCATATATAACATTAATTACAGGTCACCGGTTAAAAAATTAAAGTTCATGGCTATACAATATACTAACGTACATTATTTTTTAGAAATGAGGATATGTCGTAGACTTCGTGGATTCTCGTACAATACATTTTGAACGACCATGATACTGACAATATTAATAATAAAACTGACAATATAACTATTGTTCAATATTAAGGTATTTTATTTTTATTAAGATATTGATATTTCGGCTCTCTCACAAGTGTTGTGTTTGTGAACAAGCCGCTTATAGAATAGAATAGAACAATCTTTATTGTACACCAACAAAATACTGCTTTAAAAAATACACAAAGTGGATATGTACAATGGGCGGCCTTATCGCTAAGAGCGATCTCTTGCAGGCAACCTTTGGATGGACAAAATCGATAATACATATATTTATAGTTTTGTTTTTGTTTATTTGAATGGAAAAATATTCTGTACCTATAAACTAGATCTCTTCGAACTCATCGAATTTTTGTGGCTTATTTTATTATGGACAAGAAGTAATAGGTCGGGGAAAAAGTCTTTTCATATTCTGTATGTTTAGAATTGAAGAAAAATTTCCTTTGGTTGTACTGTTTGTATCTGGCTGGTTTTAATATCAACAAATATAGGACATTAAGAAAAAGAAAAAAGAAATGTGTGTGTAATTCATTTTTATGTAAAAGTTATTGGTCAAATTAAGACAGATGTATTAAATAATTAACATAAATTAATTAACCAACGAATTTTAATACGCTAATGCACAAAAATTATACACTACTAGGACTAGGACGCATTTTCTGAAGGCTTCTTAGTACGCAGGAGCAAAGACAAAGATTATAGGAAACACTGTATGCTAGTATTCTATTTCATTCTCTCGCAGGCTAAATCATATTCATGAATGAATATGTTTGTCTCTTTTTAGTGTCGCTTTTTCTATTCATTTAATTTTCAAATCACAGCGATTCTAAAGAAGTTTCACTTCCATAAAAGGAAAAAACACTTTCAGAGTAGCACAAAGTATTCTTTTATTTAGAAAAAATAAGGTTGTCTAGATGCCGACCGTCATGCTGCTGGCACACCTCTAAACTCGAACGAAGATTGCTAATAACGCATTGCTCCCGAGACTGCCATAATTTTGGGACCGATGGTGCCTTTTCCTGACATAGCAGCCTAGGATATGATCTTCGGGCAATGGTGAGGTTACTGATATATATGTTTCGAATCCTCTGTCGAGTAGCGACAATTTTGTTTACTAACATGCTCGTCTAAATGGCAGTTGGCCTCGTCCCTAAACAGCATGTTATCAAAGGTACTTAACTACTTTAACATGTCGCTGGTGAATCCTAGTTGATTATCATAATCTGCCTCGCACCAACTGTATTTTATTATACAGACAATTATTTATGTTCAGTAGTTGACTCCGAATGGATAAGGAAGGATTGAAGGATTTTAACAATCCGAAGCCGAACTTCTTAGATCGTTGCTTCACCTCTAACAGGTAACCCGCGTTTCGAATTTGCACTGTTGAAAAAATTTTTGAACATCCTAATCCACCAATAGCATATTTATTACCATAATAAATATACTATTTAATACTTGTTTCGAAACCGATGTGGTTGAAGTTAAGAGGTGTGCTATAATCAGACAAAATTAAAGCAGGAATGAAATCAAAAAGGAAAAATTGGCCAAAAAGTATATTCAACGTAAGACTACTTTTGAATTTAAATCAGGTGAAACAAAAAGAAGTTTCCAGGATAATTTGGCTATTTATTCATGTTCCTTATTTTAACATGTACTTTCGCAAGTCTTTGTCTTGTCAGTAGCAGATGAAACACTGATTAGATACGCCTGATTAACTCTCCTTTTGTTAGAATCCAATCATGTTTAATACCGCTGTGTTGAATGGCTTGTGAAAAGTTATAAGTACGCATTTAGACGACATGAAAACTCATAAACGTTTCCTGAAAAACAAAAAATTATTGTAAGTTTTGTCAAATTCATGTATTTTGTAAATTTCACACTTTATTAAAGTAATTCAGTAAAAAAAATACCAAATGAAATATAAAAGTCCACGACAGAAAGGCGTTTATATGCACTTTTTATAGTAATAAGCTCTTTGACGCGATTCCTTTCACGACCATTTTCAAAGGAAATTCTAGTCAAAAAGTGAAGAGAAAAATGGCATTTGCTCCACCCTCTACATTTTCTATACGTTTCAATGAAACTTTCAGTTTGATTTTAAAGGTGTCAAGTCGATTGTGAGTACTAGGTACTAAAATTGCTGATTTTGAAAACTGACTATGTGTGACTCTTCCTAAAAAATCGGCAATCTTTTTCTCTTACTCTAAATTTTGTACAATCGAAATTTCATTTATTTGCAAGTACGAATTCTGAGCTACTCTGTTTCTCCACGGGTTTATTTGATTAGTAATTATTTTAAACTTTTGCTTCTTGTATACAGGAATAATAAGCTAGCCAGGAACTTCAAGTAAAAAATACTAATGATGTCATACTACTAGGTTAATTCCTCCAACTAAGGTCAACGTTTGTGTTAAGAATAGGTTCACGTCGTTATAATCCCACCCAGGATTTGAATCAGGAAACTTATGCTACCGTCCCTTTTATTTTAAAACACAAATTTTCTCGAAAACGTGAAAGCGTTGCGGTTGAGAGCGTTCATAAACTTTACCATGACACAATAATGGATAACATCTGAGAGTGATTTACTAGCTGCACTGTACGCGACGACAGGAACCTTGTCGAGAAAATGCTATCGGCTGAGATAGCAGTGTCATAGCTAGTGATGAATGAATGACGTAGGTTGAATAGATAATATAATTAATTAGGCCACTTCCTTTACATGAATAACAAAAGCTTCCGTAGATTACGGGATTCGTAGCTCTATATCTCTCTAAGCCAAACTCACTAAGCTACGTCCTTTGATTCGAAGTAGCCATTAAAAGTGTCGGTCATACTTCTAATATAAGGAAAGAAGTATATAAGGGACTCCAACCGACAAAAGTATTGTGTACATAGATTAACATTTCATTTTACTTACGAGGGTACTAAGAACCGCATAATTGCTACTGTCACACGGAAGTTCTTTTATTGAATACCAAAAATTAACAGCAGAACTTGTGTTATATATTTGCTGCCCCGATCCGTGTTCATTTTTACACAGCTAAGATGGCAGACATACACGTATGTGTAGAAATTTCGGAATTTAAGTATTAGAAAAGTAACCAATCAACCAACATCACATCCGCATTCAACTTCAAAACTAGAACTCGATGAAACAAATATCGGCTTGTGTATAGGCATGAAGTGTGAATGATTTAATAAAAGAGAAAATAAAATAATCAGACAAATTACAGCTTCCTTTTATTATACCTATATTCCAATGAATTGATTAAATATATGTATATCCATAGATATAATCAAAGTCCTTCTTCCTGAATGCACCAAACTTACAATTTGGTTTTAAAGAGGGTGGTCTATTATGCAGTTATATGCATAAGTTTTAGAAAAGCAAGACGAGGCCAACGCATATAAGTTTAATTTCCAGGATTTGTTACGTGTAGAGCTGGTGCAAAATTCAGTGTTTTCCATAATTGAAATCATAATATCATAAAATGGACTAGTTAAATAGAGAAAAGTTTAAGTTGAAACCATTTTAACTTATCTCTCAAAAATCTATTTAGCGCACCAACATGATATATGATCCTGTTTGTATGACTTAATGTACAAAAGTAGGTAAAAGTAATAAAAAGTAGTAAAATATGAACTTTCGTAGCAATACTTTCGTGTATTAAAACTGTTAAGATCTGGTTGACTTTTTGACTATTACTATGAATTTTTACTGTATCTACTTAGGTAGAGTATGTATAAAAACTTTAGATTATATATAATTGTACATAATCATTAATATACGCGTATTTACTAATTATGGATTGTGAAATCAATACATACAAATAAACATAATTGAAGTGTCTGTTTGTAATGTCAAATTTTTTTTCAACTCATACAGTTATTTACACGATACCTATCTAAAAATCAGTTTTTTTTTGTCCGTCTGTCTGTTTGTTCCGGCTAATCTCTGGAACGGGTGGACCGATTTTCACGGAAATTTTACTGGCAGATATCTGGTATTATAAGGAGTAACTTGGCTACTATTATTTTGGAAAAAGAATGAGAGTTCCGCGAAAAATAAATTAATATGTACACGCGAACGAAGCCGCGCGGGAACTGTTACTAACCTAATAGGTTACTTTTTTTTATTAGGTCCTAAGAACATCATAACAGTCGTTCATTAACGTGTTTTAAGTGTTGTTCTGCAGTAAGGCACCTTACTTATAGTATTTCAGACTAGTTACTACCTAGTTGACTGGCCTGTTGATCTAGTGGTTACTAACCCTGACTGCTGAGCCAGAGTGGTCGTGGGTTCGATTCCCACCCAGGACAAATAAGTGTGTGATGAGCATGATCATTTGTCTGGGTGTAATTTATCTATAATATGTATGTATTTAGAAATATTATATAAGTATGTTTATCAGCAGTCTGGTTACCATAGTACAGGCTCTGCCTAGTTTGGGATTAGACGGCCGTGTGTGAGATGTGTGAAGTTATTATTTTTTTTTGGTTTTATTTCCAGGTAGACATTTCTTTAATATGGTGTACATTTCTTTGCACAAATGAACCCTCTTCTATTACCTTATTCCCTCTAACTGATTTTATTTGATACTCATTGATTTCATATGTACGGGTAAAGAACTAATACATATTTTCAAAAAAACTATGTTGAATTAAAATCGTCCAATATATCAAATATTCGAAGTACCTACCTACGTTATAAGGTCGGATTTATTCTGTCCCCAAGCTTTTGCGTCGTACTTATATGAGGCATCACATTTCATTGATGGATGGGCCCCTTTAATGGATAACGTCATTGAAGAGATCGCCAACAGTGGTGATTTACAAGTAAATAAACGTCATGACTCATCGGTGCTGGAGTCCATTTTTTACGACATTGTGACACATGAACATGGATGGCTTAGATAATACTTAGAGTCAATACTTTGCATATAAACAGAATGTATATTGACTCTAAAATTAGTGAGGCAAATGATTAATGAAGAAAAAAAAAATGATTTTTTACGCCGTGACCAGCATAAACTCAATATGACTAGGTTTCGTAAGTATAGTTATCCAAAAATTAGCCTAGGCCTAGGCCCTAAAGGATACACCACAATCGATTCACCTGAAGTAATGGGGTTGGGGCTTTAAGTCTTTTAAGTGTACAAATCGTAAAAGTTTAATCGTTTATAAAATGAAGGTATTTAGTGTCTTTTTACAGACATAATGAACGGTATTATAAATACCATGGTTTCAAGATTTGAAAGTCTCTCTTAATACGTGAATTACCAATGAACTGATTGTTATAATTTTCATCAATTGATGGTAACTAAATATACCTTACTAGCAACCCGCCCCGGCTTCGCACGGGTACAAGTTATACACCAAAACCTTCCTCAGTAACCACTCTGTCTATTAGTGAAAACCGCATGAAAATCCGATCAGTAGTTTTTCAGTTTATCGCGAACAGACAGACAGACATACGCGGCGGGGGACTTTGTTTAATAATATGTAGTGATTTTGCAGATTTTGTAGAGATAGAACAAAAATGTACAAATAAAATTACTAATGTGGAATTAGGACACTACCTCATTAGAGACAGCACAAAGTGGCTGTGATTGGTCGATTGAGTGGACATAGAACACTCAAGAACTAAACGCCTCTTACGACGTAGGATATGAAACAAAAACTGGACATAGAGCAAATTTTAATTTATTTTACATTTTCTATTTTATTTTAATTTTCGATAAATTTGGTCGATAGGACAGGAGGAAGGAGGAAATAAGCACTAAGGCGACGATTAGATATTTCATAACATTTTTTATCACTCACCAGTATGAAAAAAATAACGTTATATGTATAAAGTACAGCCTCACAGACATGTATGCCAGATGTAATGAATGATAAACTGAAGAAGCACTTTACTGACTCGATTTTATCCCTTTGTTTTGTAAGCTCAAATAGTCCAGGATAAAAAAAAACATTGTGAAACTAACAACGTTTTGAATGACAATGTAAATACTCTAAAGTTCGTAATGTTTGAAACACTTCAGTCCAAGACATTTTGCTACAATGCTAATAATTATCCAAGTTGGGATTTGAGACAACGTTTGTAATACAATTCCTTGTTTCATCTGTGAAATGACATTCGAATCATAAAACAGCACTCGACATCTTTGAAATCATAGTATTTTCGATCTGAACATATTAAATCTATAAATAACTAGCTCTTATCTGATTTTTGTTTAATATCACTACCAATGTTCTCAGACTCGTGGAATGTTCGACCTTATTCATAAAAGAAGTCATTTATATAACTATTCACTACCTATATTTTAATTACGGTTTATGAGTTACATTACAGAGTAGCGGTTCCTGAAATTCAGTAAAACCTTACCAAAAAGAGGGTTTTATTCTCTAACAGTTGTTAAAAAAACGAGTGGGCAGACACTTTCCTAATGTCATTATGATACTTTTTGTCTCTTAATTTTTTTGAGGGAGTTCCTTTTGTTTAGCATATTTTTGAGGCAATTCTAAAAGCATTTTCAACAAACCTTATTTTATTTTGGGAGCATAAATTCAGTTAGTTACATTTTTACGTCAAAGTCGTGAAAATACAATTGTATAAGAGCTAGCTTGTTTTATGTAGGTTTTATTGTGCTGTATTAAATCTGAATCGCTTATCAAATAGGAATATAGCTTGACATAAAATGTAAGGTTTCGTATATCGTCATCAATTCTTACAAAAGTATCGAATGGTCTCTCACAATGCCTTTTGCAGATTTGTAAGCAAGCTTCACGAGATCATCATATTGTTATGTGAGTAACATGTATCTAACGAGACCAAAGACCTTGACCTTGTGCTTATTCTCTAGGAAAGCATGTTTAATTACAGTCGTACTACATATATGTATGTAGTTCTGTAGCTTTAAATTGATTGACTGAAAAGAAGGAGCTAGCGCAAACCTAAAGCGACTTAAATGAGGCGTGTAATAGGAAAGCGCGTTAGTCGGACACGTTTACGTTACGGTGGCAATAAAGAAAAGTGCCCTTATATCCTTCCAAAATACATTGGACCATGAATAAACGTAGGTAACAAAAGCTTTTTTCAAGCAGCAGTAATGGTGAGTTTAGTAAATACATATTATTATCGATCGATTTTCTTTTCACCATCTAAAATTCTAAAATATCATTTTCTGTCCTATTACTTCAGTCTGTAAACACTCGAGTTATAGCGCTGTAGCGTTTTTTTTTGTTTTAATCCAAATAAAACGGAACATGTATTTTGGTTTGAGTGGCTTCTCTAGTACATAATATCTCGATATTTGTAAACAATATAACACAAAATACCAACTAGTAATATTTGTCGCGTATAATAAATTTGTAAAGAGTATCCAAGTGGGATAAGAAAAAGAAAAAATGGAAAAGAAAGTAAGTTACTAAAAACTAGGTATTAACCAAGGCTTGGGGTCGGGAACAGTCACTATTTTCTAGATAAAAGGTAGATACCCTATGTCCTTTTCTGTAGGTACCCCTGTACAACCTGTATGCAAAAGTTCATGTTGATCGTGTAGTTATTTCGTGAAAGCGTTACAAACAAACTCACATTGGCATGTCTAATATTAGTTAGCAGTAGACAGCAACTTTTTATGCGCTAAAGCTGAGATTGCTCGTAGGGAATATATCTGCGGCCGAAGGGTTTATAGTAGACAGCTACTTTTTATGCGCTAAAGCTGGGATTGCTCGTAGGGAATATATCTGGGGCCGAAGGGCTTACTTATATCTTCTATTCTGTACATACTCAACGCTCAACTGTTCACTGGACACATAAAGACAGGATAACCCACAGTTTTATAACTAAGGCGGCCTATTTGTCTTGTAAAAGTAAATATTCCGCCAATTCGGGTCCCCACACGTAACAAGGTCATCTCCTATTGTGTTCAACACGGGAACGCTCTTTACTTGATGAAATAATTTGTACAAACGAATATTTTTCGCCGTTTGTTCTGTTTGTTCTAGTGAGTTTTTGAAATTATAATTTGATTTATTTGAGTGCGTGTTTTAACAACTCGACGTACTACTCAGTATGTCGAGTTGTTGTATTTAATGTCTATGTAAAAAATGGTAATTTTTTGTAGGGAATTTTAAGTTGTAAAAAGGTAGCTAAAGTATTTGTCATTTAAAAAAAGGAAATGGAACATATTACGAAAAAAGTTAAGGTATGCGAAACATGGTAGCATGACCATTGTCATATTTTTCTTTTTATTACAAGTGTACGGTATGCTAAATGAAAGATGAACATAATAGTAAGAAATAACTGTATTCAAGAGAAGCAGAAAACTTAACAGATTTACAACGGAATTGCTATATATCGATGCGCGGCGAATGATGCGTTAGGTCGCGCGGAACGATGATGCAACAACAACTGTTTTATGGTTGATCAATTAATTATAATATGAGTTTCGCTGCGCGTCGATGTCAACATAAAACTATAACTATTGAAATGTACGGGTTTGCTCGTACAAAAAGAAAAGTCAATTTTTGACATCGGTAATAGCTGTTATCAGCGGAAGATTATGTGACTTATTGCAGAACTACACGAATTCACCTTAAGATTTCAAGAGTAATTTACACCTCACAAGCTTAGTACAGGTATAAAAATTTATAATAAATTATTTACTTGCGTCCGTTATGCCACATAGCCATGAACGATAAAATAATAAGGACGCCTATAATCGCATATTTATGCAGTAAATATTTCTATTCACATCCCAACATACAAATACCATATCGTTACATCGCCTCGTTCAACAGAGACGCATTGAAATGAATACGTCGGTGCGGTGCAAACAGAATATTTCACAGTACATCGTTAAAAGTTATCGCGCCTCGTTCACACCGCTTAAGCACGTCCAACTATAACTTAGTTTCCAAATTTAATAAACAGCATCCCGCAATGCACGCAAACCTTACTACTTATTTAGAGTAAAGTGTATCTATACATATAAGCATTAGATTTTTTTAAATCAAGTTCATATATATTCCTGACTTACTAAACTTACACGTTTTGATACATAGGTAATTTTGATAACTGGTAAAAGTACTAAAGGAGAAGACCTCTGGATGTACTATTTACCTAGCTTTTTAAAGGTAGTACAGCAGTAACAGCAAATTCAGTTTTCCAACACAGGTAGATAACTGCAAATATTTCCAATCTATGGAAAACTGCGTTTGGTCAGCATGTAGAAGTTTAATTTGTGTTATATTTCTACTAATACTCGCAAGTAGTATTTCAATTGTCCTCAAGCGCGAGTAATCTAACATGTGGCTGGTTTTCCTCATCTAAAATCCCAGGTATCTGCGTACATAATAGTTTTACACACCTAGCGAGTATGTGTGTAAACTAAAATGAAAGGTACGGCCACTTTAGTCCCAATAAGGCATGTTGGTAGTGTGCTGGCACGGTGAGTTCAATTTTTACAATATGCCCCGCGCCCAGCATACGTTTACAGTTAAGAAATGATGCTTGGATCATTTAAAATAATATTCTCTTAAATCTTTTCACCTTATAGGATTTGAGCATAAAATGTTGTCTCCAAGTACAATTTTCATTTAGACTTAATTCTCAGTCATTTGTAACGCTGAAATGACTTATTTAAGTTCGGCGGATAAATAAGTTGTAATAGGAGGCCACAACCCTTTGAAAACTAAAAAACAAACTAAGAGCTTAGATAAAGCTCAACCTTAACAATATCTAAGCCACCGTTTCCTTAAGTGGAGAACTATTATACGATCCGAATTTTCAGTTACCGCTCTCTCATAAATGATTGATTATTCTGCGAAAATAAACTAAACAACACGAGGGCGCCCTACTGCAGAAAATGCCACTGCATTTTGCCAATCATTTAACATTTTCCGGTAAAGTTGCAACTGGATATAGGTAATAAATAAATTTTACGTTTGTATTAGCCGATGCAATGTGCCCTAACATTTATTGTATTGTCAACTAAAATGATTACAATAAGGCAAACTGACAAAAAATTGTGACGCTTATTAAGTAAGTACTCTTTATTGTACACCAAACACTTAATATATATACATATAAAAAACAACTTAAACATAAAATGCACAAGGGGCGGCCTTATCACAACCAGCAATATCATCAACCTTTGGATGGACAGGACTATAATTATTTAGTGTGGGTGGTTATGGTGTCAAGTATACAATATGTACTAATTAAGCATGGTAGGTTAGAAGTGTAAAACATATTTTGAAATAAGTAATGCTATTTACATGAATGAATTGCCAAAAAATATGTTAAAAACTTTGATGCTGGTCTGACAGGTTCTGTTTACATGCCCTAACTCATAAAGACGTAGAAAAACAGAATAATTAAAAAAAATGTAAGTAGGAAGGCGCTTTTTAGTCACAGGTCGTAATAATAAACCCAGGTAGAAAAAGGAGAAATGTTTCGAAATACGAACAGTTAATCCATACATCCTAATTCATTATTTTTTCACTTAACCCCTGAAAAATGATTATAGTCAAATCAATTTTGATATAATGGTTTATCACCTTTAGCTAGTCGGCGGTACAGAAATAAAATAATTGATTTAAAATGATGATGAGACTTCTTTTTCTCTTTACTGAGACTCTTTACTCTCTCTGACACCTACTCTGCCGTGGTAATTGAGATAGCGTGAGCTCACCTACCTTGGTGTTTTGCTTTAAGTCCGTGAAATGTTTACGTTCAAGTCAACTTGTAAATTTTACGCTTCCAATATTTTCGCAATCATTCAAACTTTAAGAAAATTTCGTCATTAATTATGGCCGATAACACTAATAGACAACTGAATACTAAGTTAGTAGAAAAAAAAAATTACAAGTTCGATCTTCCTTTTTTTTCTCTTCTCCAAGAATAGGTCTGAGGAGTATTAAAGTATCAAGACGTTTAAGCTACTACAAGTCGCCTGCTAGTTCGTTTTGAGCCAGTATAAAATGCAAACAAGATTTTCTGGGTTTCGAAACATCCAATCTGACCTATAAAAGAGACAAGGTTCGGTTCACAATCAGACAGTGTAACGCCATTACAGTTAGAATAATGTCGCTACTTTAACCAGATTACAGTGTTGGAAGGCAGCTTTTCAATGGTTGATAATAAGATTTAGGTTGGTATTTCAAAGAGAGTGCGTAGAAACTTTAATAGTAAATGCTCTTTTAGTTTAAAAGTCGATTTTTTATTGGTAATATTACTGAAGACCGGATTGTTTCATCTTACTGTGCTTTGTCTAACAACATGATGCAAGGAATTTTGTCTGCCTGTACTTAAACTGTTGAATGTGTATGTATCTACGTATAAAACGTATTATTTACAGTAGTATAGATATGCACTGTCTTCGTCGAATTTGATAACATTCGACATTGTTCACGCCTGCTGTAATAATAGGAGCAATTCGCAGGGAAGCGACGCAGCATATACGCTCTCATTAATTAAGCATGACCTTCACGTCATTTTTAATGTCATTTCAATTACTTACAAGTCACTCTGCACTTTGCTACTGAATAAACGTGTCATCAAGAGTTAACACGATTTTAATTTCAATTTTTGATAAACCGGGATTAAAGTATTCCACATCCTTAACAGACACTGATATATAACTTGCCATCTATAACGAACATAACATTTTAGTGTAAGACTTAAGATTGTGTTGATTATTAAATTTTACCATAAGATACCTTCAAAGTTAAATCTCAACCAGTGCAAAGATAAAACTTAGTCGCACAAATGGTATAATATGATAAAGATTCTAGAGCAAATGAGAAATATACACTGTTCGGTGAAACTAGCGCTTTTCTTTCTTAGATAAAATACGGTACCTACTTTATTGACGCTTTTCCTAGAAAACTAGAAAAAGTTTACAAACAAATATGTAATTTCCTGTTTATAACAACGCGAAGAGGTTGAGAACAAGTTAGGAATAAAAACTCTTATTTAGCAGTTATGCAATATGAGAAACAAAAAAACTAGATTCAGAAATAACTTTCAACTTTTTTATATTAAATAGCAAAAAAAAATTATGGTGCCATTTAAACCACATAATATCCTACACTCGACCTAATACCTAGTTAAACCACCAAACAACTGAGTTCAGTAGCTAAGCAAGAGCTGGCAAGGTCTTCTCTCGAACTACTACTTTTGTCTTAAATTAGCGGCCCGTCCCAAATTCACCCGGTTTGTTCAATGTCTTCAATAAATAGCCTATGCATCTAGAAAAAACCTGAAAGGCTTTCTCAAAAAGGAGCCGGGACTCTGGAAATTACTCTTCCTATACATGTCTACAATTATAACATAGACACAAGAAAAACTTAAGTGCCTCATAAACACCGTAAAACCTTCAGTGCCAACTAGGGATCCTATGCACCACGCGCAATGTTGCTTACATTATCAAGGTAAGCAAGCAATCTTCAGAATTATTCTGTTGTACGAGGCGTGGATTAGCCGATGAGAAACATTGTTCTAAAACTAAGTTGTGTGTATATAGAACAGCACCGTCATTATTTGTTAGCGGCAAATGGGATACAAGGGACAAGCTCTCAAGCGTCACGACTAACTCTACTCATGCGAGTAAGCTCCAATAAGCCTAGAGGCACTGACATCCTAAATTCGAAGCTCTAATCAAGAAGATCAGGTTTTAGTAAACTTTAGAACGCCCCGAATTGGTGAAGCCATTTGTCAGTAGACGAAAGCAAAACCCACAGCCCCTATTTGCAGACCACTCGATCGTTACCTACCGTGAGTGCTCGGTTTCCGAAATAGCGACAACAATAAATCTAAAGTCAGGGCCGCATTTGCACTGTAAATTAATGCGGGACAAGTGCTAACTTGTAGAACTCAAACTTTGTAAATGCGTTGAAAACTAGCTTTATCCGATTTATGTAAGCATAGGAAATGACTACACTGCAGCGCATTAATGTCTAGTCTAAATGGAGTACGGCTGTTGAAAATCCGCAAATTCTACTTGTGCACAAGAGAAAGAGGTTTCCGTTATTACATTGTTTCTCAATGCTTGTAGCTTTAATTTGTTGTATTTCATCATACAATGAAATTAAAAACAAAAGTACCTTGGTAAAGTCTAATATAATAATAATTTGATATAAACAGGGCTTGTATTGTTCCTGGTTTATATTCGTGAAAGACAAAAGTAAAAATGCACTTAGTTTATGTAAGTGGATAATGAGATTTAGGTGTTTAGGTTAGAAACATTTCATATCAGTTTCTATGAATTAAAATTAGTTCATACAAACTGATATGAAATGTTTCTGAAATTCCAGCCGGTTGTTTGTTGGGCCTGAATAATGTATCTAATCGCAAAACACATTGTCCGGAGATACTTTATGGTTATGTGGGACGTTTATTAGCTATAGATCACCGGAAATGCCAATACCTACTCAGCTCGGTCGACTGGACCGTCCAAACCTGTTACGCTTTTATCTCTCAATACGAATAAGGACCCTTAATGTTTACGTCAATAATTCCCTTTTATCATGGTATACTAGAAACCTTAACAAAGGTCTTGAAAAATCAAGTGAATAAAGTAATGTAATTTCAATACCCGCCTTATCCATTAGATAAAGCGCATTTACATTTAGTTCTTCCTTTTATTGAAAATGGAGTAATACTTATGCGCAGGTAAAGTCTACGGATACCTCCCTATCCAAAGCTTCAGGCATGAATCCATCGCAGCTTTATCTACAAAAAATACAGGATCGTCAACATAAATAACATGAAATGTGTCATCTTAAGAAAAGACAGGAAATCCTTCCCTTATCGAAATCTTTACTGTATCTGGAAGTACTACGATAAAACATCATTGTCAGATTTATGGATCTCTTGACAGACTCAAATATTTCAACGGGTATATATTTCAATAGAAGCAAGAAAAGTTGCGCGGTGCCGGTGACTCTCGGATTATAAATGTATAATCTATTTAAATGTTTTACGAGGTTTACTTTACACTATTTGGGGCTGATTTCAATCGTTGTATAAATTTTACTTTTCGAAGAAACTTTTACCTTCATCTGGCCTTTTAACAAAATTAACTTATACTATATTGTAACATCGAATACAGTCAAGTTCATGTCATTCTCTTTGCCTATACTGGCGCTATAATGTCTTGATTTGTTATTTACTGCTTTCAGCTGAACAGTTTCGGTTTGACCATATGGGACAGTCTTCTCTACCCTCCAGACTAATGGCATTCGTCATTTGCTTAGAGAAGCAACACATTTACAATCGAAACAAAAGATATTAATCTATTAACAGCAGTGTCATTTACGACAATGTAGGTAGAAAATATTATTATAAATCGAAAAACACACACGAACACTATTATATCAGAATTGTGTTTGAATTTTATTACTAACGTATAATTTTTCTTGGCGCAGAGGTGAGATGATAAGACGTAACCTACTTGTTTATCACTCTATCATCCCCATGGCAGCTGGTAATCCTACTCATTAGCAGGAACACAACACTATATTAGTAGCGTTGTTTACAGGCTGTATTCTGTACTTCACTAAATACTGTTGGTGTTTATTAGTATCAGTAATTATTAGCAGTTTCATAAAACCAAAGTATTCAATGTTAATGGAATATAATAATTATCAATGTACTTTAATTAACTACTCCATATTTACTGTTTGATATATATATGTTTGTGCAGTAAATGTACCAACAATACATGCGGATAATAAGTAAATTAAAATCAAACAACAGCCTATTAGTTTAACCCTTCACTCATTTACTCGAAAAGCAACTTTTTTATAGTCGATAACATAGAAATGATAATTTAAACAAAATATATGATGCTTGATGCTTAAATAACACTTAAAAAAAATTCAGTGTCTAGAAGCCTTTTTCATATTTAGTATTTACTTTTTATTTGCATGCTTCGCTTCCAAATATTGTAGTAGCTGATACCCAACATAAAAACAACGAAAATACAGAAAGTAACATACAATTTTTTGCAGTAACAATAGAGCTACCAACGGATGATGGTATCGCCTATCGGCAAATAGATGGCATGCACGGTAAATTGGCACTCGTCACTAATCGCTTTTTGGCAGTGTACCCGTTTGCGATATTGCCCAAATCCGTCCTGTGTTAAACGATGATATAATCCGAGCAATGTCTTAGCAAAGGAACGTTTAATATGGAGCTGTAAACAGAAGCATTAGATAGGAAAATCGCAAATAAGCACGTACAATGACTGCGAAGTAATAAAGATTATGGCAGTTACTGAAAGTAAAAAGATAATAAGAAAACTCGATTTAAAATCTCAAGATTACAACTTTGACGCTTGACACTTTTTGTGCTTGTCCCATGACAAAATGAGTCTCATAAGAACCTTGTCACTTGTTCTGTTAAGTTTGCCAACAAGTCAGTACTGTAACTTTTGTTAAAAAAATAAATATAAAGAACAATACATTTAATTGACACATAAGTAAAGGGTATAAACATTGGTATTGAAAAAAAACAACTATAAAGAATATATGAATATTAAAACAATAAAAATGAAAAGTAACTTTACAGAAGACAAATGATCTAAGCTAATTACGACAGACTTCTTGCACAAAGCTACGCTGGCTTTCTGCTAAGACATGTGATAATTTCCACGAACAGTAAGCACAGTTAATAAACACGAACCCAGACAGAAATTAAACTAAAGGAAAATGTTATGTAACAATAAAATGTATGTTATAAAAATGTATACAAAAATTATGTAATTTTTTTTTTTTTTAAACGACAACTCCCGCATTAGGAATTACTCCTATATCGCGGGGGACTTTGCAAACATATAAACAACGGACACAAAGAACACCCAGACTCAGGTGGGAATCGAACCCACGACCTATGGCATAGCAGTCAGGGTCACTAACCACTAGGCCAACAGGCCAGTCAATTACATTAACATGAAAACATACACAACATAGAGAGTATAAATACATAAAGAGTATCCTAAAAACTAAACATTGTTTCTATTGTGCTCCTAAATAAAATAGGTTCTTATGTCAAGTTCCACAAAGTACTGGACACAATTTAAACAGGTTACTTCGCAAGATACCTCGCGATACATCTACAAGTATTCGGGTAAAGTTAACCTCTAAAACTTTAAATATTTACAAGTTTCTCACATCAAGTGTTGCGCGGTAGTTGGTTAGGCATAACCCCGATTTCGCAAGGGATCGACACACTTTGTTCCTTAGGGAACTAAACATATTTATGGTAGAAGTAGCTCTTTATCGACTTGCTTTGACAAGGTATGTAATATTAGTATCCTATAAAGGGTAGACTTTAGAGACTTTAAGAGTCTTAGAGTGTATAACAAGCTATGGTCAATTTTTCACGTTGTGTAAAGAATTTATGTTTACAAAATAAAAACTAACAAAAGAACGAACCAGAAGTCTCTCTCAGAAATCAAAAGTATAGAAGCAAATGTTTTCTAAGTTTTAATACACAGGATAACTGTTATTTATGAATTAACATTTTATGTAAGTATTAGATTACAAACTGGTCTAATCGTTGTTAATTACGCAAATGTCAGGTCTGAAAACCAATACTGAGCGTTTTTGGCGGCTTTGAATGTTTTATGTAACGTGTGTTATACATGGAAAGATGTAAGCATGTTTTGGTCGTACCTATAGAAGAAACCGTGAATAAGGTAGAGATTGAACAACTTTTTTTCTTATATTATCGTTCTATAATAATGATTACATATGTTTTTAAAATAATGTGTAAGGACTTGTTTTTGGGAAACAAAATACGTATTTAGGACCATTCACCACATTTTGAACAAAATGCTACAACAACACCAATCAATTAATTTTCATTACTTAAGGATTTAAAACATTTTAAAGGTAAATATAAAACGAAGTGTAGCGAAGCGCCAAATTTTACGACTAACATTTTATTATACTCGTAAAATAATTAACAAACCGATTTTATTAACCTCGAAATCGAGTGCCTTAACATGTCGGTTCCGACACCAAAAGTAAGGAAAGTGTAAAAATGAGTCAAATACCAGAAAACGATGTTTCTGCAACATTTCGGTACAATTTCATCGTACTGACTGTTGCTACTGTGCGACGAAGCGCAAAGATACTATGGAACATCTCTTAAAAGTTTTAACAATAATTTTCAATAATGTACGTTTCACCGTTTGTTAAGGAACCAATTAGCCTGTTCCAGTCCACTGTTGGACATAGGCCTCTCCCAGTGTGCGCTATAGCATTCGGTCCTCCGCCTTCCGCATTAAGTCCCTCCCAGTTACCTTTCTCAGGTCGTCAGTCTATCTGGCTGGGCCGTGGCTTCCGTTTACCGATTCGCGGTCTCCACTCTAAGACCTGTTTGTTCCAACGGCTATCGGTCGATCGGCATACGTGGCCAGCCCATAGCCACTTAAGCGTGCTTATTCTGCGAGCTATAGTTAAGGAATGCATCATTCATATTCACCATTTCTGTATACCCAAGAATTCTTAATATGTTAAAGAGGCTTCGCTCCGTTGAACCCTTGTCTTGTTATTGGAGTGAACGATTATGAAACAGTTGAAACTGTTTAATTGGAACAATATCTTGTAAGGCAATGCCTATTTTAACAAGTTAGCGTGTTATTTCTTTAATTATTTTAAAGCTATAATAACGATCATTGTAAATAAACACGTGTCCTATCTTTTGTTGAGTTGCCTCTGAAAACTGCTTTCTTTTAAATTACGTCATCAATTAACGGCACTTTTTTCTCTGATACGTTAATGCACCTACAAAGTAATGTGACAGTACCTGTTGCCATAACAGTAGTGGTTTTAGTCGGTAAACATCCTATGGGGCGGTGTAGGACTACTACATGGCCCTTCTCTGCAATGTGGGGTCCTTGAAATTATTATTCATATATTTGCGTAGCGAGTTAAGCTGTAATGCTAAAATCTCAGATCACAAATCTTAGGGTTGAATAGTACCGGCCTGACCTTTGGAAAACTAATACCTATATTAAAAGCTTTTACTGTCTGCCAGGTCAAAGGAACCGACGATTTTTTTTTTGAAATTTTCAACTTGTCTGCCACCACTTTAGAACCGTGATAATCGTCTGCCGTTTTTTTTTAAACAGCTAGGATAGTATATTTTAACATATCTAAACGGCAGCTTTCCTAAAATACTTTTTTAGTTCATAAAATTATCACACCTGTCGCACCTGAGTGTAGCTGGGGCCACCGCGACCGCGCTTAGCCAGCCTCCACCTCATGGTTGGTAGGTATAACAGAATAACTGAGGAAATTTTAGGCTTTCCTAAATTATGTGTGGTCTGCCGTTCACTGACTCTTAGACTATTAGTAACGAACATCCTACACCACTACAAGTACTAACACATCGATTGTAACAATACAAGTCTACACATTATTGTTGTAGCTAAAATATATTTTTAATGAACTTAAATGTATTCATGTAAACTTACAAATATTCACCTAGAAGTAACGCAGTGTTTAAATAAAAACATGTCGACAATTTCAAATATAAATATATGTGCGAGAGGATAATACTTTATAATTGAATTGATATTAATTAAAGGTTAATGGGTACCACAGCTTCATTTTACTAGGACATTAATGAAATGGGCTTTTGTGTGTATGATGTATGATCGTCGATATAATGGGTATTGTCGTATTAATTAAGCTGAACAGAGTGTGTGGTGAAAAGGGGGTAAGTGGTGACTTTACCTACTGGAAAAATATTGCCTGAAACTGATTTTGACATGATTTAACTTGCACTGAGATTCAAACTTTCGCGTTCCTTGATATATAAGTATACATTATATATATACATATATTGAAATAGCCTGTGATCACGGCCAGTCGAAACGTCTGGTAATTCAAAAGGTATGTTTTACCTATTACGTGATCGCGTTAGTTCCCGTACGTATACATAAATTTAACTTGATTTTTTTCCGTCTAATGACACGGTTTTATTTCATCTAATGACAAGGTCGTGGAAATGTTCGTCAGACTAATGAAAGTCCAGAGCACAAATATGCATCTTTGAATAAGAGGAAATAGCGGCATAGATAAAAAAAGGGATACCCAATAGAAGAAATACACTTAATTATAATTTTTGGTGCTTCGAGCGAAGATTACTATGAAAAAATAAAGTCCAACTTAGTATAATAATATTATTATTAGTATTAACAGTACCTGTTTACATATATTAGTACTGTTTTATGTATTTTTTTTTTTTTTTTTTTTTTTATCGTGTGGAAACCCCCACGGGTCATCACCTCACCGGAGCTAACGGTAAAGTGGTATGTCGGAATCGAACCGACTAAAACCACACGGTGTTCCGTCACAAGTGGGTCTATTGCAGGGGAACCCGGGTATACCCTAGGAAGGAGTCCTCCGGGAACCCCTGCAAACCTTGGCCGCCTTCAGCAGGCGACCACATCATGGGGTACGGGGGGCCTAACCCCCCTCCAGATCAGAGAGGTGCGCGTGGAACACGTCGCGCCACCGTCTCGGGCCTGCTTCTGCAAGGGTAACGGTCAGCCCGACCCGTTACCCCCAGGCCAGCGCTCATGGAGGCCGGAGATCATTTTGCGCTCTCCGGCGCCTGGTGCGTCTTCTGCGGGATGGGAGAGTACTTGTCCTCTCCCGTTACCGTTCCGCCGCCTCTTTAGCCAACATCACCTCCTCGCAAAACAAGGCGGCGGAAACTGTTTTATGTATAGTATAACAGAAGTAACATATGGACATATATTTCAAAGCATTCCTAAACATTACCGCTCGGTCGTTATGATCATATAATAATTTTCAATAATTCCTCGAATGAAATCGTATGACAGATATAGGTATAATCCGTAATTATATTCAAAATACAAGGGCGGGTAAATCAGACGTTCGGTTACACGTGTCAATAATAGACATAATATTACATGTTGTGCTATCAGAACTAAATGGGCTTATATGAATGTACTAGACGTAAATATTTCTCTGTGGTACTTATTATGTGGCGGCGACATAATATCATAAAGTATTCGAAAATGTCGTGAAAAAATAGTATTATGATATCGCTTGGCCAAATCATTGAATATGATGACTGTATTTTGATGTTGTATTAAGTAGCTAACCACAAACATCCAATGGTATAAGCTTAAAAATAGGTAGCAGTGCTGGTACCGCGAAATGTATAATAATACGATAGACCGCCTCATGCAATGTATCTGCAGGAAGTGTACATAAATAAATAAATAGTTTATTGAAAAATGGAATGCAATTACATTACATTTTTTGAATGATATAGAATTAGGAGAGTGTAGTGAAAGTCATGCAAAAACCGTCCACGAAGTCAAAAGACGATGTAATTGGACAAGTAAAAAAATATATATTATTAAAAATTTATGTTTACAGCTATTCTCAAAAAATACTATGGCAACTGTTACAAGGTGAACCAAGGCTTTGATAAATAAGCACAAGTAAGCCTTTAAAAAAAACAGCCTGTGAAAATAAATTACAATGGATTAGTAAAATTTTAGAAATACATCACCATAATTCTTTAAACCGTTTAAGAGATGGCGAGCAGCCTTTACAGGAACCTACTATCTTGTTGACTTGTTATTGAAGTTTTCTTCCTCGTAGCCCCGAAGAGCTATCGATTCCTTTCTTTGACCGCCGGACTATGGGGTGTATTGGACTTCTTTGAACGATTAGCGTAAGGCGAAGAATATTCCCGTCTTGGCTGGACAACTGTCTCCGAAAGAATCCAAAGACAACAGAACTGTTCCCCCTGGTTAATTTTCTGCACAGTTTGAGTCAAGCGGAGGTTTGTGCTAGATGAAGTCCACCGCTCCAACGAATCTAGTACAGCGAACCTGCACACTGTACCTTCTAATATAATCTGACAATTCCTTTATTATCCTCAGACAGTTGCTTGAGAACGTAACTGTCCCAGACTTCAAGACAGAAAATAAACTTTTAAACGCGCTGTTAGAAAAATATATTCATTTGATTATCTTTACTAATATTATAAATGCGAAAGTAACTCTGTCTGTCTGTCTGTCGCCCTTTTACGCCAAAACTACTGAACCGATTTAAATGAAATTTGGTACACAGATAGTCTAGAGCCTGAGAAAGGACATAGGCTACTTTTTAATGCGAAAAAAGGGGTGGAAAGGTGGGGATGAAAAGTTGTATGGAAGTATCGTCATATTTAGAGCTAGAAGCTTGAAACTTTTTTTTTAAGTTGTTGATTTGATACAAATACACTATTCCACGCGGACGAAGTCGCGGGCACAGCTAGTTCTATATAAAACAGTTCGTAGACATTATGATACTGTACATCTAGTATTTATTTTTAAATAAATGATTTTAATTTGTGAGGTGAATAAATGTTTCTACTGCATATTCAAAAATCGATATAAACTATTTCTATTTTTTTATTGTGTAATGGAATAGTAATATAATATGGTACACGCCTATCCAAGAGAAACCTATTCACTCTACTCTTGAACGTTCCAGGATTATAATTGTCTGGACAAATAGACGCAGGTAGTTCATTCCAGACCTTGCAAATAAACTAAGCAAAGCCTATGGTAACCCGACTGCTGATAAACATACTTATATATTTCTAAATACATACATATTTTTTCTGAACAAATGATGGTAAAGTTCTCATCACACAATTATTTGTCCCAGTGGGCATCGTACCCACGACCTCTGGTTCAGTATTCAGGAAAGCTAAAATGAACTTTTTACTTTATTTTTAAATCGATTAAAACTTCCTCCAGAATCGGCGACATTTTTGATCATCACTAATTGACTATGTTTCGAGCAACCAAAAAAAAAAGGTATGGACAGAGTATGATCCAATACAAACACGCAAAAACAGAAAACAAAGATGGTTTTGGTGCAGTTTTTCAATACATTTTTTAAAATAACTGTTTGAAAAATTAACAAAGCAAGTCAAAGCCAATCCTAGCTTAACTTGTTATTTTCGAGTTTAGTAACTTTAGCTGCAGAACAATAATCGCATCGGAGAGGACAGTAATGATATTTGTTCAATCCAATAGCCACGCGAGATTCGCCTCGACCTCAAGTTAGCAGAAAATTGAATAAAAATAGTATTATTATTCGCCAAAAAATAATACTTTGTAGATAAAATTGGTAGACTAATACTCTTTGAAGAAAAGCTCATAACGAAAGTGTTCTACGCACTCCGACTAATGAATAGTAGCACTTTTATGAATTAAAGATAGTATTACTGAGAGCAATAATAATTACATATAAGAAATAGGTTGTTTCAGAATATAGATACAATACGAGTATATTAAAAAGGCATACTAAATTTAACCAAAAAAGCCCTGTCTGAACTATTTAGTTTAGGTAAACGATTAATAAAGAGTTATGTATTAAATAATATGCATATCTTTCATGATATACTGTCTTCGCGATCCGCCGTTGGGAAGGTCAATAAAATTCAACCATTTGAAAATCTCTAAATCGCTACATCACTTTCATAGACTGAAGATATACTTGCCATAAAAATGTATCTACGTAATTATGTATAAGGAAGAGGATGAGAAATAAACTCATGCGGCATTACGTGACCTTAGTACCTAAAAGTATTGCTTGGAACTACTATAGATTTAATGTGGTATTCTAGGTCAATAAAAAATGGAAATGGTTTCACAAAAAATTCTTTAGAATTAATTCATTTTAAGGGACACAGAAAAGAGTGTGATAATACGCTTAAATACTTACATAGCAAAGCATTTCGAAGTCATTTATTTATTCCTTTTTATTCTATTCTTCATTCTTCTATTATCCATTTATTTAGTCTTTGAACCACTTTGAGTGAAATATTTACAAAAAATAGCCAGAGAAATTCATTATTGCTGTATTACTACAATAATTTCAACTACTAAGTTTTAATACAGTTTATAACAATGGAATTAAAGTTTTAAAATACACAATAATTTGGCTTATATTTTTTCAATTAATATTACTGTTTTCAATTACAAGTACAACAAGTTGCAAAGGTCGTCGTAAGCAAAAACTCGCGCAGCGCGCGACACAGCCACGCGGCTCGTCTCCTGACACCGACTGATGCCGAATGGAACGTCAACATCCTTAAAACGGGAACGCAACTGCTCTACCAAAACTAGGTAAACATTTAAAAATGCACGAAAGAAGTCATAAAGACAAAGATGGCGATTTATGTTTTAGTATATGAAATAAATTTTGAACCACGTGAGGCGCTTTGGTCTGCTGGTACTTTTAATATTACGAGTTTAATTTCGAAATGTAACTTTCAGAAAATTTCTGTTGCAGGCAAGATTGGAACAGTGCCCGATAAATGTCAGATCTGAGCCTGCTTCCTATCAAACGGGACTTAGTACTTACCATTTTTTGGACAGTATAGAATATGTGCAAGCTAAATGTAGGTGAAAACTGCACATTTTTTACGCTCTAGTCTGCTTACAAGATAATTAGTGTATCGGTGTAGTATATGCATACTTTCTTAATATATTATATTTAAAGCATCTCTAAGGTTTCATAGTGCCCCAGATACTACACTTGACTATACATTCTGTTACAGAATTACTTTTTCAACGGAGGCTTCTACGTTCAAACAAAATGCTTTTCAGAGCTTTTAAGGTTTTTAATAACTTTTGATCTTTGAAGTTTTGTTGCAGTATGTTAAACTTTATGCAATCCAACTTTTATGTCCTGATTCTTGTTTTTCGTTTTATGTAAATTTTTATAGACTACAAAAAAATATACATACTTTTAGGTATGAGAGAATAATTATCGTAAGGTAATGATTTTTTCACAACTTCATCAAAAGTTTATTAATTATTCTATTAGTCAAGGGACTAATTTATTAATTCATATTACAATTGTTTGACTTTGAAACAAAAAGATTAGTAGTTGCTGGTCTGTATAACAAGTCGAGTTTATTTGTGACATTTTATTAGTATAATAATATAAAAGGGAGTGAGCAGTGAAATGACGAACGAGAGTAGAATGGAAGAAGAAAATATATTACGCCGACCCCAAAATAAAATTGGTACAAGGGTAGGCAGATGATAATGATTGTTGGTGTCATTCAGTGGCTAGAAAAATTAATGATATGAAAAAGTTTTTCTACATTGTGAAGCCATGCTTATTATAGACACTATAACAAAACATACCGAACAATCAACCTTTCGGAATAAAACCCTGTGAAAAGTTTCGTGACAATAGCATATTGTTGAGTTCAACTCACAATCGTAAAGAAATCCGTCATCGCCTTATCTGTTAGTACACAGGTAAAGCTCCTTCCTCTTCATATAATAACATACAAAAGTGAATAAAAGAATGAAAGTGATGGACTCTTTTTGTGTATCCGAGATCACGGATTTCATACTGAGATTACTTATAATAAATAATACTTATTTATTATAGAATAGAATATTTTCTTAGACGTAATACATATCTACTTTCTTTTTTTGTCATAATATAAGTCTAAGAATAAATAAGTGGAGTGGCTATGTAATATAATTACGAAGTATCGTGCTATGAGAAGGGCATTCCCCCTTCACTTGGCTGTGAATAACGTAAATAACGAGTTATTTACGTTGTTCGCATTAGTTGTGTTCCAGCTGAGAACCATGATTAAAATGTGTGTAGGTAAAAGGAGCGACTAGATTGCTAAACAGAAGTTCAGTGACTTGATTATTTCGCTTGAAATATTTCGGTTCCTATAACGTAAGGACGTGACGCTTGTTTGTAAATTGTTCATGTATTGGTACTGTGTGACTGTTCGTGTCTATTGAGTTCTAACTAGACATTTCAGTTAACAGACACCTAATTGCCAGAAAGGAAATGGATTCGTGTGGAAACGTTTACAAAGGGTTGCAACATTAGACCACATTCTCTTGAAAATGTTTTGTAATAGCCAGGCCTTCTATAGTTGATATAACTATGAAATAGAAAACAAATCACCTACGGTTGTTATATCAAGTTTTTGTGTGAGACGATACCAGGGGGGAGGGGGGGAAACAGTCTCTACACGGAAGAAAAGAATAAGCGAACCCAATTATTATTATAAAAAGGAACGTTATATACATAAACCTTGTAACATCAAAGTAAAGCTATACAGACAGTATATTGCAAACACACTGTCTGTACAGCTTATATATTATTCATTATCATATTGAATATGTTTTAAAACATCTGGAAATGTTTTATCTCGGTGTATTCAGTGTATCATCTTATTTTGTAAGTATATACAGTATGTACATTAGGGTGTACCGTCCATGTTTAAAAAAAAATTTTTTGGTCTACGTTATCACAAGAGGTATCAATATTTGCGTAATTTTACACAGATTACGAAAAAGGAATATAATAACTAGAATTGCGTGTCATCTTGAGGCTCTACCACGTTTTGTAAGTTTGGTAAGTTTTAAATTTTTACAGACTTAAATCGTATGCGTGAAAAATATAAAAATCAAGTTTAAAATGTAATTTATTTTTGAAATTAATTAAATAAAGCACAAGAAAACAAAGCGACCAAAAAAAGCTTGTAAAATATGACAAAAAAATAAAATGTTAACCTGTTTTTTGTGTCCACAATTTGATATTTTTCGAGAATCTGGTTCTAATAAAACAATGTATTGAAGTAACTAGTTTAACACATCTTTTGGATAGTCACCAATGTCAAAGCTCTTATCTTTTGAAGTAATTTGAAGGCCTCATTAAAAATAAGTCGAAGGACCGTCGGTGCTGTAACCAGACACTCGTGGCACATAAACATTTAGGTGTTATCTATTAACTGAATTAGGTTATTTGTTGATGGTTTAAATATCCTGCGTTTAGTGCTACTTTCGGCTTGCTTAGTTTTCATTATACTTGCCAATGCCAGCTCTCGAATGTATCGTCAAACATACATAAGTTTTCTAGGTGAAATAAGATTCCTTTCGATAACAGATTTTACAATAGAGGGTGCATAATCACAATAATCATAATCATAAAAAAACGTCTTTTACTTGATTAGGAACCCAATCGGAAGCAATACTTTAACCACGTAGTTGACAAATAATTGTAAATTTCTGATGAAGTAACAACAACAGCAACGTCGAAAAGTTTCTTAGATGACTCTCAAAACACTTCAGTTTGTTCTCAAATTTAAAATTCGTTTGCTTTCGGGGTATCTTTTCATATGAGGTACTTTTTGAAATAGGATTTCAGTAATGGCATAACTCGTTTCTTAGTTACTGTTAGAATCCAATATATGGTCGAAATATTGTTGATCTCTTCAAAAACAATCCCATATAATATTAGAATCAGATTGATCCTTTCCATTATATGTCAATTTCGGGTCATTTTTGATAAATAAAATAAATTTAAAGGCGTCTCTTATAATTGTCATCTGCCGATCGTCAAGTTGTCTATATGGTCCCAATATCAAAATGATAATTTAAAAATCAGAAAATCCGCTTTTAGCACAATTGCAACTGTACTTTTTAGCATATAAAATAATTTGGTTACAAAGAAAACACTCACGAGTCAAATCAAGAAAGTCCTCGAAACAAGTTGAGAATTAAGGGAATTTGCAGGTTGATATCGAATAAATTCGAAGCCGCCGGTAACGCGTAGTTGCATGCAAATCGAAACGTTGTGTATGCATTACATATAAAGAGAATAAAAAGTTTTTTTTAAGGACAGCGAAATATCACAATGAAAATGAACACTTTTTAAAACTTTGAAGACCGGTAGAGCCCTACTTTAGCCTAGATATAGTTTTATTTTATTTTTAAAATTATTTTGTTAATCTACGATCAATTACGCAAATTTGAGAGGTCTTCCGTTAAGAAAAACCAAAAAATTTTCGTGACACCCTAATGTACATATATACAATAGAAACATTATTTAAGAAACATTTTTTGTATTAGTGACGATCCACTTTTACTTTTACCTGATACGGCAACACTGCAGGGGAAATTCAAAATACAATGCAGTATCATTGAGGTTCAAATAATTATATAAAAAAGAATAACATTATACTTCGCTGCAAGGGGTTAAAGTTCTACTAGGTATCAGGAACTTGTGCACAACACTACAATGTAATATGTATATCACACATGTACTCAAGTAGTCAACGAGTATTCCTTGGTTTCATTTGTGTTTAAACGTAATAAATGTAAGTTTATTTAGTTAATCTGAGTTGGGTCAAGCGATAGAGCAGGGAACAAAGTTCGTGAAAGTTCACGGAACGTGGTCAGTTACTTACAATCCCTTTATCTAAAAAGTAAAAAGTTAAATTTTATCAACATAAACAAAACAAGAAACTTGTTATAGTAGCACCATGTCACTTGTTTATTGTTAGTTTAGTGCCATCTAGTATTAGACTGGTACTAGTTTTAGACTATTTGAAAAGTAATACATAGGTTTCCTTTGTTCATAGCTTTACTTTCTTTTTAATTTAGAAAGATTTAAATTTTAAATTCAGAACAGTTTACTCTTTTTTACAATTATGACGAAAATACAATTACTTACATTCATCCATACGTAATTACACGTGCCATAAATACAAAACATGTAAAAGAAAAGAAAAAAGTGATTGATCAATATTGTGACAGTTTATTTTATTCTTACAGATTTTCGATAAATTGTTGTTTTACTATAACTATCTATCAAACGTGTTCGAACTACTTGTGAAGGATTTTACGTGCTAACTTGTGTAAGTAAAAGAAAAAGTGATATTTTTTCGCCGCAATGTCTATGATGTAACGTCGTATTCTAAGTTGTACGGAAGGATGGCATAAAAAATAATTAAAATAAATAGGTTCGACATTGCGTACTACCCCGTTTAGAGCGCAACGCTGTGAGTTCGTCGTGCGCGCGTTTTATAAAAGGCGCGGCTCGTCGGTCTCTTTCGCTCGTGATTCTTCGTGACGACTGGTTGTCGCGCAGCTATCTCCGTTATCGTACATATCTACCTCATAACAATGTCATAAAACCATCCTCATCTCTTAAATTCCTAAACTCTTAAAATCTTAAACTGTATTATTTTATACTAGCTGCGCCCCGCGGTTTCACCCGCGTAAGTCCCGATCCCGTGGGAATATCGAGATAAAAAGTAGCCAATATGTTAATCCAGGTCTCCAGCTATCTACATACTAAGTTTCATCGCAATCAAAAACATCCATCCATCTGCTGCTGTATATTGTGGACTCTTATTCTAGCTTGGCCAGTGTTTCATATTTGCATTGAGACGTGAAGCGGTCGCGAGAAGATTGGCTAAAAAAATTAAAAGAAGCTAACCGGGTTATCTGTTTTTTTTTCTTTATCCACAACAGATAGGGAGACCCCCATCTGCTGTGGATGAAGGGAGCTTCCCCCGCCGCAATGAGTAAACTTAAATACAAAGGTAAATCTAGAAATTACGAGTCAAAGAGAGCATGCTGAAAGTTTTGAGATCCCTGGCTATTTACAAAAGCTGGATTTTCGAATGTTTTATTGAAAATGTATGAAATATCATTCGGAATAATCAGTACCGGACTATCGGTCCAAGAAGGAAACAACCAATCCAAACACAACAAACAACGACAACAAAAGAAAAAAGAAAAAAATCGTATGTTCTTGCAAAATGACATGTCTGGTTCACAACCACACGAGTCATATTCCGATCTGAAGAGGTTCCGCTGGTAGCGCAAACAGTCAATGCGCACCAGTCGATAGGGTAGGTCGAGTTTGGATAGTATGCAGAATGATAGTATGCACACACTAATAACTACGGTTTAGTCAAACTAAAAAAAAAACGCTTTAATAGCGAACCGAATATTTTTTTTTTAAGAATTTGATCTTGGCTCCATGCTTCGGCACGCATGGGCCGGCTCGACCGGAGACCACGAGCTCACATAAAACCGGCAGGAAGCTATAATTGCATTGCTTTCGCCGAGTGAGTGAGCTTACCGGAAGCCCTAACCCTTCTCTCTTCCAATCTTCCACCTTTCCCCTACTCCTACCTTAAAGGCCGGCAAAGCACTTGTGACTCTTGAGTTGCAGGTGCCCATGGGCGGCGGTAGTCATTTACCATCAGGTGACCCGTCTGCTCGTTTGCTCGCCCCCTATACCCTAAACTAAAAATAAAAAGTAAAAAAAGTTTCACTGTGCACCTTCTGCCTTTATCATTAGAACGTTGTTAACAAGCTCTATCTATTGGACTCGTCAAAACGTGTGGTTTACTAGTAGCCACTGAAGAGTTCCACTATCTCCTGGGTCTATCATCAGATCAGCTCCAAGATGCCAAATTATAGTATTGTCATCCAAACTACATATACATATAAAGTTTTATTTCGATGCGACAATTAGAAGTAGGTGAAAGTTGACTTTCAAGATTTGGATTAGTATAGGGACGCGCGGACGCTGAAGTCTCGCTACGTTGTGCGCCCGCGTGTCCTTTGACCCGAGCGTCGGCTGTTTTAGTATTATTTTTATGAAATTATCCTTACATTTAGCTGTACTAACACCCGCTGCCCAGTTTTTTGACCGACTTCAAAAAGGAGGCGGGTCTCCATTCACCCGAATTTATTTTTTATGTGTGTGTTACGCGATATTTTCACCATTCGTGGACCGATTTCAATTATTCTTTTTTTAAATTAAATTGGTTGTACTCAGGGTTGGTCCTATTTAAATTTGAAGAAAATATTTCACTTCTAAGGGATCTATTAAGGGATGAAGAATGCAGCTTATTGATTGAAGTCGGTGATACATTTTTAAAGTAAATTATTAAGATGTTTATTTATTTTGTACAAACATATGCGTTAAAATCATGAAATCATTTGCACTATAGCGGTACTGGCAAAAATTACTAATACTATCATCGGTAGTAATTGTACTTTTAAGCTAATAATAAATGAGAAAATATGAAAAAGGACCAAAAATCTTCTTTGCAACCTGGTTTCAATACCATTCTAAAAATTCAATAAATAAATTTCAATATACTCCATTGTACTTATTGGATATGTCATCTCAGTAGGAGTATAAGGATATATTAATACTCATACGGCGACGCAATTGGATTTAGAGCTGCAGGGTTGCCTCAAATTAAACAGTATTTACCCGTAAATTTGCCAGGGATCATGATTTTTAGTCTTAAAAACTAGCTCTAGCAATAAAAACTTGACGCGCCTCTAAGATGGTGGCATCGATTAAGCGAATGTAAACAGTAGCTTTACAGCTGAAAGAACAATACATCTCAAGATGTTATTTATTTATTTATTTATTCAACACACTTCGCTCTTTAATTTCTTATGAAAAATAGATGTATATATAAATAGAGATAGTATGAAGACCATAAAAAACTATTGCGGATGTATTAGATAGATATTAGTCCGACCATTAAAAATATTTGAAAAGGGTTTGATTTACTGTATGTTTAAATTAAACTTTATGTTAAATTTATGGACGGCAAAGGTATATTGCCAAAAATTTACCCAGAGAAACCCGTTCAGTATAAAAGTGTATTTAAAAATTTCAATATTCAGATTATGTAATTCTATTAATTGATTTTAAAACTCAATCAAATTAAGTGAATACAATTTACATAAAAACCATAGAAAATACCGAATACTGTATACCTACTTAACGAATATTCGCACATCACTAGTAAGTATATACCTGCAAAAGTGCAGCACGAACTTAAGTTTGAAGTTTCCGAAAACTTCAAAGTTAAACCCAACTTGCACTGCAAAGTTACTGAGACGAAAGATAATGGGCATTGTAGCAACAAAATCAAAGAGCAAAGAGTATTTAAGTAATTAAAAGTCAGTTACAGGCTGCTCATTATAATCAAGTAGTCACCTTTCCGATCGAATAAATACATAAGAAATATTACTCGTCTACCGATCACGAGCGTGACTTCCTAAAAGGAAAATTGCTATTACTACATTGCAAGAAAACAAATGCTAAAATGCAAAAGCTGATAAACTATAAAAGCCACATAGGTAATCTCGTAAAAGGGATTCAGTAATTTCACGGAGCAAATGAAAAATTAGAAAATTTCAAAATACAAGAAGTAGTTTATAAACTGCTAGACTAATTCATTTTCTCATTGAAGATTGTTTAGCAGAAAGGTTAACTTGATACACGTATATCCTTAAGGGACTCTCTATTGACACCATTAAGATGGCGTAAAGACCTTCGTGATGGTAAGTGGCGATCGATGCAGAGGTCATGTGCTGCAGATCGTTTCTACATTCGCAAAGATACACGTTTGCTCTTTCTCCTCAAAATGATAAATAAATGTAAAGGAGAGCAAAACTGAACCAAAATGAATCAGAATCAAAATCAGAAATTATTTCAGAGGACTTGCCGAAGGTCAGCGATTCAGTCACGTCGTGAAATCCCACAGAAGTCCGACAGTGGACACATCGTGTGTTGGTTTGACGCTCTATGTAAGTTTCACCACAAAAAAAAACACAAACCGCTGCTTGTAAAAATTGTTCTTTGAGATGCCTAATGGCAAAAGTAAATTCTGTATCAAAGGCACAGACCAAATCTAATATGTCGTTTCTGTACTACGTTGAGATACTTTTTCCTTTGTATCGAAAAAACAGGACGCGTTTAATCTTCGCTCCCTTGCAGTGTGTTACCGTCAAACAAGCTCGAGACGCCACGAAGGAACGTGCAATTGGTTCACAGGGAATTCTTTTCTTTGGAACATGTCTTGCATCTGTTACGAGAATGTCGCCCTGCATTTGTTAAAGAAACAACTAGGTTACGATACATTTGTTTGTAGAAAATTATTCCGGAATATTGGCTTAATTGATGCAAAAGATTAAAAACTATTTGGACTCCACTACTTATATAAAAGATACGATGATCATTCTTTCATAAGATATAAAATCTAGTTTACTGATTAGTTAGAAAAACGTATGTGGTACTTTTACCTTTGATTTGATACTGTAACCTTTGATTTGACAGTTAATAAATAGGCGTTTTGCCTAACGAGATACGAGACATTCATGGTCAATTCATTTGTGTAAAAATACAGTAACTTTTTAGAGCAATCAAAAAATAAAAATTAATAATTTCACAGTTGGAAACATACAAATACTGGAATTTGTTAAGTATCTTATTTACATTTAGAGAAAAACACATTTTTGTATGCTCTTACACTTCTTTCACTTTATATTTTTTTTTTCTATTAACTCACAAAAACTATTGTCAGGACCTAAAGTAGTGGGGCATGCCACAATTAACTGCTGGCCGCGTGCTAATGAACATCTTTGCCTCAAAGGTCGTGAATACATATGAAGAGATGTTTTTATTTCCTCCAGGCATGGACTTTTCCTAATTACAAAGTACAGGAGTAAGAACAACATTTGGAAAATATGTTATATTTCCTTCTAAAAACATCCGAAGGTACTTTGCAAGCTCTATATAGACTATGTAGCATTTTCAAGAAAGAATGTAGACATTTGAAATATTTTTTATCGTTTACAGGTGTACAAGCCATAATAATTAAAGCTTAGCAGACCTTAGATACATTTATATCCTCGAACAGTGCACCACCAACACAACAGAAACGTCGAGAGCTCTTAACGAGAGACAGAACAATATTGCATTCCAACTGTAGCCGTAGCCCACAAAGCAATACCATTTGTCATACGATGCAAGGTTGTTACTAGTATATTGGTATAATCCCAAACTGGGCGACAAGCTCTGGAATACAAAATGAGAACCTTTTTATTACAAATAAATATGGATTCTCTTTCAAGAAATTAATCATCTAGACAAGTCACTCATAAACTTCCCTCTCTTAGCAATGATTAATTAAGTGACCGTACCAGAGCAATTTGTCAAGTTAAAAACTGATGTAAAATGAAGATAGCTAAAAGTCTTCAAAATCTAGACAAGAAATTTTGATTTAATATTTGGAAACGTTAACGACTATAATTTTACAAGCGAACCTAAAGTTTCCGTACTTAATTCTAATAGTAACCGTAACTTGGACAATACAAGGAGAGTTGTAACGTTATACTGTGTGCACTACCAGAGACAAAGTTTGGAAATTAATAATTCTGAGAAACTAGATCTTGTAAATGAAATTCAAGGAAAGGAATATAGAAATAGAATACGTTTAAAAAATATACAATATCACGTTATTGTCATGTGTAACATATTGTCAATACGTGCCCTAAATGTTTCATGCGCTATTTTGTAGTTTGCATCGTGTAGTGAGTTACTAAGTCTTTAAGACTACATGATCTTTTACAGATAATATTATGTAGATAAATATTATACAAGAAACGAAATTTTCCAACGTACGTAAATAAAGGATAAAATTAGAACCACCCACAGATATTTTAAGGGCACTTGAATACTGAATATCTCGTTGATCGAAGAAAAATCAACATTCCATAACGAATCAAAGAATACGTCTCTAAGTTCTTACTTGAATACTAAAATTTGTTACACAGATTGTTAATTTTCGCAAATTAATGAACGAATTGTGTCTCAATATTGTACTTTGTTTGCGATGAATGACGAATTTGAGATTTTACCAAACGATTTGATAAAGGAGACATTTGATATAAAATGAAATTATCAAAGAACATGTTTTATAAAATATTTAAATGCCATGCGATGGTTTCAAAATTATTTATTTTGTTGAAAATGTTGAAATTTTGCCGTTTAAAAAGAATTTTGTCAGATGAAAGTTGTTCATTGTCAGAATACCTTCAAATATATACCTTAATTTTGTTTGAAATATCGCATGTTGTCATAGACTTGATTTATTGCTTTAAAATATACCCTGCAATATGAATTAAAGAGACTTTCAATTCAAGATTAGATACAAGTTTACACGAGAACTTATTACGAAAAGCCACTGAAGTACTTTAAAACTAAGATTGGTTTATTTCAAATTTTGTGAAGTTTGATTGGATTTTTATAATTTTGTTTTTCGGAATTTGCACGAGATATTAAGTTAAATAAATTTACCTACCTAAAAAAATATGATTCTTATATATTTGTATCGTAATGCAGTGCACAGAGTAAGTTTTAGACGAAGTGTCCTCATTTAACTAATGAAAGTTAATTCCATGACATAGGCTTCTCGAGACTTTGAGAATATTCAAGAGTAGATATATAACTAAAGACAAGATACGAAATCGATTCTATAAGAAGGGAAGTGGTCGCGGTTGCTATGAACGTGCTTAAGGACCGACGACAGCCTACGTGTCAAGATACATAAATGAAGTGTATATTGGTGATACTAATAGAATAGGTTATAATCTTCAAGACCAGAAGCGAAGTTAACATAAGTCAGCATTTTTTAATATACTGCTTTGAGTGCAGTAATAAACGGATTTACGACGCTTTAGTATGGAAAAAACTATAAAAAAAAAACTAAATTCGCTGTTATACGACTAGTGGGAATTGACATTCGTTATAGTTTTAGGATCATTTTAGTTCTAATGTTTTTAGTTGAGGGGAATCCTATGAACGTATTTGAATATATTTAGAGAAATTGTAGCAATAAGTATTTAGTTATTACAACAGTCGGTAAAAGATATTGCAACGTAACATTAATAAACTCTATAATAAAAGCAGATCATTTTATGGCTTACATTATTGGTGAATGAAAAATGGTGGATTAAAAAAATGGTGTTAAAATTTACTTTATAAGCTCCTCGCCAGCTGTTTTTAGTTTGTAAAGTACATTTGAACTACTTAGATGATCATTTCTCTTTCTGGAATCGTGTGATATTTTAAATTTATTTAAACACTTTTGTCAACACGTGATGTGTAACCCTAAGGTCTTAAAACACTAAACGGTTTTTGTAATAAAAAACTGATATCGAAACAAAGTATAGTGCCAACGGACCCGCAGCAAAGCTACGTAGCAAAGGGTAAGAAGTGTTTCAAAAGTCGAAATAACTATTTCTGATGAAAATGTCAAGTTCTTTCCTACTTTTTTTTTAACAAAGTCGACTAACCAAAACCCGGCCTACTTCTACAATACGGTACCTAGAAAGAAACACTGGGAAACCACTGATATCAGTCGTGGATAGGGCTGCCATCCGTTCGGGTTTCCCCGGATTTGTCCTAGTTTAGAGGGCGTCCGGGGAGCGTCCGAGTTTTCAAAAAGTGTCCGGGTAAAACCCGGATACTGTGGCACGGGCAACTTAAAATTATTAGATGAACAAGCTGTTTAATTTAGTAAAAAATGGAATCGACCTTTTTGAAAGGAATCCCGATTTCACACAGGTGTCCGGGATTTTTGAAGAGCTTGTCCGGCGTCGGCAATTTAAGTAATGGCAGGCCTAGTCGTGGATAACCAACCTTATTTCCTCTCTTGGAGTTTAGGTGACCTTACTATAGTAGTCTATAGCAGCTGGTAGTGATGTAGAGGGAGTCACTGAAAGACTCCAGTTCAAGTAGTAATTTGTTGTGTCCTTCCTATATTTAAACTAATTACTGGTACTGTTCAAAACTTTTCATATAATATAATATTGCATGTATTGTGTGAAAGAAGTTTACATACGCCACGTACGTCATCTGGATATAGCCTTTATATCCTCTAGCGCAGCTTATCTCCTATGAAGAGCGTTTTAATAACGCCATACAAAAATTCACACGTTTTACTCTTGTCATGTGAAAGTACCCAAAGAGTTTTAATTCAACACCGTTTTTTTTCAATTTGTTCTCAGTAGAATTTACGAAATTGTTCAAATACATTTGTTTTATTACTGAAATGCTGATCTAATGTTCTTTTTTAGTGACAAAAGGTTCTTAATTAGATTTGTATAATAGCTATGTATCTTTTTTTGTGGGATAATGGATAACTTTACAGGGTATGTCGATGTCCTTGTCTTTGTCCTTTTCTGTGTCCCTGACGTGTTTGCTTTGGTTGACTGGTTAAAGCATGCAAGCGGAACAAGTAAACAAACGAACTCACTTTAGCATTTATAACATTAGTTATTACAGGATTCAGGCTTTAGTCATTTAGTTACCGTTCAACTCCTTATACTTATCGATTATTCTTCGATTTATTGAACCATTATCAGTCTTGTATAATAAATATTGTCAAATATTTGTTAAATAAGGAGTCTTGTCTACTCAAGATTTGATTTACAAGCAAAGATAGATAGGACAAGTTAAAGTAAATGCAGATTTATCTTGAAAGTAATTCATTTTCGACGCGTAATATACAGTGTTACCTCGTGATGAGTTCAAAAATATTTTTCTCCAAATATACATACGAATAAGCATTGACGTAAAGCTAAAAAGCGTAAATCTGACATAACAGAGTTTTTTTCAGCATAACAAAGATATAAATTTGCCATAAATTCGTGGGTTATTACCAAGAGTCTCGACGAACTCTTTACACTTGATAAAACTTTGGTACTCACGTAACCTACATAACGTAGGTAAAATACGACAATTTAATGACTTTGGTAACCTTGAGAGAATATTCTGTAAGGCCATTTTAGCGCTTGATTGGTGACATTTGACCAATAAAAGATAGAACGGCTTGTTTTATTAGATAGTAACTTCGTACTAGGAGATCGGCTGGTGGTCGAATTTCGACCATAATTAACTAACCATATTACTTTTATATCCATGACCAGTATAACTTGAACTCGTGTAGCTTGATGTAGACGTTTCCACGTAATTTTTAAATTTGTAACACATTTCGCTTAAACGCTATAAAGCACTTCTTCTATAGTTAAACTTAAGTATTAAAAATTTCACGTTCCCTCGTTCAGGATTTTTTTTTTAAAACGTGTAGAAGTAAATCTCTTTACGTAAATAGGTAAATACAACACTGATGCCTTTTTCCCTTAGAGGTAAGTAGGGCAAATGGTCAGCTGGTGTAGCTCATCATTTGCTTGTATCCCCACATACCTCAAGAGATTTTTACACCGGCATTCCCACTTCATACAGGAACACTGTGTTGATCGATAATTTGTGGTTTAAAAAAGATTATTTTAAGCAATTTTTATGAAATTTTATTTGAATTTGACTTACTGCACTTTATGTGAGTGACAAATAACTATGACTCTAAAATTAACAGGAAGGAGTGAGTTAGTAACAAGAGGTTTACATCTTATCAAAACAAAACATTGTACTAATCAAAATCCGAAAAATTTTGTGTGTTCATACTTTATAAAACCACAACACAAAAGTCTGACATTTCTTTTTTAAATTAATATAACCAGGTAAGGTAGGTTACTCAAATATTATGGGAGAAAAATACATGTTGAGCTAAGTTACTCTTCTGGCTCCCATCATTGTGTCACGTTCATATCTTTATCACGTCACGCCATGTCACGCCGCCATAAAACGATAACCTACATTCGCATATATAACGGTGTGCTATAAATGTTTTATGATCACGTTAGAAAATTTTACTAAATGACCTTGAAGAAATCTGAAGCCTGTAGGGACTCGCTCACAGTACGACTGCACTTTGTGACTTGATGCATTAGTTTGGTTATATGAACATGGCTCGATTCGATGGTACAAAATAACGTACGATTACGTAGAATATATTCATGTTCAGATGCATTACCATTCATACAATAGCCCAATCAAGTGTAATGATTTGACACACATTAACTAATATGGAAGTTGCATACATATTTGCAAGCTTTGAGGTAGAATGTGGCTGCTTATAATTTTAAGTCTGTAACACCTTTCTGTATATACCGATATTCGTAAATAAATAAATGATTTTTATTGATTATTATTATTGTAAAGCAAAGAGGCTTATAAGTTACAAAATAGTAATTTAGTGATAAATTATCAAAAAAAAGTAAGTTATCACCTAGACAGTACATTCTAGTAATTAGGAATCAGTATAATGATCGGTGTGATGATCACAATTCGTCAATGTGGTAATGTGTGACTTTTACTGCAGTTGTGCGAGGCGAAAATGTGTGAAGCAGCATGGTTGACTTAACTGCAAATGCTCTTCCTGATCGTCGTCGGTCATATGAATTGTGGGAGTATGAATAGATTTAGACTCATAAACAATTACGGTTAAAAACCTAACACCATCTCGCAAAGTTAGAAAGACTGCTAATCCTGCACCGTGATATCTATATATTAATAAGCAAAGAGAATGCTTTAAACCTCTTTTAAAGCAAACCATCCTCCGTATCATATTTGCTATATGGCATAATTAATGTTTATATTTAGAAGATTTTAAAACAATATCTGTTATATATTTTAAAATGATGTGAAAACCGCAACGAAAACCTACAGTATCCAGTATACCTAGACGTTAACCTTCCATGGTATGGAAAGTATATACAATGACAGCTAAATGTATAGTGAACTATGAAGGAAAACATTCAAAACTTAATGAATTATTTAAAATTCAACCACCAAGCGATCTTAAGTTATAGCGAACATTTGCACGTCTTATCAGTCAACTTGGTCAGAGAATCCCCCTTGTGTTGAAGGAATATTTTATCACACTTTCACCTATAGGCTGATTTTTAATTAGATAGACTAAAATGACATTTGCTGGGTTGCCGCGTTATCATAATGTAAAAATAGTGTTGTATCCTGAATGATCGAGTTTAGTTAGTTTATTAGTTTGAATTTGCATTGATCAGCAGCATGAGTAGCGTGGATTTAAAATTATGGTAGTGAAATTTTCAGTTTCAATTCAGTCAATTTTCAACCCAAACAAAACTGCGTTGTTATTTAAATTGGTAAGCTGTAACATGCTAAATTATCCACTACCGATTTTCCTAGTTCATTTCATTTGATTATTATATAGGTGTCTTTGTCAGGATATAATAATATCATGTGTGAAAACTTATATAATAATAATCAGTTCAAGATATCTCTACCTATCTAGGAGCTACCATAACCAACAGCTATAAGAAATGCAGAATTTCAGTCAAGGCCTGGGTTAACACTGCGTGAAAATCCAACCTTGATGGAAATTGGTCTTGGCCCCGCAATGTGTGAGTTCCCTTATAAAGAAAAGAGGATGCATAGCTAAGCTCCGTTATTTACATTTACGACTGTGTCTTTCTTTGTATTTATATTCTCAGCACGTAAAGGCTTTGTGCAGGGATGTGCGTGTTGTTCGACTACCCACCCTTTTGTATAGTGTATAAGAATACTGTTAACTTATGAAAACGGTTATATAAAAATTGGTCCTTTCTAGCACATTATGATTTATACAATATAAGTCATTCATTAATAATTACACATATTTTGTATGTGTCTATTTAAATATGGAATGAGTAAAATTCTAAATAGTGAGATTGTTGTTATCCTAGCTAGAAGACTGGGTCAGTTGGAAGTAGAGAAATTTACCGCTATAAACTGTGAAAAATAACTAAAGCTTTGACTAGACTAAAATATTCAAGTATAGGACTGAAAAATTCTACGTCTAACATAAATATATGTCTTATATTCCTTCATCGTTAAAAAGCCTATAACAAAAAAGGAGACATCTACGTTAACAGCTTCTCCTTAGGTATAAACGCAATAATTCATAGTTTCAGATTTAAAAAATTCGTTGGCGAGCCATAATTCGGCACGTATGAGCCGGCTCGACCGGAGTGATACCACGACCTCACAGAAAATCGGCAGTGAAGCAATTATTTTGTTGTTTCGCCGAGTGAGTGCGGTTACCGGAGGTCCTATGCCCATCCCTCTCCGCCTCTTCCCCGCTTCCCCTAATCCAATCTTAAAGGCCGGTAACGCACTTGTGACTCTTGAGTTGCAGGTGCCCATGGGCGGCGGTAGTCCCTTGCTATCAGGTGATCAGTCTGCTCGTTTGCCCCTACCCCATAAAAAAAATAACAAAATATCCTTATTTACACTAACCACCAAGAAAGTTAAAATATATTTTTTAAATTGAATTACAATAACGAATATTTTTCTCTCAGTTTCGCTTTTCCTAAACATTTTTTTATACGAATTCAGGTTTCTAAAGCCGTTTTGCATTAATAACTTAAGCCTTATTCTGTGAAGAATGTATATCTTTATAAAATAACGTTGTCGGCAACAAAATACCGGGATACATACAGATCCATGAAACCAAAATAAATTTATAAAGCATCGAAAGGAAACGAGTTGTCATTTGCAAACTGCATGTCAGCGGTTTGTTATACACGGGTTCATTTCCTACTTATTCCTTTTGGGTTCCGATCCGAGAATTGTATTGCGAATATACCTGATACATTTATGAGGTGGCTTTTTATACCGAGTTTATTGTATTTGTAGCGTACTAGTAGATGCTCCATAGTTGTCTTTTATTTATTAAATATTTTAGGGCCGTTCTTCATATAAGTTTAGTTCTTATTATAGGTTTAATAGTAGGTTACTACCTATAATGGCTATAGTGCCCATAATGGCTGATTTTAAATCCGTGGTTAGCGTGAATATGTTGACACGTCTAAAATTTGTTATTTCTCAGGGTGACCATTTTTAAGTTTTACGGTTATATGTATATGTTGAGCTTTCTAATAAAGAATATTATTTTGGTGACTGAGTGTAAGTTAACATAAGAAAATATCAATGTTCATTCACAGAATCATGTGAATCATTAATTTGACATGAGGTTTATCAAGTTAGACATGTTAAAATGCGAGATGTCAACATATTTCCAAAGTCAATTGCTCCAAAATTTATGTATATTTGGAACTGTAAATTTTTTTCATGTAAATTCCTAATGCGTAGGAAGTATTACGCCAATAAAAAAAACATTCAAGTCGACATGTCAATGTGTTCACGTCAGCCACGGAAATGAGGTTACGTTTGTTAACTTTATGATCTATTTCCCTTATAATTATAATGCTAGGTTTGAATTACTGGTAGTTAATCTAGAAGCTGTGTCATCAAATAACTATGACAATTACATGAACTTTATTAAAAGCATCTATTAGAATTAGAATAATATAATTCTCTATAAAAATAAATAAGGACATCTATCTAAAAATTTCCTTGGATCCCATTATAAGCATAGATTCGCAATACTCAACGTCCTTTATAAATCTGTTTTAGACTTCGAACCCCAACAAAGTATCGATGCTCGTGACTCGGAAGTTTAACCGCTGAAGCAAAAGATTAGTAAATAAATGATAAACGCAAACTGAACAAATACTTCCTGATTGATAATACCTATTTTATTAATTTCGTACACGAACAACATACCGCTACCTATTGGATTACAAAAGAAACTGAAACTTGCTCGACCCCGCTAAGTTACGGGACTTGTTTCCGGTACACTAAGTAAATCCAAGCAAAATAGATGTCGCTACAGTCTCATTCTTTTAGTTCAATGTATGGGCGCTGGTATAGAGGGCGGTGACGTAGAGAGGCTACAGGCAGGACCAAATTCGCGTGAGGTGAGCCGCGCCATTCGCAATTTAAGAGATGGCGTTGTTTGAAATTTTAGGCAGATGGCGTTGTTTGAAATTATAGGCAGATGGCGTTGTTTCCATTTGTAGTTCAGATGGCGCCACTTTGAATAATTTTAGTCTGTCATTAGAGATGGAAAGATAATTATATTTATTTTCTAGATGTTATTGATCTTTAGAAATAGGACTTACATGCTAGCTGGGTTTTGGTTCAGAGGATTTGATATTTACCTGAAACAAATAAAGAAGATTTATGATTTAGAGCCATTTTTCAGTAGTTAGATACAGTCTCAGTTCCGAAACAATTAATTATTTTATCTATCATTTTAATCCTCTTTTGCTGGCTGACAGCTAACTCTAAATTTGTGTGCATAGCTTTACAGGAAACTGTGGAAACAAGACAAACTTATACCGAGTTGTAAATCTGTAATGGCATCGAACACTGTAACTCCATTATGACAAAGGATTTCATGTGATATACATAATTTAACAGGGCAATAACTAAAATATTATAATATTGTACTTAAAATGCAGTAATTGATTTTTTTTTATTTTAGTTTATATTTGTGGATGGTTCGATAAAAAAAATGATTAAACTGTAGTAAATAGTTCTCCTGTATCCAATGAACAGCCAAGGCTATAAAAACTTGTTCCGGCGCGGTGGGAAAACCTTTAGGCCCATTGACGGCTCGTCTTCTTTTCTTAGGACTTGAATTTGCTTAATCAAGGCCTATTAGAAAAGAACAGTAGCAACAAAATACCAAGAGGAAGTGGAATTATGCACTGTAATTTAATAAACAGCACGGAATATATCCTCTTTTAATTCCCAAACCACTTTTTTATAAAATTTCCAATCCGAATATTAGACTAGTTATAAACCGTTCTATTTGTGTCCGATAGGTAGTCTAAATGTCCACAATCTCTTAATGCAATTCCATTAACCAATCTACCATTACCTAATTGGTATTTAAATAATTAATTTGAGAATATTAAATTAGTTGGTGAACTTTGCCATCAAGTTACGAGGTCTTGAAATAGAAAATTATTATTTCGGCAAATCAATAGTTTTCGATTTGGATAAAGGTAAAATCATGCTCCTAAGAGAAGGATTTTAGCTTTCTCTTACCTTTATCGAAGGTTTTATAGCATTACACGCTTAACAAATCAGAGACTTATCTCTACCATCAAACCATTGTGGTAGTCTTTACACAGGTTTCCTTCCAAAACAGTCTGCTATTAACCGTTCGCCTCCGATAGAGTAACGAATTTTCCGGGTCTGCCACTTAAGTACGATTCACACCGAACCGGCCCCGCCGGAATAAATAAAATTGTGACTAATTTATGTACCGTTAAATAAACCCAATAAAAAGTAATTTTATTTTACGTTTTCCTTCAATTTACAAATGACAATGAATAAACCAATTCATTCGTAATATTTCAGAGGCATAAAGGTAAAGAAAAATGAATCGCCTGGTTCTATACTCTTCGTTATTCAATAAAATTCAAATGTCAACGAACAGGATGATAAAGTTTGCTTTGTCCCTCAGTTCCGCAACTCAGTTCTGAATGGGCAGCTTTACTGACAATTGAAAAATTAAGTTATAATTATCAAAGGAAAAATGCTATTTGACTACATAAACGAATTAAAAAAAATTGGCCCCAAACACATAACAATAAAGTTTACTCTGTAATAATCTCTAGATGGAGCATAAAATATATTCTACTTTTAGGGTTCCGTACCCGAGGGTAATCAACGGGACCCTATTACTAAGTGGCCGCTGTCCGTCCGACCGTTTGTCAGCGGGCTGTATCTCATGATCCGTAATAGGTAGACAGTTGAAATTTTCACAGAATCTGTATTTCTGTTGCCGCTATAACAATTATCAAAAACGTGTCCCCTATTAGAAACATGTTTTTTGGCTTATTGTATTAAATGTTATACGATGGTGCGGAACCCTTTATGGGCGAGTTCGACTCGCACTTGGCCGGTTTTTAGTTGGGTTTGCTATTAAACCGTATTTTTTTAAACGATAATATATTTTCAAATTTTTTGTAGATATTGTATTCATCGGCTCTTGATACGTTTGTAAAATGTAGTTGGTGAATGCTATATTGTAAAATTCCGTTACATAGAGATACAGGTCAAGCTAGGTGCGTAAAAATGGCCCTCATATATGTTTGATTTCCTAGATTATAAAGAAGATATACACTAATATAATCTGGTGATGGGGGTTTCACATCCTATAATCTAATTATATCTTCGCTTATCATAAACATTTTGATTCTTACGACTTACCCGTCTATAGATAGAGCCCTTTATACGCAAAATCATCAAAATCAAAATATAAAAGTTTTTATTATACAAAAATCTAATATAAATATTTTTCGCAAAGTGTACAAATTTTGAAACGCGTCTTTATACTTGAGTTCGTACAGCTTAAGAAATTCCAATCCACCGAGCGCTATAGCCTATAAAACTACGAGTAAGTCAGGATAAGAAAAAAAAAATGTACACTGATTGTTTACAAGAACCCTTTGTAAATCTGTATGTGCTCGCGCTTTTCCTTACTGAATGTACAGCAAAATAGACACAAACTTTAAATATGAGCTATAATTTTTTTTTAAACCATGTCAACAATTTCACGTAATTCTTTAAGGCAATTTTCCCCGTATTTTCAATTTTCATTACGCTCGAAACACGATCGAAGCAAACGCGCTTATTACTTTCATTTTCATAGCAAAATGTTCCTACATTTTGTTTACACGGCATAGGGATACAAAGTCGCTACTCGCGGGTAATAAATGATTAATAAATGAAGCTAAATATGAGCATGTACATCTGCACATATTATAAAGATCCGACTTGTAAGAAACACTAAAAGGTTATAAATTTATATAATGGCCTTAAAAAGAATATAAGGACATAATTATCGAAAGCAAGCTGCTGTGACTGCTTCGTGGACAACTACCTTTTTGATAGTTGGAGTTTAAGTTTGACTTTAGATGTTTCGCTTCGACCAATTCATATGTAACAATGTTTTATCGTACACGTGTCTGTAACGACCACTATGGTGCAGAGTTTGATTAGGGCATACCCGATTTCTTGCGATTGGGAAGTATCAACTTTACAGAAGATTTCGGAAGAGGAGTGTCATTAATGTTTGTATATATTTTATTCAATATACTTAAGTGGTTTATTTATATTTAATTGGATATGTATGTATGTATTTTGGAATAAAAACTTTCGTGAGTGGCATTCATCATTATATTAATACATGAAGAGAATTTTTTGTATCCCTTTTTAAGAAATAATACTAATAATACTTTACGGATACGGTTTGTATATTTCAGGGACTGGGGTCTACAGCCGATGTGGTCGAAGGCCTCACCCCTTGAAAAAGGGCCCCCGTAGGGTAAAACACTAATCGGGCATTTCCGAAATAATAAGTGTAATAAAGTATATCTATCTATATATCTAATACACAAGTGACTAGCGTTACTAGAGCTCTAGAGAGCCACCGGTGTGACAATGACACGTTAAAAAGTAGACACCATTACATAACTGTTTACCAACAGATAGGATGTGTATTTGTGTGACACAAAAAAAAATCAAATGATAAGGTCGAATAGACAACGACGACACAATAACTATTTTCCAGCTCTTTGGCAAGAACAGTTACAGTGAAAATCCGAGTTCATTTCCTTTGCTATTTGATTCACGACTACGTGTATACAGACGCGCGAGGGTACGCCTCGTACCTTACTCATTACTAGGGAACAAAGATTTTTTCTCGGAAATAAATTTCTCTTTTAATGGTTCATGAAATTTTTTGCTGTATCATTAAAATTAAATACAGAAACGAAGGTATAGCAGGTACGAAGCTTGCAATACTTGATTCTTATTTCTCTACTTCTAATCATACTAAAAAGAATATAGCTGCTATACAAATGTAGTCTGTAAAATACACTACTTTAGTATTTCGTTAGTTCTCTGGCATTTGATACTGTAGCAGACAAAATATTTTATTGAACTTATGATACTACTAGCAGCCCGCCCCGGCTTCACACGGATAGCAGAGACATCTTTAACAATCATTAACATATTTCAATCAATTTACACAAAATATTAACAAATTATACACCTAAACCTTCCTCATGAATCACCATGTCTATTAGTGAAAACCGCATGAAAATCTGTTCAGTAATTTTTCGGTTTATTGCGAACATACAGACAGACACGGCGAGGGACTTTGTTTTATAATATGTGGTGATAAGAGGCACTCAATTGTACATATCTTTTTGGCAATAAATATATGTACAAAGATATATAACCGGGAGAACTCAATGCCGGGACAATCGATGACTTATTCAAACGTGAATTCAAAGCAGGCTGTTTAAGATTCTGCAGGTTCTACAGTTTATTAGTTTTATCGTTGCCTAGGCAGTAAAGCTACCTCGAATATTCAACACACACAAATGGAATTAGACAGTTTCTAAGTCAAACAACAATTTACACAGGCGGAATTTTAACCAGTGCGCTTTAAATAGATCTTTCATTATGATGCTTTTTGCCATGATGCGTAAAAAAATAATAAGCTGCTTGAAAAACGCTTTTTATACGTTGACATGTGTAAGTTGACAATTTAATATTATATTAGATTTAAGGTAGGCGTAGTACAGAAAAAGTCCCTTAAGAATACATGATACAAAATAAAGTACCTTTATCGCTTTTGACTAGCGTATTTTCTGAAATAAAATTATTACAAAACAGTAGAAATTTAAACATATTACAACGCGTTCTGGCGTTAAAGCGTTTTTATCAAGTAGCTTATGATGCTTATTCTAAAAACAAACCACAAAAGTGTGGTCTTTTTTTGCAACTTCATATTTTTCGTTCGTTCGAATTTATTTCACTACCTATATATAGATATATACCTATAGATAGGATATCAATTTGTTTCATTTGACTACCCGTAGTAACATAAATACTTAATAACGTCAACCGCTAATGCCTACAAAAGTGGCCGATGCAGCCTTTTTTCCTACGCTGTCATCGTCGCGTTCTTATTTATTGAGAAGGATTCTTTCAGAACGGAACAAACATTTATCTGTGTAAGTTTTGAGTACCTATTGAGAATGTGCAAGTCGAGTAACGTCCTAATTGTATCCCCTAGGCTCCTAAGGAAATGAGTAAGGCCTTCGGGAAGGACCCATCCCATATAAAGCAAAGCAAGCTACCTAGGTTACTTTTATAGCAAATGGTTTTCTTATCATTTTAGGAGTATGAACAAAGCGGTATGGTTTTGCTTTCGTTGTGGATTATTAAGTTCTCAGTAGTACTATGAACCTGCAGTAGATTGTATTTTTGATAACCTCCTTTTTTTACTGCTTTTTAAATATTTAAGTAATTAAAATGGCTAAGGTTATATCAAACCAACCAGAAGGCTACGCAGACGCAAATGAAAGTCAATATGAAATACAATGATGTTATTAAACACCCAAATTGGAGCCATTATTGTTTCCCTGTGTGCGACCCAGTGGGCGGCCCCGCAGTTAAATTGTATAGCTCTCATTTTGTGCCGACGACAGTCGTGTAAGGAAGTCCTTTGAGAAGGACCTGTGTGCCTCTCCAACTCTATTACAGATATTTCAATGTATGTATATGATGATATTATATATATACATAAACGTAGCTACAAGTATGCGAATATAATAGTTTAAAATGTAGAACAATGCACAATCGGTTTATTGTTGACATTATGTTTTCCTGTCTGAAATCCGTTTAGGCCATGCCAAACTACGAATATTTAGTGTATCTGCCATGAATGATTTAATGAATTCGCCCGCAAATATAGTAAAAAGAATCAACTTAATTTTTAGTGTTTAAAATACTTTTTAGACATGGGGACACACCAAATACGTTGTCCCTTTGAAAGCGCGCGCACACTGCCATTACTGCCTGCCACTTGCCACTCATCACCCGAAATCCCCCCTCACCCCATCTCTTGCGTATTAGAAGCCGTTACTGCTCAAACAAACTGCCAAAACCTTATATATTATTTTGACCTTATATGAAAATTAACCTTATATAAAAGCAAACTTATTTGTTTTAAATGGAGTATAATTTTAGATGTAGATAATTAGAAAATATTTATTAACTAACAGACCAAAAAAAATTTGGTGACTGAATTATTTATTCATAAATTAAACACCTAATATACCACCCACAAAATGAACAAGAACTTTATTCTAAAACCGTTTAACTGAGTAACAAAGGCGAAGAAAAAAGTATTGCGTAAAGAATGTAAATTATCATTTACTTTTCTTCATTCAGAGTCCAGAATCAACTCACTGGCTTCCGCTTCTAATTTTTTTCTTATATTTTGTATGTAGGTACCGTGATTATATTGATGAAATTGCATTAAAAATCATGGTTTCAATACCAATTCCACGGTAAACAAATTAGCTAATAGCATTGTGATCAGATTTTCTGTTTCAAATGAGCAATATAAATTAATAAAATCAGATGCAACACAAAAGGCACAGTCTGGTGTGGGGTGAAAACCTCTGGCCAACTACCGACCGAACGCAATGTTATTAATTGCTAGCCATAGCAACTCCAATAAATTTTGTAACATGCCTTTAATTGATGTTATTTACTTTGGATATTGGGGGTATATTAATTGTATTGGGGTAATGGGCGGCAGCGTTATAAAATCATTTTGAACCGCCCGTTTGGGTGAATAATATAAAAATATGGGATCCTGATACTTATTATCGTACAGAAAATGTAAATTCAGTAATGGAATTAGGTTGTTACGATGGCAATGGTAAAATTTATTCGCAGCCAATGGGTTAGGTAATCATCATTACGCTTTGCTCTTTAAGCAACGAATGACAGATAAAATTTACGTCAATCATGAGAGGTCTTTTAGATAATCAAATCGCGTGTATATTTCTGTGTAATAAAATGTTAGGTTGGCTTAAGGCAAATCTCTAAAAACGGCACAAGTAATGCTTAATTTTACTTCATGGATTCTAAATACAAGAAATATATAACGGGTCTATTTTCAGTTCCTATTTGGAATGATTCCAAAATGAAACTTTCAGATTGCTTTTTCTTTTATAATTATTTTACTCAGAAAAAACCAAAGGAGAAAGAATGCAGTGGTTATCAAGAATGTCAAGCAGTGTGATTCTTAATTATGAATAATCTAAAAGTAAAATAGAATCGTCTAAAGGCACTTAATATTGTGTCCATTAGACTAATAAGTTTGCGTTAGAGATACCTACTAAACAAAACAGTTCTCTGCGACCAGTCCCGGGAGGCCAATGCCCAATTTGTACTTATCTATCAGACTGACGAGGCAGACGGATAGTGTTCGTAGTCAGGCGTTATCAATACACAGAGGACTGAATAGCGTGTCACACAGATATTCGTCAGTGGAGTTTAGTGACACGAACTAGAAATGAGAGGTTGGCCGAATCTCTTAGGTATGTCTAATTTGTGATAGAGGAATGGAAAGGTTTATCAGTTTCTAATTAATATACCTTAACAGCTCGAAAGTACAAGTTTTGTTTCGATCTAGGTCACAAAGAATGTTGCTTCGAGTTTCATACCGTCACGTATAAAATACAAACTGGCATCAAGCATATTTGTCACAAGTTTGCAAAATATTCTTTTAAAATTGTAAAAGTAAATAAAAATTACTTTTAATTTAACTTGATAGTTGTACCTATACATTTAGGATTTTGTAGAAATATATGTTATTACAAGCAAAATCGTTTACTATCTAGGTAACTGTTTTAGCATATATCTACTAACTTTTAAACTTTCGCGTTCCATGATATAATTATATATTTAAACGGGAATTAACGCGATCACGTATGATGAGTTAGCCTGTGACCACGGCCAGTGTAACCTGTTCGAAACGTCAGGCAATTCAGAGGTAATACCTTTTCGTGATCGACTATCGTCTGTCTTCGTTTTCTGGAGTGTTTCACTAACACTCTCTATATAAACTTTAAACTTCCAAACTTCATGTTCCTTCGTTAGGGAAATTTTCTTAAAACTGCTTACGAATAATTCTCTTCACGTATTATTATTATATACATATATAATATTTGAAAAAACAAGTATCATATAATGCTAATGTAGTGTGTATTAATAGTGTAATAGTCTTTATTACAAAAAAAAATGTTGCACAGTATGCTATTCTTATCTTATTTACATATATTATTATCATTACACACTAGCAAATATAAGAAGGAACATGTAGAGCGAAAGCTATAGGGATACTGTTCGTGTTGCTTATTACAAAGTTGTTTTTTCATGACATCTGTAGAAAAGAAGGTGTGATCCTTATTGCAAGGAATGTATTAAAATGATTTTTATACAAACATAATATGATATAATATCCAGTTTATAAATTATTTAATACTATAGATTTCTTCTTAAAGTACGAGGACCTAAACATCAAAGGTTCAATAAGTGTTTTCTTTCTGACTTATAAGGGCTGTTATAACGATAGCATGATTAGGCGTAATAGACGTACTGACCGGCTTGAAAATGTTTACATAAATTAATTATACAGCCACTTATACCAAGAAAGTTATACCAATTCATCAAACTTAGACTAATTCAAATCGGCTACTAACCGCGGATTTTAAAATGTTTACATTATCTAATAATAATACAGCTACTTATAACAAGATAAAAAACATACCTTTGAATAATAATTATTAATGTACGTTATAAAGTATTATTCAAAATTGAGTAAATATTTTTTTTTGTATATCTGTATAAATATATCTATATAACATTATGAATAACAAGGATCCTGTAGACCAAACTGAAATTCCTGTCTTTATTCCTTAAGCAATTTTGGGTCCGCGATGTATATTGACAGCGTTTTATGTTTGGAATGTTTATTAAACTCGTGGTATTCAGCCTTCCTTATTGTTCGTTTTATTATTACGTAGTTATTATTTTTAGAAAAACCAATATTATCCGTAAGTAAGCAAAGCAAATATGTACATACTTTTTAAAATAGGATCTATTGAATGACATTTTATATTTATTGTATAAAAGGTTATATAAACCTCAAAGATAAGCGCATAAAAATAAGGTCACCATGCTCTTATTTACGGTTGAACATAGCAGTTCTCAAAATCTTAAACAGGGTGCGTCTCTTTTCGAGTCTCTATTACGATTCTAGATTGTTGTTAAAACTTGTTTGTGGAAATTGTTGAACCATAGTAACCTACACATTTACACTTGTACCTCGTTACACTTTACTAATTATTAACAAATCAACGTTGTAAGTACACATACCATACATCCCACTAATATTATAAATGAGAAAGTTTGAATGGATGGATGGATATTTGTTACTCTTTCACGCAAAAACCACTGAACCGATTGCGATGAAACTTGGTATGTAGATAGCTGGAGACCTGGATTAACGCATAGGCTACTTTTTATCCCGATATTCCCACGGGATCGGGACTTACGCCGGTGAAAGCGCGGTGCGCTGCTAGTAGCTCATAATTGTCAAGCTAAATTGTTAATAAGCAGGCTATAAAGTAAAGATATAGTTGTCCAGATAGAGGCATAAGCGAGGAGGAAGAAAGGTGAAGCGAACTCAACTCAACTCTTCTTTCATTGTTCAGTCTATCCTCCTCTGGAACGCTCTACCTCAAGAAATCAGGATGGCACCTAGTCGCCAATCATTTAAAACAAAGGTTCATGCTCTCCTCTTCCGTAAACTGGCAGAATCATCAGAACAGTAGAAAAATATGTTTATGTATCTATTATTTATATAACTATATTTATGTATTCATACAGGTATGTATGTATCTATGTATATATTTTCCGGTATAAATATATTTAATTTTTCTGACATTACACTCATTCGTACACTTCTTAATGCACCTACTTCATTAATTTCTACACCACCTTAAGGTAGACTGGCAGAGAATGCCTTAGGCATTAAGTCCGCTTCTGTACATATTGTGCATAAAGTATTAAATAAATAAATAAATAACTCAATTGGTGGACTTAATTAAAGTATGCTTATTTTCTACATGTTTCATATTAAGTTCTCAACTCTGTAGAGTTGAACTTAATATAACTATATAATATAACCTGTATAATAGTCTCGTTACTCTCATAAATATTCAACTTTTAAGTTTATTAAATATAAGGGGATAATAAGAACTCCAATGATCAGTAATTAATAAAGTCGGGTATTTTTTTTAATAATTATATTTATTTCTCTTTAATGTACACAGTTTGGGTAAAATGCAATATCAATGTATTTATTAATGAAAAAAGATATAACGACAGAAGTTATCCATTACTATTAGTGAAAATCTGTAAATATAGCTAATGTATGTTATCAATGACAATATACTCGTATTCTGTTCTAGGCTAGGGATCACCAATTAGTTTCATTTGGGGTTTGTTTTTTAAATACTATGACAGTCAGGATGCGTTTCTACTACTTAGAAAAAATAATACATTTCTTGCCTTTAACTATCTGCCTGAAGTTTGGAGTAAAGTTGGTGTTGTAACTTGTGTTTTTGTTATTGAAATTATCTTTAAAAAAAAGTATCACCGACTTCAATGCGCCTTAAAATACCCAAATCGCTTCAAGTGTGCTTATAAAATTTGAAGAGTTCCCTCGATTTCTCTAACGTCCCATCATCAGATCCTGACCTGATGACCATGGGAGCACCTGGGAAGTATCCTCTTTCAAACAAAAGAAGAATTTTCCAAATCGGTTCAGGTGTTTTGAGTATGTAATCAGTGAACATACACAAAAAAAATACAGTGGAACATAGAACCTCCTCCTTTTCTGAAGTCGGTTAATAAAAGGGTATAAAACGATACGACCGACTGGCACTTTTAAAAAAATACATGTTTAGAAGACAATATTTCGAAATAATTATTTTTTCTCTATATCATAATTTATTTGAAGGCCTAGGTGAAAATTTAATTTTTTTAGTTCTCTTTTACCATATTAGGTGATCTATAATAATTTCTGTTTGTTATTTAACCAGCAGATATAAATATAAACAGTATTTTCAACAGCATTGTTGTATTATTAAACGCAGAGTTGCAGAGAAGGAATGTTGGTAAACGAAAGCACGGACGAGGCACCATTAGTAGGAAAGATATAAAGTGAGTAAAGCCCAAATTCAACTTTCACTTCAGAGCTACTTACCTTGGATTTGAGACTAAGCTTTCTTTGTTACTTCTGTATATCAGAAAGGTTACTTCAAACTTGGTAGTCTACTTTTGAAAGGAATCAATGGTATGAGGATTACATTCGATGAATATAAAAATAAGAGATTTTTTTTTACATACCTACAAAACTAATAAGTATATGGGAGACCGGAATCTTTATGTAACATCGTAATTTTTTTTCTTTATATTATTTTGTATATTTTTTGTAAAATTGTTTTTTTACAGGAAATACAAGTATGCAGTTAAACTTAAAATGCAAAACTGTATCTGTCGTAAAATCGTTACAGCCGTTTCCGAGATACCCGAAATATAAACACATACATAAATAAATACATACAAACAAGAATTGCTCGTTTAAGGTAATAAGATAACTTCACACATCTCACACACGGCCGTCTGAGCCCAAATTAGGTAAGCATGTACTATGGCTACCAGACCGCTGAAAACATACCTATATATTTCTAAATACAAACATATTATAGACAAATAATACCCAAGACACAGAACAAATGATCATGTTCATCACGTAATTATTTGTCCTGGGTGGGAATCGAAACCTAACTCTGGCTCAGCAGCCAGAGTTACTAATCACTGGACCTTGAGGATTATGTGGCTGCTAACACTGCTTGTCAAACTTCTGGTCCTGCTCTATAGCTCTATGTCTGTAGATTCTGCTTTTCTGAATTTTCAAATTAGCTGACGCTGAGTGTCCCATCCCGCACATAGTCCAGGCCCGGCAACATGCGATTTTTTATTTTCCCAAAATTTAAAGATTGGATGATAGGTATGACATTTACGGGGCCGGAAGGGGCCGTGATAGCTTTCAACAAGCACGTGAAAAACATGGCCTTAGACCAATGGTCCTCATGTTTTCAAAAATTATTTGATCGAATGAAAAAGTGTTGAAAATGTAATGGAGAATACTTCGAAAAGCAGTAAATATATTACTTTAATGTAAATTGTTTTATTAATGAGTTACGTAAAACTTTCAGTGTACCTCCACGTATAGGCAATAAACAAAACGAATCCTGAAGCATTTTGACCTTTGAAATGAATTCTAGCTCCATTATCGTCGACGCTGATCTCACAAATAGTTGTTAGTTTTGAGTAATGTTTAGCGCAGATTGCCTTTCATAGAAGAAGCACAATGCAGTCCTCATCATTTGTTCAGTCTGAGCACGAAGCCACAACAAATACATGCTCGAAACCTACCACAATGGCAGTCTGTAATACGTGAAGTGCGCGCTTTTGTATCGCCGTGGTGCTGTTATTGAAAACGGCTTGTTAAATTTCGAATTCAGATCATACATGATACTTTATGAAAGTCTTAGAGAGTTTATCTTCCAGCTTTTGTTAGAAAGTCTCCACAATTGACATTAGTATCATACACACAATAATATATAAATGTTGTCGTTTTCTTTAGAGTTAAGTATTTTGTGATATCAAAGTGGCCATTAATAGAATATTTTCGTTCCAAAATGAATGGAGTTTTTATTTACATATTAGGGATTAGGGATTTAATTGAGGGACGCTTTTTGTGTATGTCTATGAGTGAGGCTTTTTCTAGTATAGAGACATCCCACCCAGTACACAGTCAACATAATTAAGCACGTACACCTAAAACTTCGCACAATAAGAAATAATAAACTCAAAACGTTTTATTGTAACCAGAAAAAAGGAAGTCAATTAACGACATGGACAAAAGCAGTACTAAAGAGATATAATCATGATTAAAACAAAAGAATGGGTTTCTCCACTACTTTGTACGCTCTTCGCGTCAACTGGTTCCGAGAACGGCAATTACCACTATAATAAGGAAAAGAAAAAAGATAAATTACTATTTTATCTTGAAGCATCCTACTCGTAATCTAGCTGAGAAAAATAAGGCTATGCGGACATTTTATGCTAAACAAAGTTACTTTCGACATGATGATGGATGAAGGCACTGCTCACTGCTCAATTGTAACAATAATAATCTACCAAAAGGCATATAACTTCTTGGAATAAAAAAAACAAAATGCCGCAGACCTTTTTGTTCAAAGAATTGTGAGATAATTTGAAGAAAAGCTTAAGTCTGAATAGTAAAACGTAGCACGGCATTCTTCGTGGTAAACAATAGTAAAACTTCTGTACGGATCATCCTAAATAAAGATTATTGTTATACAAACAGTTACACAGTATTTTACTTTTTGAGTAAGTAAGTTTTCGACCGTATGGGGTATCTATTTATTTTTTTTCGGTAAAATGTTCTGTTTACTCATTGTGATATAACTTTTAAGCAAAAAAAAAAAAATATTCCGGCAGAAATTTCCAATGATTTTCTACTCAAAATGATGGTCTGAATACACTATTTAAGGATTCGGTACGGTGTCACTTACACCTTGTAAAGACACATACAATATGTGGATATGTCTAGCTTTATGTAGCTATTTTCACATTATTTTTAAATTTATAACACATATATAATAAACATTCTACATATAAGCAGTAAGTATTTACATACCCCTGTGCGCGAAATTTGCTGAAAAAGGGGTAAAGAATTCTCTTCACGTAACATATATATGGGTTTTACTTCAATATGTTGTAATATGTAAAAATATTTACAAATATGAGTATAATTTCAACATCACTATCACTAAATATTATAAAACAAAGTCCCCGTCGTGTCTGTTTGTCTGTTTGCAATAAACTAATGATCGGATTTTCATGCAGTTTTCACCAGTAGACAGAGTGATCCATGAGGTAGGTTTAAGTGTATAATTTGTTAAGGTTTTGTGTAAATTAGTTGAAATATAATGATGATTGTTGAAGATGTTTCTGCTACCCGCGCGAAGCCGGGGCGGGTTGCTAGTGTTTTTATAAAAATTAGAGAATTCATTGTTATCTGTTTTGAGTAAAATTTGGAATACTTAAAGGTAATTTGTAAAAGAAGTGCAGACACCTAAAATTTTTAGACATGTATTATAAATTTAAAAATTATGCGTAAATGGCTACAAAAATAGGGGTTAATACATTCTTTATTTAATACACAATCTTAATTTAAGTTTAACATGTGTTTTTAGTTTTAAGTATGTCTGTCTGTCTGTTTGTGGCGTCATAGCCCTAGACGGATGGACCGATTTTGATTTGGTTTTTTTTTTGTTGAAAGGTGACTTGATCGAGAGTGTTCTTAGCTATACTTCAAGAAAATCTGTTCAGGCGTTCGGAAAACATCAGCTCTTTTCTATTCTAAAAGAATATTTATTGGGATTTTTGAGTTGTATTTTAATATTTTGTTTTTCAATAAGTTTATACATACATCATTGTTTTTAACTATCTCTATACTAATATAATAATTTATATTTAAGTTTAATATGAATGCGCTAATTTCTGGGACCACGATTTGGATATAAAAATTATTTTTAGCTTTCATAGACCCATTCTTCAGAGTCGTTATCAACCTGCGATCTTTAGTAAGCAGTGACCGTTAATGCGCGTGAAATTCGGGGAATGTCGAGTGTAGGATATATAACGGGAAGAAATTAACAGAGTTATTATGTTATCAATAGCCCTGAGCTGTTTGATGACGAAGTTATAGTGCCACAAAAGCCAGAAGCAAATATCAACTGAACTCTAACAGCAGCAGCAAATTTCACAGTTTATTACCATCCAATAAGGAAATCTATAATATTGTTTCTGGAGCCCTGACCTAGTTGGTGGTTTAGTTAGTTAATAGCGGACTAACTACCAGTGGGCAATATCCAGGATACGCTATATAACAGTTACTTTAATACATTTCGTTTATAGTTTTAGTATATTTTGTCTCCGGATTTCATCATCAGATCATTAGAACTATGGATCATAACTTGGACTGTCATTCTATAAACTTGCCGGGCCATGAAACATACATACTGGACACGTGTAGCTTTCTCTAGGCGATTTCGCATATTCTTTAACTTTGTAACACACAATATTTGGACTGGCCTGTTGGTTGTGAACCTGGTTGTGGTTGGTTAGTGACCCTGACTGCTGAGCCAAAGGTCGTGGGTTCGATTCCCACCCAGGACAAATAGTTGTGTGATGAGTGCGATCATTTATTCTGTATCTGAATGTAATTTATCTATAATATGTATGTATTTAATAATATAGAAGTATGTTTATGCGCTGTATGGTTACATAGTACATATATACACACACACAAGAATTGCTCGTTTATAGTTATTACAAAGATAGCCAGAATAATAGATGGATTTCACACTCCATTTTAGATACCGTAAACCAAATGTCATTATAAATAAAACTTTGTCTACATTATTCACTACTTCACCAGAGGTCGCAAATCTAATTTGGACGACAACCTACGTTAGAGTGACATTTTATTACGTAGTTATTTCCCTTAGGTAAATAAAAATGTTAAGTCGACTGGGGTAAAGCGTAGCAAAATAGCTCTCGATTCGTTCCAAATTGCACCATCGAGTCTGCCAGTATCGAAACAGCCCCTCGATCACGTATCCGCAATTTCTACCCATCGACGAGTTGTTGAGACTTGCTCGACTCGCCCGTTGATCTTCGATTCAATCAAGAGAACACGTTCTCATATGTTCCGAACGAGCTCCTACTTCAGCAAGAAAAACTTCAACAGTAAATTATCATTTTAGATAATCTGACTGAGTCACTGAACTTAGTGAATTAATTAGTGTTTTATTCGTCGTAAATTTTTTGTAAAAGTCGTTTTAGATCTTTTAAACGAAGGTAAATAGGCTGAAAACACGAAACTAAATAAAGTAGAAACAGTTTTTTTTAGATCTTTTTAATTAAGGTAAAGAAAATGTTTTGGAATAATGTTACCTGGATGTATTTGAAAAAGGAACACTTACTTTAATCACTGAAAGGGTGCACTCTAGCATGCAGTTAATGATAATAGTTAATAATAAGAATTAAAAAAAAAGTTATGACTGTTTGAATTTGCAGGTATTTTTACCACCGCTTTTCATAAAAGTGGGTGGAATGTGTAAAGTTAAAGATTCGTACATATTTTTTTTTTATTTTGGAATTTTTCATTCCGGTTTCTAAGAAAAACCATAAAAATTAAGTTCGTTTTTTTCTGAACTTAGTTTTATAGACTTTCTCAATAACTGAGTGAATTGTTCCAAATTAAAAAAAAATATGTACGATTTAAAATCTTTAACTTTACACGTTCCACCTGCTTTTATGAGAAATTGAGGTAAAAATACCTCGAAATTCAAACGGTCATAACTTGTAAACTGATAGTTTGAAAAAAAATGTTATTGTAAATGCTTACTATAGTCATGCCCTTTCAGTGAGTTAGGTAAGTGTTCCATTTTCAAATACACCTTGTATATAAAAATGCAGTAACAATTAGTTCATTTAAAAAGTACTTAAACATAAAATCTTTTATGGTTCTTGTTTAGTCTTGTTGAAAGGATTAAGAGTAATATATAGCATTGTTTAAACAGTTCACTTTGCTTTAATGTAGACAATAATCCCAAGTTGCGAACTAAATACGATGTATAATTAGCCGATAAATAGGACGAAGGAGGCGAACGTATTCGGGGGTTACAGTTGACAGAAACAAAGAAACTAGTAATTTACAAACTGCTTTTGCTAAAAGAGGATGTATTCACATGATGAGCTTAGTAAGAAAGTTTTACAAACTATGTTAGTATTGACAGTTGCAGAATTTCATGATAAAGTACAGAATAGTTATACATATAATTGTACGATGCGATAAGCTGATTAATTGAATATACATTAAATATTCAATTAATCAACTTATCGCAGTTAACTACTGTATACAGATATACCTTTTTGTTTTTAATTATTGCGTAAAAAGTAAACTTGATTGAGTACTAATCCCGGTTTAGTTATTTTTTTGAAATATAATAGCCTCAACATTCATATCTTTGTTGTTTTATTCAATAGCCAAATAAAACCTAAAACAAAGGCTTAAAGGTTGTTTTCCTATAAGATGTAATGTTTTACCTTTTATAACTTAACCTAGATATCCGTTTTGATTTTTTTGCAAATGTATACATATAACATCCTTTGTTTAATTGAATATACAAAACGGAAAAAAGCAAACTAATTTAAGCGAACCTTCACAAATAGCTCAAGAAATCTGCATTTAATATAAAAGATAATTTGAAAATAAAAAGTTAATAAGTTAATTAAAACCGCTTGGAGCTTGAGGCGCAAATGGAGTGCGTTTGCGGAAAAACATGTCAGCAATAAAGGTAATGAGAAAGGTATTTATTGCTTGTTTTTAGCTCTGCGGCGGTGACGAAAACACAATGGCCACAAAACACTTGACTACATGTGGCGCCCTGTCCAGCAATATTTATTATCGAGTTGCGGCTCACCCACATTTGGCAGTTGGCACCCTTGCCAGGAAAGCTTAATGTATCGAATTTAATCTTATCAAGGTCGGCTGAGAAAAGAGAGAAATTACATACGTATATTTTCGGAGCAAACAATCGTTGATACCATAGAAGAAAACACACCCTTAGGATGATTTGTTTGTTCATAGCCCGTCTCTGATATTATTATTCGGTTATTTGTGCTTCACTATATTCTACCTTTAAAATATTTAGAATCATATTGTTATGAAAATAGTTTATTTTTTATCTCTAACCAGTTAGTTACATTATTTTTATGTATGTTCATAAATATATATATGTTCTGTAGGTGATTTTGTACACAAAAAGCACGACTGTTACATAGTGCGCAACGAGTTTACACGGCACGTATGGGCCGGCTCGACTCCAGTTGATACCACGGCCTCACAGAAAACCGGCAGTGAAACAATGTTTGCATTGCTTTTCGCCGCGTGAGTGAGGTTACCGGAGGCCCTAATCCTTCCCTCTCCCCTATTCCCGTCCTTCCCCTCTCCCATCTTCCCGCTCTTCCCTCCTCTTCCCCTATTCCCACCTTAAAGGGCGGCAACGCACTTGTGACTCTTGAGTTACAGGTGCCCATGGGCGGGAAGTAAATGTCAAACAGTGTCAAAACAGTAGAAGCACTGTCCTACTCTAATACATCTGTTTTTAATTAATCTGTTTCACCTCTCTAAAGTTAGTTACGCATGATTTGCATTATGCGGATAGATTGCTACCAATGGAATAAATGATAATTGGAAAATAGAAAACAGAATATCAGAGCTTTAAACAATCCTAATTGATTTATTCGTCCAATAGTTATTAGTTATTTTTATTAGTTTATCTGAACATCGGCCCTAAAGTAAATTGTTTATACTTACCTTTATTCTAGTTTGGCTCAAGATAAATACTAAGAAATATATTGAGTACAATGTCTCAGTAGACACTACACTTACAATTTATTTTAAGCTTGACTGGAATAAAGGCTATTTTAGTTCAAGCGAATTTAATTGGAATTCTAAGTAAGTAACTGCAATTACCGATCTACTTCTTACATTGTTTTCTTGGAATAGAACCAAAAGGAATATAGGTACTCATTTTCAGACATTCAATACCTTCGGTTACTCTTATCTTGTTGTTGAAACACACTCAAGAGGCCGCTCTTAGTTCCAAATTCTACTAAATACGAAAGGTCAAGAGATTCCATTACAATCGTAAACCAGTCCCGCAATTTGTTCCAGATGGAGTCTATTGGTATTGCCAGTGTAAGGATTTTACGTAGGTACGTGTTTTGCAAAAACAAATGTCTATAAATATATTTTTATATCTCAACGATATCATAGTTTAATTAATAAACATAAACTAAATAAATACAAAAAAAGCATTGATCTACGTTTGGTAATTATTTAATAGAAGCACTGTAATAATAAAAAAACAACACCAACTGTGAAATAGGTTTTTATAAAAAAAAACTTCCGTCATTCAGAATTCTCATTATCATGTATCTGGAATAATATGACTGTTTTTTTAAACCCTAAGATTCCTAATGCTGCTTTTATAAGGGAACGTTAGAATGAAATACTCTTACAATTTTTTTTGTGGTTTGACATCTCACTGTACATTGGTGTATTTACCTTACAGTTATCCTACTAATATTATATAAACGTGAAAGTTTGTGAGGATGTATGGATGTATGTATGGATGTATGTTTGTGAGGATGTATGGATGTATGTATGTATGGATGTATGTATGTATGTATGTATGTTTGTTACTCTTTCACGCCAAAACTACTGAACCGATTGCGATGGAACTTGGTATGTAGATAGCTGGAGACCTGGATTAACATATAGGCTACTTTTTATCCCGATACTCCCACGGGATCGAGTCTTACGCGGGTGAAACCGCGGGGCGCTGTTAGTAAATTAATATATAGAAATTAAGGCAAATATTTGAGTTATCGTTCAAACACAACACGCCAGTATATCAGTTTATTTGTGAAATTTGCAGAAGATTTATGAAACGCAAGAGTTGAGTAATTACCAAGAAACTTGAGTACCGCACATATTTTCCTTATGACGTGAACTTTTTTGGCTATCCTTGTGTTGTTATTTTTTCAAGGCGCGTTTTTTTTAGCGATATCAAAGATCTAGAGCAATTTAAGTCTAGTTAACAACAAGTATTAACTATTAGATGTGGTAAAATTGGACTTAATCGTGGTAATATTTGTAAGGTACGATACTTTTTCTTTACCCGACGTTTCGATAGAATTGTACCGATCGTGGTCACGAGCCATTAAATAGTGGATAAAGAAACCTTTAATAAAAAACGTGAGTGACACACATAATGAAAATTGTAAACAGAAACTAGTAACTTAGATCCTCCTTTTTGAGTTTTACCTTTTCGTAAAACAATAAATTTTTAGCAAATATTTCTCCAACTTTAGCAACACCAAACAGCTGTGAGAAAGTGTCTGTGGTCAGTAAGTGTGTCAGTGTCAGTATTATATATCTTAGAGGACAGTATTAATTTATTGGCTCTACCCACAGATATACTATCTACACAAATAAAAGTTTCAGGATTAATTTGCGAGTGAGAGGTTTAAGTTTGATCGTTAAATAGTTATTTGTAACAATGGTAGTACCTTATTGTATGTTTTGGCATTGTAGGAAATCTAGACTTCTATTTATAATACTCTAGATCTCATTTTAGATTAGAAAGTACAAAATTTTGCGAGGATTTTAAAGAGGTAACCGCCGTAAATTATTTTTTAAACAATACGGTAGGAAAGTCAATCTCGTTCCTTGTACATGTTTATTTTCTCTTTTAAGCAAGTTACCGCAAAGCCACGTACGGAGGATCTGTTCTATTGGAAATGTCTTCTTCATTTAGTCCCTGTCTTGCTACAGCAGTTACAGTGATACTTTCTGGTGGTGTGAGCAGCTCTAAGGTACAGTAATTGTTAATCATCAAGTGGGTGAAAAAATATTGACGAACATTTAAAAAACTTAATGCTGGTAATGTAAACATACTCGAACATACTTTTTCTAAACCAATAAATTCTCAAACAAGTTAAATGTTAAAATAAATTATTGCAATAATATGGCTGTTACAAAATTGTCCGTGAATATTGGATTTTTGAAGTGAAAACTTCTTTAGGCACGTTTTTGCACTTTTGCTATGGGGAAAAGCACTGAAATCGTGACCGCCTCGCTAATAATACATGTATAGATCCACTAGAGGGCGCTAATCTAAACATTGACTTCTGTTAGCTCCTTATTAATTAATGTTACCAACCTGCTAATGTGACGTTTTAAGTTCGTCGTTTCGTTTAAGTTTCCACTTCTGTTGGCAGTCGTAGGACTGCCAATTTTTTTTTATTAATCTCACTGTCCCAGCAGGAGTATTTCATTCCGCATCTACTTTTCCATAATTCCTATAGAGAAGAAAAGTTCACAAAAAAAACTGATGCCTTTGCTGAAAACCACCAAATTTTTTGTTCCAAATGAATACAAAGCCCTTAATCTTTGACTTTTCAGGGCTATCAATTACCCGCCCTCGCGCTCATTGTGGAATGTAAATGGTTCAATATAAACCAAAAGTATCGTTATATTCTAGATATGGCTATATATATATATAAGTATTATCAAAAGTACCTGGGAGATTCGCTTGGTAGCTTTTTTGTAAAACCGCAGTATTTTTTTTTGGAAATTTTGCGTTTTACAGGAAATACAACTATGCAGTTGAACTTAAAATGCAAAACTGTATTTGTATACAAAATTTCATCAAAATCGTTAGAGCCGTTTCCGATTCCGAGATACCCGAAATATAAATACATACATAAATACATACATACATACAAAAATTGCTCGTTTAAAGTACGGTTAAGTGTACGGTTACGGTTAAGTTTAGTACGGTTTTTTTTAAAACCGGCAGTGAAGCAATATTTGCTTTGTATTTCCCCCCTCTAACTCCCACCCCCCACCGCTCTCCCCTCGCCCCCTCTTCCCTCACTTCCCCTACTTCCATCTTAAAGGCCGGCAACGGACTTGTGACTCTCGAGTTGCAGGTGCCCATGGGCGGCAGTAGTCACTTACCATAAGGTGACCTGTCTGCTCGTTTACCGTATATACCATAAAAAAATAAAAATGAGTTGAAATTATTCAGGATATATAAGCTAGAAATTCAAAAATCTTTTTGTTATGTTAAGCTTTCAAACCACAGATTCTTAAAGAATATTCAGACTTCAATATAGATTTCGTCAAGACTTTTTTGTTCAGGTAGCTTAACCTAGAGCCGATCCTTTACTTCACGGGTAGTTACACCTACCGCTTCTAGATATTCTATCTTCCTAAGAGGCTCATTTGTTTGCGAAGGGGAGCTTTCGGCAACATCAGGATATGACGTGACTAATAGCGTTATGGGGGAGGTTTATTACTTAGAACGCTGCAATACTCTTGAGAATGAAGCTTTTAAGATAAAGACGTTGTTAGTTTGATCATTTAGTCATATTATTTAATTAGATCAAAGCAATAAAAATTGATTTGTGTGACGCACAGATGTGCGTACTTGTGTATGTACAACATAAAGGAGGTTCTTATTTTTACCATTGGAATAAAAACATTTATTTAACAGTTCTAAGTAAAGCTAAAAGAAAAATAAAAATAGAAAAGTGAGAACACAGTGACATCACTACATATTATAAAACAAAGTCCCCGCCGCGTCTGTCTGTCTGTTCGCGATAAACTGAAAAACCACTAATCGGATTTTCATGCGGTTTTCACCAGTAATCAGAGTGATTCATGAGTAAGGTTTAGGTGTATAATTTGTTAAGGATTTGTGTATATTGGTTGAAATATGATGATGATTGTTGAAGATGTCTCTGCTACCCGTGCGAAGGCGGGGCGGGTTGCTAGTAGTGTAATAAAAAATAATACTTCGACGTTTTTTTTTTATTTATTTATTTGTTCTATGGAGAGCTGTAAGCTAAATCAACAGATTAACAGTAGAATAGTGTTAGAAAGCCAATTACAGGTCTTCACTTTTATAAACTTTACTAACATTTACATAAGTGTGACTGGTTCAGGTTAATCGTACATTACAGTCAGCGACACAAATACAATGTTTAATATTTTTAACTTAAAGATAACATATTTGCAAAATTAATTAAGTAAGTGTTTCTAGAATAGTATACATAATATACTTTCATTATAGAACAAATTAAGACTCAAGCATCTCCTTGCTGCAGGTATACTAATTTCAAATAGATCAAGATCATGTTGTTTGCATAATTTATTAAAGGTTCTACTCGCCTGCACAGTATAGGTATTTTGTCTATAATTAGTAGAAGCATGAGGAACACGTTTGCATAATTTATTAAAGGTTCTACTCGCCTGCACAGTGTAGGTATTTTGTCTATAATTAGTAGAAGCATGAGAAACACGTATTAGGGGATTAAAACGAGATGATTTGCAGGGAACGTTAAGGCCAATATTGTATAATAGATCAGAACAATCAATGTCACTTTTCAATATTATTAATAATAATACATAGACAACCAATTTCCCTACGATACTGTAATGGCAACAGGTGATATTTCTTACAGAGTTCTATGTAATTATTGGAATCATAAGGAGTTCCCTGACGAAAGCATAAGTGTTTAATGAAGCGTCTTTGTTTGTTTTCTATTCGGTCTACTTATTTTTGATAATACGGGTTCCATATTTACATGAAGTACAATAAAGAATTTTAAGAGTCTTAACTTTAATGAAGCATTTAGAGATGCGCATAACAAAACCTAATGCTTTCGAGGCCTTTTTGACAACAACAGCTATATGAACGTCAAACAAAAGTTTGAAGTCGTGATGAACACCTAGGTTTCGGATAGAGTTGCATCTGGGTAAGGTTTGACCGCACAATATATAATTCGTGGCTAAAGTAGAACGCTTCCTTGAATATATATGTAACTAGCGAGCATTTTAATGGATTTAAACTTAATTTATTAATGTGACAATACTCTTCCAATCGCAATAGATCTTCCTGAAGAACAGTAGCGTCATAAGTCAAGAGTATATTTGAATAAATATACTCTTCGTTCTCTCCATTCATATCGTCAGCGAAGCATAAAATTGTGGACGTTTGCAGACAGCGGTCGATGTCGTTTACATAGACAATAAATAATAAAGGACCGAGTAAAGATCCTTGAGGGGCGCCGCTAGGCACATGAATCCAACTTGAAATGTAATTATTGAATACTACGACTTCTGATTTATTATCTATGTAAGATGAGAACCATCTTAGCAAGTCTCCCCGAATACCTATATTATTTAATTTTAATAAAAGAAAATTATGATCTATTCGATCGAAACATTTAAACGACATTGACCTGACCGCTTTTATCCATAGCCTCTGTTATGAAGTCATTTTACAATATCAGATTACTGACGGTAGACGGACCGTTTAAGAATCCATGTTGAGCAGGACTAAAGGAATTTGAAAGAGCGGAATATACTTGTTTGTAAATAATCCTTTTAAACACTTTGACCACTACACAAAGTTTAGAAATAGGCATGTAATTAATTACTTAGGTTCTGGGCCTTTTTTATGTATAGGGGATATAAACACCGATTTCGTTACAGAAGGGACTGAACATAACGATAAAGATTTTTTAAATAGAATCCAAATGGGCCACAGATAGTTGAAGCATAACCCACTAAGGACTTTGGTGATACACAGTCAGGTCCGGCCGTTTTGGATACATCTAATTTACCTAGCAAGCTATCAACTTCTGTATTGATTATCATATTGCCTATATCGGACAGTGGCTCCGGTGTAATACAACTTGGAGTAGCAAAAGTGCCAGGCGTTGAGTGGAGGAAATTTGACTGAAAGAAGGAGGAAAAGTCGATTTTCATATTGAAGGCGATTTGGAATAGCATTAGAGTTATAGCGGTTCTTATTGAAAGATCAAAAATATTTAGGGTTATTTTTTATTGATTGTTCGGTAAGGTTGATGTAAGACTCATGACATTTTGATTCTACCGATTTTACTCTTTCACGAAGTAATTTATACGCGGCCTCATCGCACTTATTCCCATAAATTTTGATTTTCTTAAGAAATTTATATTTTCTTTTATCATTTTTATTAGTGGTTGACTATATACCAGATAGGATTGGATTTTTTGTTGATTAGTTTATTTTGCTAAAAAGGTACTCGTTTGCAATTTTAGTGTGTAAAAAAGATACCAATAATTCTCTATTTACTTTACTTTAGCCCACTAAAAGTAGGAAAGGACAAATTTACAGTATTTTTTGTGTCTCCAGTTGTGAACAGATATTAATGATTATTTTTTATTAAATGTCTCTACAATGTTTAAATGAAAAATTGCAAAAAATCTAAAATAGTAAAAACCTCACCAGCACATTAATTAAATAACCGTAATAACGGTGTTGTTAGTACCTCGATCCGCACTCATACTAGCCTTTATATCACCCCACCATTACCCGCTATTTGTCAGACGGACCAATAGCGTTGCGTAACCGGTAGGTATAACTAGTCACAATAATGTCTATTAATTCATTATTATTAAATAGCGAACTGTATTATCATATAGTTCACCCATATTTTTTTTAAATAATACGAGGTTTAGAAATAGCGATAACAACACTTAATTGAAATACTTTAAAATTTCGGTGATAGACCTGTTATTACGACTTCACTTCGAAGGGTCACTTGTTAAACATGAATATTTTTATTCGAATAATATTCAGCTGTTTCTTTGTCTCGTTTCCTCCGCAATATTTGAACGTTATCTATTTATTTGACACGCTCTCAAGAGCCTTTGAAAATATTCTGAATTAACGGATTCGGCAATTTGTATACTCTGAATTAATTATTTCAAATTTAATCGTAGATTTAAGAGGATCTCCTAATAGAATATAATTTGTTTGGCTCGGTACCTTGTTAAAAGCCTACAATAATTAAGTCTGTTAGCACGTTTCTTTAGCAAAAGAAGGTTGCGAGATCGGTGAAAAGATTTCATGTTTAGGACGGCCGTCGAGGATTTTAATTATGAAGTTTTCTTAAGTTTTCAGAGTTTACCAGAAAATTTGTCTAAAGGAAAAACTAATTAGGTCATGTAAACAAAGAACAGTATAATCTGGTTAGGTGTAAAAGTTAAAGACAAAGAAACTTCAGTTAGTACTGAGAGTGTGCCCTTCGTTAAAATTTATAAACAGAATATTTGAGATGTTTTTTCTACTTATTTAATATCGTTTCTCTAAATATTAAACATATGAGCCGTATTTGATTCCGTTGATATTCCTTAAAAGTTATTCTATAGAATCGTATCTATTATTAGTTTTCGAGTGAACTCAAACGGTATCCGGTTGCAAGACATTTCATAAAGAAGTGCTTTATCAAACTAAAACACAAGACAGAGCTTAGATAACACATTTGTGTCTGATAATAATTCAGTCAACTTTCCAGTCTGAGAAAACTTGTAGTAGGTACTTGATCGTTGCAAACGTTAATTTAATTTTAATATACTTTTTAGGTAATTAGCAACGCATGAAATTCTGTGTCTTAACACCGATCGTGGAACCTACCTAGGAAGCTTTCACATGTAGTTGTGAACGAATTTTGTCGGTGTGATGACCACAAGTAGATATAATGGATAGTTAAATGTTGAAATATTACCATTCGATTAAATTAGCTGAAATCAAATCCTAATAAAAAACACCAATTGCAGACTTAACGCAAAAGTTAAAACGAAAAATATAAAAGTAAGACATATACATTATAGAAGGAATGTAACACCAATCAGATCAGAATAAAACCTTTCATTGATTGCTAAAAGAGCTTTCAAAACACTCTTAAGGGGAAAAGGGGGGGGGGGGGGGCGACTTTTATTTAATCGTCAAATACAAAGGGTTTTCGACAAAAAACCCGAATCAAATGTACAAACGGTACCAAAAAAAAAACATAAATTGAATACATGTCAAACTAACCAAACTGACCTACATGTAGACAATATCAGGAGGAATTGAATAGGACGCTCTTAAATTATAGTCCGTGTGTACAAGGGGCTCCTTTGATGAATGGTACAATAGCATGAGTGACGTCAGTTATCAGAGGGTCGCGAATAGAACGAGAATCTCAATTGTCACACTGATTTACGTGTAAAGAGTTACCTATACTTCTACATATGTATATGAAACTAGAATTAATTGTAAAGAATGATAATCTGTACTGCTATGTATGGTCGGTGGCGAAATACATAAAGAATGTATGCGACTGTAGTCCTGAGGTCTAAGGTTTGATCGGGTCGAACGGAAGAGCATCAGCTGGATAATGTCTCGCTACCTATAACATAGAATATAATATCCGTGGCTATTTGTCAGGGTGGCCATTTTTAAGTTTTGACGGTTATATGTATGTATATGTTGAGATTTTAAATAACGAATATTATTTTGGTGACTGAGTGTAAGATGATATAAGAAAATATCAATGTTCATTCACAAAATCGTGTGAATCGTTAATTTGACATGAGGTTTTGTCAAGTTAGACATGTTAAAATGCGAGATGTGAACATATTTCCAAAGTCGATTGCTCCAAAATTCAAGTATATTTAAAACTATTTTTTTTTCATATAAATTCCTAATGCGTAGGAAGTATTACGCCAATAAAACACATGGAAGTCGACATGTCAAAAGGTAGGCCAAACATAGGTATCATACACCTCTGTCTAAATGTATAAATTCCACCTGTGCCACCTATTCATATACATATATCATTATCTGTATAAATAAATTCTTTGATAATTTTATATCAGTTGAATTGCGACAAGTTTCAGTATGGCCGTGACTGTGGCGTAAATTTCATAGAGATTCTTAGATTGCCGGATTCAGTAAGGTATTATTAAAATAACGACTCGTTTCGTACGTAATGGAGAAAGATAAAATGTCCACGGTACAATAGGAAATAGGGACCGGAGCTGCAAACCGTTTACCTAGGTTAATTTATAAATCGGAAGGTCGGATAGATCCCTTTGAATGAAATGAAATGTAATAAAATGAAGGTGACTTGAAATTCTTATACATCTTGTGAAGATATCTTTTGTACCTACGCAGTTTGATAGTCTTATAATGTCGAAACGGCTGTGTAAGGATTACTTGTATTTTTTACGTGAATATACTTTATTCGGAGGAGATAATATGTACACAATCGAGAGCTTCGTCCTTCAAATTTCAGATTATATTCAATTCAAATCACAGTAGATAGTTTACTGTCCTGTTAGTTTGGCAGAATATAATTAACTACTACTAAATATATTTTTTTGAATATAAGAAACTCGGCTTCGTCTTTCGAATTTTCGATCAGGTCACCTGACGCGACTTTAACATTTTTTACCCATCCCAAAAAGTGCGCAACGCCGCTAAAGAAGTTTTCGCTTAAACAATATATAAACGTCCAAATTGATAAACTCCTCGTTTTTGAAGTCGGTTAAAAACTAACACTTTATCGCTGAATCATTTTGCACTTTCAAACAGTATGCAGTAATACTTTTGTCTTATAATAACTGTTCACGTGATTTTTTTTATAATTTAATCAAATATGTTTTCTTAAGTCGTTCCTAAAATGTAGTCAAAATAACATTATTCAGAAGACATTAAAACAAAATCGACAGCGAGGGTATTAAACACTGGAATGCAACCTCAAGTGTCGTTTGCTCTTATCTAAGTGCCGTTTATGTATCGGCCGAAGTGTTTATGGGCCATTGGCATACGATATTTCAGGAGGTGGAAACATTGGACTACCGATGATATGCGAGTTTCTATCGCAGACTTTAAAAAATATTGACACATATTGGTAAAAACACTTCACAAATAAGTAACGATCATTTGTACGATGAGTTTGTTAAACACTGGTACCCAAAGTAAGATTAAACTTGTGTTATGTGTACAAGGCTCGCGCATTTTATTTCCACAATTTCTATAATGTATTTTTACTTTAGTGTCACATTCATAGGTACGCATAATATAAAACATAAAAACAGTGTGTGTGTGTGTGTGTGTGTGTGTGTGTGTGTGTGTGTGTGTGTGTGTGTGTGTGTGTATGAGAGTGTATGTGTCTGTGAGTGTGTGTGTGTGTGTTATAATATGTGTGTGTGTGTGTGTGTTATAATATAATTAGTTTAATCAAACTATAGTCATCATAGCATTTGGACATGAGCCAAGCAGTAGCTTTATCTTAATCATGAGCGCATTTATGAAACAAAGATAACTTTTAAATTACCAGTGTGATAACTTGACCCCGGCCACTAGATACTGTACTGTGAAAATATTTAACATAAATGCGAGAACAAAAAACAAATAAGCAAAAACCCCTGTTTTGATTGTTTTTCAGTTGTCTATCTTAGGTTTGGGCAATACAAAACTAATACTTTTGAATACACTTTCGAGTAAAATCATAGTTATTTTTTGTGTTGAAGCTCAAATTTACAAAAGTGATTTTGTTAGGCTGACAGTATGTTCGTTTATTATTTTAAGTTGTGGAGAAAAGGAGTTCAAACTAGCCTCCCGGTACCACAATACGTTCTTTTTACAATCATGCAATTTTTCACACAAACTTTGAAAATTTTCCTTAACACTTACATGTATCTATGTTTACATATAAATACTATAATATTCACTATGTAATTTGCGACTTGACTTTGAAAAGTGAGTTCATATGTTTTCTAGAGACTTGTTTGTTTAAGAAACATTAAATGCCAGTAAAAAGTATTTTCCACTACACATAATATATTAAAGAACAATTCCTTTTCTTTTTGAAAAATAAACTACTTCAAATCGACAACAGTGAAAAATAGGGCGCAGTTTCAAGATCTTAATGCTGGGATTCTTGTACCGTAGAATGATCGATTCACAGAGTAAAACAATTGGACTGCATTGTTGAGAAAATATGAGTTTTATTCCGCTATAACTTTGTTACAAAACTAGTTTCAATGTACTGATAGTTACTACACATGAACTTTCAATAGATGAGTGTAAAGAAAAGGTCAGGAAAGCTTAATAACGACAGCCTACACACGTATATCTGTCATAAGTAAATAATCCGATAGGATCTAGACACGCGGTAGCGTGTCAAGTCAAGTTCAAGAAAAAGGAACTGGTGACGCACCAGCCGTGTGTTATATTACACGAACCATTTGGAGCCATTGTTACCTACTCTAATTACTTCTTTATTCATGTGTGGATAAAGAACTGTTTCTATGTATGAGTAAACCTAAGATTTGATGGTGGATGCATAAATGAAATAACATAAACTTACATACCATTTAGTGAAACTTAGGAGAATGACAATGAATTTAGCTTAATTTCATTCAATTTGATAATGTACTAAAAAAACAATAATGTCCTTATGCTAAGTTAAGGTTCTCTTCTGGTTTCTATTTGATGATATTATAGTGTAGTAAGTATATGTGGTAAGAAATTAACGCGATCACGAAATAGACATTGCATACCTCTGAATTCCCTAACGTTTCGACCAGGTTACACTGACCGTGGTTACAGGCTGGCAATCAGCCTGTAATTATATCATGGAACGCGAAAGTTTAAAAGCTGACATTGATAAAATCCATAATTTAAAAAAAAAGTACTTTAATTCACCTTAATCATGCTAAATCGTAACAAGCTGTATTATTCATCTTCATCTTCCAACAATGATGACCAACTAGAATGTATACCTGTTCAACTAAAAATAGTAATTTCCCAAATCGGTCCAGTCAACTTCATTCGGGTAAAATACATTAAAAAAATCCGATGAAATGAGAACCTTCTCCTTTTTTTGAAGTCTGCTAAAAATTATTCCGTGTGGTGGTGTTATTATTTGAAATCATTTGAGTACATATTGTTTCTAGGAATTTTCCATATAGACATAGACTGCTACAGCGAAATAATCGTCAATGTCAATACTGACTTTTGAATACTGATGAAAAAATGACAAACGAAAACAAATTAGTAAAGACTAATTCAATTCACTAATTCAAAGATTACTCTCTGTGTAATATGCGATCTCTTTTGAGGTAATATGCTGTTATTATGGATTTGTATTTAATGTTAAGTAAGTTTATGGTTGTAATTAATTTTCTATCGATATAGTCAGAAGTCCAGAGAAAAATCCCTAGTGCCATGGAACCACGGGTAATCAAAATTACCACTGGACCCGGTAATGGGTCGACCTACCGGGACCATGGGTAAACGGTGATTTTAAAGCACCGTCTTCGATGAAGTAGACTTAAAAGGCTGCTGGTGACGCAACGGCCTTCACAGTACACATCATAATTTATATTGGTACTGTGTACAGGACTGATGTGTACGAAAATTTTTGTTTAAGTAATGCGCAAATTCATTATCGTTTAATTATTGTAAAATGTAACAAAGGCTTTCAAGAAAGTATTATTATTTTTTTCTTCATTTATTTAATATATCTATAAATTACATTTTTAAATACATTAAAAATCCGAATTAATTAATTAATTATAAATCCGTCCTTCAGGATATACCTCCGATAGTTATTCGTCATAACAACTCGAGAGTCACCGTACCGTAGCCAGGACACAGATGCTAGTAAATATATCCTTTTTTTTTTTATTATTATATCTAACAGCAATCAGTCTAAAACCCATTAAGTCAACATCGAAGTAAGTAAATCCTTCATTTATCTGCGTCTATGATTCTATTTGATTGGCAGTTTGGCACTGATCAAACGTTTCAAAGCACTTTGATCCGTTGTCATGTCGGGAGATTAAGCGGCCAGAAAAGGGCCTAATAGTTCATCATAATATGGATGTCCTCTCTCCAAATTGGTCTAATATTCCTTGATGCGGACTGACATCCCACTAACTAGAAGTAACTTTAGAAGGGCGCAATATAATCCCATTTTATCGCCAGTGTAAGAGGAAAAAGGGGATTTTTGTATGGCCAGAAATGTTTTATTGTTGATAAGTTCATCTAACATCGTTATAAAAAGTTTGTGCGGTATAATTTTATAGGAAGCTTATGTTATAGTGAGCCATAAAATGGAGCGATATAAGATACTGTTATGTTATTTCTGTTCGGTAATGCATAGCAGTTTTCATGTATTAGTTGTTTAAGTATTGTTTTTTATTACGATTGTTACGTATGTATCCCCACTTTCAGTCCACATTTAGATATTATCTGTAGATTGATATAGATATTTATACCTACTCTTTACCAAGGACCCTAAACTTATAAAATATTACTTAGATTTTTGTAACATATGCAGTAAAAATCTGATAGGTATTTTAGTCAAATCAGCCAAAATTTGCCATCTCTACAATCAATTGACGAGACAAGGGTATGACGTAATATAAAGATTGTAGGAAGATTATAAATGTCGAAATTAACAAAACCGCATATCACAGTGAACGTGCTGCAATTAGATGTAAGTTTTGACGTTTAAACAAAGCATCTTTAATAAAATGATTCATCAACCTTAAGGCTGACATTTTTATAAACAGTAAAAGCTGGTCATATTTATAGATGTAAATAAGAGAGGATAAAAGATAATAAAATATAAAAGAGGAGAGTACAATATTGAATAAAGTGGGGGTACATGGAGTAAGAAAGGTGGTTGGATCGTGATTAATAAAATAGTTGTTTGGATACTTTCTTTAGGATGACATATGAAAAAATCCATTGACATTGTGAAACTAAAGTAAGTAGGCGTCGATAAAATGAAAAGGGATACCTGTTTAGTTGAATATGCATAAATTAAATATTAAACAATAATCAGCTAAGCATGTATCAAAATTGCTAAGTATTGACGAATCGTAGATAGGACTTCAGCTGTTATTCGTAGACCGAGACATTACCTAAAACGGCACAGATTTCGACAAAGCCTTCCTTTTCCCAAAAAGGTGTGTAAAATCGATATGTAATGTCGCCCCTGATGTGTCTTGCCTCCCATATTTTATAGATTTAAAAATACTTCCTCTATCCTACCTTTATCTACTAGAGGTAGGGAAATTTATTAAAGGGCATCCTGAAATATTAAAGATGTAACGAAGAGAGATAATATTAAAGCTCCAAATAAATTAGTACTAAACATGCTTTCTAGAAGCACTAAATTGCAAAGAAATTGTTACGCTATGTGCATATATCCTAGTGTATAATAAAATTCCAGATCATGTCATGTTTCAGTGAGTGGCTTTTGCAAAACGCGTTTTATTCGGTCAAGGAGTTTTTGAATTATAGCCAGCTTAATAAGTAATTAGAGATAATATTGGTATAGGCCTCTGTTGCCGCAATTAGGCTCATAGCCGGTTCATTATGCGTTGAGATAAGGCTGACTAGTTGAGCTAAACTGTTAGCTCCTTAAAGAAGCACAGAAGCCTCTTAGAGGTAATATGTAAGTGGCTTCATAGTTTTAAGTTAACATTTTTAGTTTGTTTAAATTTTACATGTTGTCTTCCATCGCTTGACTTATGTTTAACTTTTTTTTTATATTATGGGGGCAAACGAGCAGGCGGTCACCTGATGGTAAGTGACTACAAGACTACTCAAGAGTCACAAGTGCTTTGCCAGCCTTAAACAAGTGCGTTGCCGCCCTGAAATGCAATGCAAGCATTGCTTCACTGCCGGTTTTCTGTGAGTCGGTGGTATCGAACGGAGTCGAGCCGGCCCATACGTGCCAAAGCATGAAAAACTGTTTTGACATTCCATAAAATAATACATTTCTATATAAGTGTAACACATAAGTTATAAAAATACAGTGAAAGGCATTCGTAGAAAAAATGTTGATAATCAAATTAATGTTTACTGGACAGTGAGCACTTTGAAAGAAAACCGAAGTAGAAGTTTTCAATCCCTGAAATTATTTGCGCAAAGCTTGAAAAATACTATTTGAACGCATTCAGAACTGATCCAAGAACAAGATTTTTCATACCTTATGTTCAGAATTTTTAGAAATACATTTATAGGAATTAAGCGCACATTTTTCTTTATAGGAATTAAGCGCACTTCTTCTTTATTTTTATAATCATCAAGATTTTTGTAAGGAAGTAACTAGCTTTACCAGAGGCTTCGCCCACCTAGATTTCTGTGCCCGTAAGTTTAAGTATTATTAATTCAGATGATCAACTATCTCTGCGCCAAAATTTTGAAATTGAGTAATAAACATTTCAAAGCTTGTACATTAGTCGCGTACTTAAGGCGAATTTTGTAATATACATATAATAGGTGTACGTCTATTATTTATTCTCAGTATGTAATTGCCAAGTGTGCTTAGTTCATATGTTAATCCAATTCCTGTATATATAGTAAATCTCAAAGCGCGTGCGGTACGAACGTTCACGAAGTAACTTTACTACGAGTTTACAAACTATAGTGTAAGTGCTGAGCAACTTGCGAGGCGATAAATATCTACTGAATGTATATTATATAATTGCTTGAAGCTTCACATAAACTTTACGTTAGTAACTCTCTTTGTATAGTATTTATATACTTAAATACCAAAATTATAAATATACATTATATTATCATCTATGAGTGCAATCGAATCTTGCAACTCAATTTTTTTCAAAACTTTAAAGAATTATTTATAGTACCAAAAAAAAACCATGCGACCTTGATTGTGTTTTCAGTGTAAATATAAAAAGCACGACGCGCTTTCAACGTGTTTTCTTTATTTTAATGTATGACTGTTTTTATTATTTTATGTTATTATGTGGACCATAAATCACTAAAAACTGATTACTTACTTAATAATTTAGTAACTATATTCTATTTATCATGTAAAACTATAGGAATTAAATGTCACTTGTCCTAAAATAAACGATAAGGAAGCTTTGGGAACTTCCAGTACATAACAAACAAAACCTTTAGAAATCATACAATTTGGTTGCTTACGATAAATCGTGTACAAAGTAGACGCCGATTTTATTCAATGTACGTTTAAGCCTTTTAGTGAAGTCGGATATCAATTGGATTAGTTGAACTTATCATATTTATTTCTTTTATGTTTACAGTGGTAGCCAAGGTTGACTGGTAGAAAATGTCATGTTCGTTAAGCCCGCTTTGGAAGTAATATTGTGTTAAAAAATAACTCGTAAAAAAATTTTTTTTGGAGCCATATTGTGAATCACATTGGATTGTTTTATGAACTCTACACATAATCCAATAAACGTTCCATTCTTACAGAGGTGTACATTACATCAACATTCTACGATCTAGCACAAACGAAGCTCCAAGGCAATAAAATTGCCAATTACCAAAACAGGTAGTCTAACCTTCATTAATTGGAGAGGCACCCAAAGAAGAACTTTGGGTGCCTCTCCAATTAATGAAGGTTAGCAGTCAGGTCTGTATATTTGGCCTTGTCTTTAGCGAGGTGAAACAAAAGGAAGTCTTTGCAGAGGTTGAAAGTAGCATCTAAGCAGTTATAAGGTGATAGACCAATATCGAATTTGTAGGTGTAATAGCCATCAAAAGTTTTTATTAATTTTTGCCTTTCGGCAACCGTCTGCACTAGAAGGTGCTCAATTTATGAATGATACGTAAAAGTTTAGGCGACACCGCCAACCTAATCAAATTTTGACGGTCCTTTCGGTTCTAGATAATTGAATCTCTCAGCTGCCGAAAAACTTTTGACATGTCAGAAATGTGTTACGTACATAATATAATTATATTTATGAGAAAAGATTGTGTTTTATCGATAAACAAAAAAATAATAATTTAAAAATCACATATCACATAAAACTATAAACCATGAAACTCTCACATCCTGACGAAAACTGATACTAGTAGTTACGACTAGGAGTAAAAGCAAAAACGATAGAAGCTGCTAGTAAAAATAAAAGCCTTCAGTTAGCAAAACAACAAAAACATAGAAAAAGCGTTGCTAAACAAAGCGTAAATGAACATGAAACTAAACAACGAAGCGGAAAGCGTCACATCCACGCTACCGTGTTCATGGCACGAAATATTTTTGTTCCCCCGCCTGTCCTTAATTTTAACTAATTTCTGGTGCGGAGCTTGCCGCGTCCGCGCCAACCGGGCCAACTGTCCAAGTAATTACTTCCACAGTAATCCCACAGAGCTTGTAATCCGGTATAATATTATGTAGACGGCTATGATGGTGTTCTTAGACGGTAATAAACATTGCAAAAGTCTGAAATTTTCTCTTTAGGGAAGTCAAATTTAATGGTGTTTATGTATATGGTATGGCGAAACGTCTTGGGCTGAGATTTTTCAACGGAGTCATTTAATATTGTAGACCATATTAAATGCGAGATAATGAATATCTAGATTTACATTACTTCCAAGGAATAAAATAGAATTTACACCTCCAAATTTTTATATTCCGAAGGGCATAGCTTTCGCAATACGCTGATTTAGTAAAAGATAAAAACATGTATAAAATAATGATGGAAGATAATAAATGTTAGTGCGCCTTTCTCTCCCTTGTTCGCTTTGTACTCGATAGAATTTTTTGATCTTAGCAGGGGCCAGAGCCCGTTTTTAGGGTTCCGTACCTCGAAAGGAAAAAACGGAACCCTTATACCCTAACGGATCACTTTGTTGTCCGTCCGTCCGTGGGTCTGTCTGTCTGTCAAAATCTTTTTACTCAGGAACGCGTGGAGGTATCAAGCTGGAATTTATATAAAATACTCCAGTGTACTTACTGTTCCTTGGAGCTATGAAAAAATCAAACTTCTAAACCAACGCAATCGAAAGATCAAAACCTACAGGGTACTTCCCGTGAACTCAGAATCTTGAAATTTGGTACGAAGCAACGTCTTATAGCACAGATAAAGGAAAAATTGCGAAAACCGTATATTTTTAGTTACATCATATAATAAAAATATTTTACGGAACCCTCGGTGCGCGAGTCCGACTCGCACTTGGCCGGTTTTTTTAAACTATTGCCTTACTCTTACGGTCGCGTTGGTCGGTCATGGTTTTTTCCAAGGACGTAGGTACAGTATTTGAAGTTTCTTTACAGGGTCAGCAACGATCACGTGATTCATAGAGACATCTGTCGAGCATCTACACGGACGCTTCCAACTCTAGGGTTATCGTGCATTAGACTGCATCCGAAGGTCTAGTGGTCGCTTACTAGCTGTTTGACCGTAAGTTTGTTAGTAGCTATAGTGATATTTACGTTTCTAAGGTAAAATAATAAATCGTTTACAGCCGAGCTCAAAACTTAAACTTTATCTATTTTTACATAATTACACATACTTAATATCTTTCTTACTTTACATTTAAATTATTAAGACGGTAATTTTTTACATTTATTACTATGTAAAAAGGATAATGCAGGAAAGCGGATTATGGGTACTTCGTCGATTCACACCGTGGTCCGAACAGCTTGTGGTGTGAATTGACGAAGTACCCCGGATTATGGCAACAGCGAAGCATAATAACATCTGGCACCAAAGATATTGTTTTCGAAAACGAAATATCATTATGTAGAAATATGGTGTTTCGAACTGATGAATTATTGAGTACTTTTGGAATCGAATAAAACTGATAAGAATATTTAATAACGTGTATTGTGTGATACTTTAAAAAGAATCATTGAATTTTTGAAAAATGTTAGATAACGAGGCTACAAAAAGTCACGTACGACACAATGTAATTGCAAAGGACGATACCTCGATGGTACGACTTACGAGATACTCCATTATCACATTTGTTGCCTACTTTCACTTATATACAACTAGCAACTCGCCCCGGCTTCGCACGCAAATTATATACCTAAATCTTCCTCATGAATCACTCTATCTATTAGTGAAAACCAAATGAAAATTCGTTCAGTAGTTTTTCAGTTTATCGCGAACAGACAGACAGACAGAAGCGGCGGGGGACTTTGTTTTATAATATGTAGGGATGAAGCGCTATAACAAAATCAGTTTAATAAAATGTGCTACGTTAGCGATCAAGCAGAAGTATATACTCGTATGTTACAGTCAAAACTCTTAATCGGTCAAAAGTACTTTTAACTGAAATAACAGCCATAACTACTTTTGACTAAACAGGTTAGTCAAAAGTAGTATTGACTGAAAAGGTTGGTCAAAAGTAGCTTTGACTGTAAATAATTGGTTAATTGATTTTGACTGCAAATTTAGGGTTAAAAGGTTTTTGGCGGACACTCATGGTCAAAAGTACCTACAACGACTACAGCATCTATAAAAATAACTTTTAATTGCTTAGAATGTAAATAAAGTATCTAACCATACCTAACCTAATAACTACTTTTAAGTACTAGCATCAGTCAAAACTCACTTTTAAATGGAAATAAAATATCTGACCTAATAATACTATTAACCAGCTCAATTGGGCAATACTACTTTTGACTTTAATTTCAGTCAAAAGCCCTTTTGTCGAGAGCCATCAAAAGTTCTTTTGATTGATGTTGTTAGTTAAAAGTAATTCTGACTGTTTCAAAGTTTTGACTGCAACATATACGTTGATTTTGAAGTCAAACTTCTGAAATATAAAATTAAAGTAATAAAAAGAGGAATTTTGAATGGATGCCAAAATTTGTGCAGGCTTTTTAATATCAACCTTCGGAATGAAATCCCCGAAGATGGGTAGAATATATATTTATAGATGAGCTCGTGCTTCCCTTATTACGTATTGATGAAACCTGAAGTGAGATATGAATTCAGATAACATCTTAGTCGTAGTTTTATTTTACTCATTTATTGAAGTAGCTCTGCCCGTGGCTTTGCTCGCGCGTTTTTCGTAATGTATAAAAAGACTATCTTTCTTTTACACCTGACACTGTTACAAATATATAACATTTGGATAAAAGATTAAACTCTCAGCTAACTATTGAAGTTGATTGATTCGTGCCTGTGTTGGACATAACCAAAAGATATGGCGGTTTAGCCACAAAACTGTAACCGACACTTTATTCATAATGCATGACTGTAATCTCAATCGATTTAGTTGAGACTATATCTGCTATGTTCAAGTGTAAAATAATTATTCGTTTTGATAAATTTATTTGGGAAAAAGTGCCATGACGATCGTGTGTGGAAGTGGCAAAAATGGTTGTCACTTCGAGACAGCAAGTATAATTGCATTCCTAATGAAGGAATCTGAATAAAGTTTAATTTCATTGAAAAAATATTTTAAGACAATAGCTCTCACTTGTGAACATGCCACGTATGTCGCCTGTGGGTAAAGCAACACTTAGTTAAATCTATGCCAGTTTTGCTTAATGCGTTTGCCCTTGTGACACGTTAAACCGAAACAAAAAGATAGACAAAAAAAGTGTTTTATCTGTCACATCAAAAAGTTCGGAGATTAGCCGCAACAAACAGACAAAAATTAAAAACGTTTATTCGGTATAAGTACTGCGTATCATATGCACTGCTTAACAAGCTGTTATTTTAACGTGTAAATTAAAATAACTGCTTGTTACGAAGTGCAGACACGTCAATTTTATTTATTAGTCTGTACTTACTATCAATATCTATATATTGCAACGAGAGAAAATTACAGTATTAATAAAGTGATTACGTGATGAGTTAAATTTTGGTAAATCAAAGTAATGTGTGCTTTTCAAAAGATTTATAAACAAAAACTTCATGTCGATAAACTCAACAAAATATGAAACATGTCATGTATTATTTTTTTTAATAGCTATGATAAATTGAAGGCTTCCTAGCGGTTGGTTCTAGAAATTACATTGTTTTCCCTATACCGCTTTTGACTAGGTTCCAACATCTGAAGCGAAATAGATGAGTATTCACATTTTTTTATATTGGAATGTACACATTGCGAATGTGCGTTTTGGAACACCGGTTTACTTCAAACACCTACCAATTCTTCATCTAATGATTTTCCACATAAATCTGAAGCCGTTCTAAGGAATAAATGCATCTATAGTACTTGCATAAAATCACCACTAGCAGTCTTGTGTATGTCTTGTTTATACATACATATTATACAGAACATTGCATTGCTCGGCAACAGGGCCCTTATGCCATAGGTATTATTTTACTTATAATGTGTCATTATAGTTGTTTTGTTTACTATTGATATAATATGTCCAAGAGTGTATCACAGAAGTGATCTTTCCGAGGGAAAACCTCCAATTGTGTTTACTATAAACAACTAGAGATATGCTTCATTTACGTATACGAATATTAACCTGAACGAGGTCAAAGTACAAAGTTTTAGCCTCGGTTTGTGAATGTTATATGGGGCTAAGTTCAAAGTTGGGATAAATAATAATTGTATGGAAATTGAGAAACTAAATTTATAGGTCAAAGTTATATTGAAACTTTCAAACTCCTACATCAGAGCTGAGATAATAAAGGGAGTTGTGGCAAGAGCGATCGATTCACCTTCACCACCCACAGTAACCTAACACATACATCACAAGTAATACCTTTCTCGCAAGTCTAAAACAAAAAAAAACACAAACATGTCATTCATTTGAACAGAAATGTATGTAAATACTAAAATTTTGCGAAAGTAAGTCTGCTCATAATTTTTCACTTTCTTTTTTCATGTACTGATCCTAAATCCAGGACAGTCCTTTCCCTCGAATGAGGTATGTGAGTGATGTATAAAGCCTATCATATGACAAGGGTTGTTCATTTAGATGTTTTTCTGAATATCTGATTATACCAAGTGAATATTTGAAGAGAAATAATAGGTACATACATTTGTTAAAGGGCTTTTTACTTACAATATATGGATCGTATTGTTGTCACTTTTGTTCGATGAACAGAATTTACCTGAAACAAAAACAATACATGATGAATGAATAAAAGTGTATTCATTAAGCCGGTCGGGTGAAGTATGTGATCAATAAATAACAGGGAAGTAGCGTTTAATGCCTGCAATATATCGTCATCGAGATTTTATGAGGGCTTAAATAAAAAAATAATGAACTTGTTTCGTTTTAATAACTTGAGATCTATATTAATGCGCATATCTTTACGACAGTTATTGATAATTGAAATAGGTTGTTTATAACTTACTAAGAAATATTTTCTTAATTTCTAGGCTTTAGCATCTGTCATTTTACTGATAATATAAATACTGTGATAACAGTCACCGTCACAGTATGCAGCTCAGACAATTTTGGCCTTATAAAAAACTGGCCAGTTTACCCGCGTTCATGGTCACTGCTCCACTTCTAAGGGTCGTAGCGTGATGTTACATAGTCTACACTATTTCTCATGAACGTAGAAATATTATTAGATCAGTGCGTTTAAACAAAAAAAAACAAACATAAAAAAACAAACAAAAATCCTCTTCAGCTTTAATTATATTGTATCTATTCATACTATAGATCTCGTGGTGGTCGAATTTCGACCATGGTTTATTTCTAGGCCAATATTACTTGACCTGTCATTGTATAGACTTTTGTACCTTGACAGGTCAAAATATATACTGGACACTCATAGCTGTTTGTACCCGTTTTTTGCATTTTTTTTAACTTTGTAGCAAATATTGTTCAAAAATTTTAGCATTTTTCACTTCTTCTCTGTATAAACTATAAATGTGCGAAATTTCATAGTCCTCCGTCCGTCCAATTTTCGTAAAAAGGGACCCAAAGTTTTCGTTTCACGTATTAATATATAGATTAAATATACTTATGTATTAACAGCGTAATTTTATAGACGGGCGTTTTACAATATCCTATGGAATATATAACTAGAGCAGGGCAAAATGATTGATGATATTTGCTACAAAAGCTTCGGAAAAAATAATAATAAATAAACTTAATAGAATTACCTACTGTTTAGCTGTTCAACTTTAACAACTTCACTGAAAATCTCCAAAGTCGTTCGGAGTTGTTACTTAAAGGATTAATTGAAGGAATAAATTACATTGGAAGTTTCAAAACAAATTACAAGCACCGGAGTATGTTCTCATCCTATTTTTAAAAGACTTCTAAAGTCACACAATACGCTACTTAGATATACATTAATTTATCTCACTCACGTCTGTTTCATGCGGTTAGAGACTATTACACTTAGTTCTTTTTTCATAAAAATATTAAATAAGTATTAGTAACGTGAACACAAACTTCTGAAATACTTGAAATAAAAGTGTTAACGAGCATATTAGTATACTAATCATCTCTTTTGGAACCCACCTAAAAGGAGAAGGGTCTCTATGTGGATGTTTTATTATATACTTGATGCGACGTCCACCATTGGTCAATATTTTTTAATGCACTATATCTCAAGGACAATCCCTCAAGAATGTAAAATTAAATGAATCTAATTATTACATTTAAATGAAGTTTGCAAAACCATTGGGTTCACGCAACCTTTTGATTTTGCTTCATTGATATTTCATTCACGTATCTACACAACATAAAGAGAGATAGCCTTCCACGAACCTCGTATAACTGTATACATACGTCCTGAACGAAATTCTGTAAGAAATTATTATATTTTCTTCTTAAATAAAATCCATAACAAGTAGTAAGTATATTGGTACACATAGAAACGATTGCGTTTACAGCAGTGAACTGAGCAGCATAGACTTATTCTCAGAACAGCAAATAAAATTTACCTTTAAACAGTGATATATCACACGTCATCTACACGGGCTTTTCTATTACAAATTCATATTTAATAGTAAATAAAGGGTTAGATATTTACGAGCATTCAATTTCCTTTCACGTCAAGTTTACACACTTTCAATCCCATGTCAGCAACCGTCAAGAGGTAAAGTTTCCGAAATATCCGCAATATGCGTTCTCTTTTCCTTAAGAAATCTTTATTGCCTCATGAGCCTCGGCATATTTTGGACATAATGTTTAGATTATGGAATTTGGTACGTTCAGTCGACGAGATTATTGGAGCTGTAGTATCTCAAATATTAGGATGGCGTGGATTTCTTTCCATGTTTATGAATTTCCCTTTTTATATTTGTCAAAGAAATATTATAAACTAGCAGCGCTCCGCGGTTTCACCCGCGTATATCCCGATCCCGTGGGAATGTCGGAATAAAAAGTAGCCTATATGTTTATTCAGGTCTTCAGCTATCTACATACCAAGTTTCATCGCAATCGGTTCGGTAGTTTTGGCGTGAAAGAGTAACAAACATCCATCCATCCATCCAAACTTTCACATTTATAATATAAGTGGGATTATTTAGTCTTAAATGTTGATATAAAAGCAAGCGGCGAGAGTGCATTACCATGATGGAGCCAATTTAATAAGATAAATATAATTTATTGTCACCAGTGATATACATATAGAAAACATAGTAAGCAATAAAGGATAATGAGTAACAAGTTTGGAACATGTACAATACATATTATACAAAAGGCGGCTTTATCGCTAGGGACGACCTTTTACAGGCAACCTTTGGACCGACTGAAACGTGATATAGATACATATAACGTAGATAATAAATATATACCAACGTACTCGTATGTAAATTTGTTTCGAAATGTTAATGTTCATTTGAATTAAAGGTTCTGATTCAACTAAACTTAAATGTTGAATATTCTAAATAAATGATCTGAATAGCGCGACCACTCACACCTTTTCTGTGTTTTACGGGTGTATATATTTTTAATCACTAACAGATATTCCGTATCTATGTATTGGTATGTGTTGTGTAAAATAAGGAGCGCTACTGGATTTCAAACAAAGAGTCTCGTTTAATTAGTGCTTAATCAGCTCGTATATAAATTACTATTCAATTTTGTATAACTAACATTGCTATGTTATTCTATTAAAATATAAATTCCTTTATCCACTGTAATCTTCGGATACACGATGTCATGCTTCAATTGTTATACCGTTTCAAGAATTTGAAAAGTTTAGATATTCCAAATCGGTCTCGAAATGTTACAAGCTTCCTATTCTCATACAATATTCGAGTCGCATATAACCCGTGACGTTTCGTCGAGTGTGCCTGTAATATTGTATTTGCTGCGTCAGTACACGCCGTATTTCTACCTCAGGACCGTGAAATTAAAATAAACCGATGAACAATTGTTGAATGGCAGGTGGTGTATTGGCTAAGGCATTGTCCATTAATCACGTGAGGCTCGAAAGGGGGGGAGGGGGTTCGGAAAAATCACGAAATATGACAAGGGGGAGGGGGGTGTAGTGAGTCATCACATGTATTTATTTTTTCGTAAAACGCGATACGATTTCGATAATATTCTGAATTTTTTTAAAGTATTTGGAAATTAAAAAAAATACGTGGTTTTGGTATCACCAAGTGTTAGCTTAGCTGGAGTTAACAAGAAATACTTTATCCACTAGCATTGTTCACAAAAAAAAAAAACACTAAAGTTACAAACATAAAAAAATCGATAAGTTTTATTTTAATTCGTAGTAAATTTGGTTAAAGTCCTATAACAACAACACATGTAGTCGTTTCAAATCAAGATTAGTGAACAAAACAATCAAGTTCTCTGTTATTGTACATTACCATAACCGATTAATAGTACGAAGCGTGTAGTCACAATGATCCTTGCACCGTATGATAATTTGACTATTTACATAAATTAGTTACTGATCAATGGCTTTATTGTTATAAATTTATTGATGAGAATTAGAAAACAGTACAATGACTTTTTATTCTCAGGCTCCTTTGTTAGCGGCAGTGCATGTTAATGTAACTGTAACTATGTAAATGTACTTTAAAGTGTCATTTTGTGACCTTTTTTACGTGTGGTAAGTAATCGGTGAAGTGGTACTCGTGGGGGTTTCCCACGGGTACCACTTCAGCGATTGCACGATGACGTGGACTAAAACGGTTTACGTCATTATAGCGATAGTCAATTTCATTTAATTAAATAAATACCAGCCGTACCTACCCCACAGTTTCATGCGTGTTTATTTGTGGATGTGGATGCGGCTACGCGTAAGTAATATCCTCGTTTAGAGGATGCGGATCGCGATAACTATGAAACTAAACGTATCTACATATATTTTCTATTTTGTGTAACATACAAACATAACATAAAAATAATCTACTCTTTTATCCACAATCCAAAAAAGAAGTTGCCGGTACTTTCAAATGACACTGTAAAAAAACCCCAGAATGTTGAACTTGAAAAAATATTTATAAATATTTGAATAATAAAAAATTAAATAACTATTTATTCTAGGTTAAAACTTCACTACAGACATGTACAGACACAGTACATAATAAGTCCCATTATTGATTTTCTATTACTTGCAAGAAGTAGTTATGTATACACATGTCCAATTGTAATATAAAGCAGAGCGGTTACACGACATCGGAAGTAATAAAGAAAATCGAGAAAGAGCTTTCAAAGAATTGTTTGATCCGATCGCAAACTCTGCGTTGCAACGTAAATAGAGCAAAATAGTTGTGGGCACTCGCATCGGTTTCTTGAAAAAAAAACTACCTTCATTTATTTTCTTTAAGGCCTACATTCGAATTTCGAGTTCCAAGCAAAATTTTCAAACTATTTTCCATTTGCGAACAGCACTACCGAAAGATCGATTGCAATAAAACTAGCAGCGGAAGCGGTTTCATCGGGATATTATATTACCTATATTTTTCAAGAAAATATCTGACTTACGAAAGCTATTGAGCAGCTTCGAAACAAATTTGTAACAAAACGGCGTTTTAATGATATAACGTACTCTTAACTTCTACGACATTTGAGGACTAGGTACTGTTTTTTTTTGTTTAAATTTGATTGTCATTTTTTTAACTTAACATTTTTTTATCTGTGTCTACTAAACAAAATACTTGCATTCGCTTCTTTTGATTAATCACTCTATAAGTGGTTTACGAAATAGTAATATATGTTATGTCTGTAGATATTATAATATCATTTTGTAGTAGTATTTATTATTATTGTTTAAGTGCTTAGTGCCACCTCGACCATTTCTGGTCTTTTGTAGCGCTTTGTATTAGTATCTATAGTTTTAGTTATGCATGTCTATCCAAAAATAAAAAAAAAATCGTAAACTGTATAGTTTACGATTTTTTTTATACTGACAATCCCTACAGTTAGTGTTTGCACTCGACTGAGTAAATCACAAAGGCTGACATCCTCAGATTTATACTAAAGTAAAAAGTAAACACAAAAAGAAATATTTTATAGTCAAAAGCGGCTCTGAGACGAGGCCGCGAGGGTCTCACGCCTCAGATGAAAGGACTTCACATTTCTATTTGTCGCACGAACACCTCCGAGCAACTATGAGTTGTGAATATAATACGTCAAGAATTTTTGTGTTCGTATTGAGAAGTAATCGAATCGACTTCGAACGGTAAGGTTTGGCATACAGAATGTACGTGAACAGGATACAAAACATTGAGAATATTAGTAGGAAGTTGAAAGTTACTTTATAAGCTCGATACTAGTTACGAACTAAAAGCATTGTGCCTGTTACACGGGAAGTTGTAGTCCCTACACAGATACATAATGAGACGTGATACAAGATGGGCAATTTTTGTAAAAACAACTTTGTAATTCGATCGAATCTTGTTAATAAAATATTCAGCTAGGTATATTGGAAATTTCTATCAAATCGAAATAATTGAAAGCAACGGAGTTTGTACGAAGTTGGTAACAGAGCTCGTTTTACAAATAATGAACAGTTTAAAGGAGTCGGATAACAATAACGATGTTAATAGAAAATTTCAATGATTATTATTGAGGGAAGTTAGTAATAAGTTTTATAGGTATTCTGTATTTTTATTTCGTTAGGTACAATTCGGCTAGGACAAAATGGCAATTTTTGGATTTTCGGTTAGACCTAAAGGTTTTAGGCACAAAGGTGCCAACTCAACTATTTCGCTGTCGTCAAAAGATGAAATATTAGCTTGTCAACAAAATGTAGGTATTACACATTTTGTGAATTTTGCCAGTTCACATTTTTCATGATAAATACTCTCGAGGACTGAGAGCGACAGAAGGGGTTGCTATTTTGATAACATTGCGGGTTTAATGTTACATTTACCTATGCCTGAAAAGATTTCTTCTCTTGCAGAACGTTTTATAATATTCTCGACAAAACTTCGTAGCAGATCTGTAGAGTGAATTTGAAATCTTTAGACTTCCTATAAATACGTATTAATTACTAAATAAAAAACAATTTGGTAAAATCATCAAAAATGACATAAATTTTATAGAAATAAATTAAAAACTTTTTTTAATGCTTACAGAAGAAGCAAGCCCTTCTATTCATAAGAAATGTTAAGCCACAACTTGCTTTGACTCGTTTCAGTTTTGAAAGTGTTAACATTTTGTAGATATTCTTTCATTATTTTCACTGTCAACTGGATCAGCTACGAAAAAAATTATCGAAGTATACTACTGTTCTCAAACTACAATGTAGAATAACGGTATTATTAACAGTTTCCTATTGTCCTCTAAAATGTAAGAAATTTACAGGAAATGCTTCTAGTTCTTTGTTTGGAGTTTGGATCTTTGTTCATATTCCTTTCCAACCAATGTATTTAACACGCAATACAATAAACTAGACTGAAAGTTTCGTAAAAAACTAGTACAAGAAAAGTATGAAAGAAATCAAAACTTATGATATATTAGAATTGGATCCCCCAATTCATTGTTTTTTTTAACTAACTGAGCTAAACTTGTACCTAAATTTCCATCCGCTTTCGCAAAATGTCCCCTGGTCGCAAAACGTCTCTTTCCCAGAATGTCTCTTTCGCAGAACGTCTCTTTCGCAGAATGTCTCTTTCGCAAAATGGCTCTTTCACAGAATGTCCCTTTCGCAGAATGTCTCTTTCGCAAAATGTCGCGCCAGCGACTTAAGAATAAAATTACGATTTTCAAAACAAAATAATTTATTAAAATTATAGAATAATTATGATGTCAAAATTTTGGTACTTTTCGTACTTTGCGAAAGAGCCATTTTGCGAAAGAGACATTCTGCGAAAGAGACGTTCTGCGAAAGAGACATTCTGCGAAAGAGACGTTTTGCGACCAGGGGACATTTTGCGAAAGAGACGTTTTGCGCATGAGCCCTGGATTTCTGAATTATTTTCATTAAAAGTAAAAAATACTTTTAGATTTTGTAAAAGCTAAACCCTAGAATCTTTTACTCGAATTCACTGATATTAAGCTCTTTATGATATTTTCTGTAAAGCAAGGTACATTTTAGTTTATTCATTACGTTATAGAGGACAAACAAGCAGGCAAGTGACTAAGTCCGCCCATGGACACTTGCAAATCAAGAGTCACAAGTGCGTTGCCGGCCTTTAAGGTGAGAGTAGGTACGCTCTTTGCTTGAAGATTTGAATGTCGTATACTTTATGTACACCCGACGCTCGCGACGGAACACTGTGTAGTATTTCTTAGTCGGCTCGAGTCTAACATGCTACCTGGCTATATTAGCCCGGCGAGTTGAAGAGGTGAATTAGCGAATAACTTTAAAAAAAATTATTACACCAATAGGTATGTATAATTTTGTATCGGTGCTATTTTGGTTGTATATGTAATTACTTGACTGTTTATTTTTAACACTGTTACAATATGATTTTTACTGTATAACTTTAAAAAAACTATTGCGACTCTCTTACACCATAAACTACCATTATTTCATTTCTTTTATTTACCGTCGTCTTTGTCCATTAAGGTTGCTTGTAAGAAATCTTTTAGCGATAAGATCGCCCATTGTACATATTGTTTCTGCGATTTTCCTTGTAATTTTATTGTAGTTGGTGTACAATAAAGTTCGTATCTATTCTACTTTTTAACCGACTTCAAAAAAGGAGGAGGTTCTCAACTCGACTGCATGTTTTTTTTTTGTGTTTGTTACCTCAGAACTTTCGACTGGGTGAACCGATTTTGATGATTCTTTTTTTATTTGAAAGCTGGTACTTCCCGTGTGGTCCCATTTCAATTCGGTTTCCAGTTCTGACAATGGAATCCATGAGAAAACCATATATAAGTCTTTTATGGAATAGTTTTTTTTGTTGAAGTCAGTTTTTTTCAATAACTTCAGAATCACTGTGCATTGGTAATTCGTATAGCTTTATATTTATAACGTAGAACCATAATGTACCATGTTTATCTAGTAAATGAATTGACTGCTATTTCTATTTTTTTAATGTTATTTTTGCAATATAGGCAACAGTTTGACAATTACACTCGCTAGAACCTAGCATCACAAAGAAGTCTCGTCTGAACAATTTTCAGAACATATTGATGTATTATGTTTTTATAAGTTGTATCATATTTCTCATAATTGAAACATGTTTGTTTAACATAATGTATGTACTTCATAATGAATTTTTACCTTAAACTATGCAATGTTAAATAAGATGTGGCGACTTCCACATACAGCAAAAACATACTCCAACATCATCTAGCGAAGACGAGCTGAACTACGAAGTAACTACTAATCCTGCATCGCGCTATGAGAGTTCTCGCGCCGATTAGTATTATATACAACTTCCCAACATTAACCGGTGGGCCGCGGCCCGCCAGGATGATCACCTCGCCTGGTCGAAGGATCCTTCATTTGTTTTGGAAGGACATAACACCCATTCCTCGGCAGAGATAATATTTTCCAGCCCCGAAATCAGATAGCTCTTAGACCTTAGATATGTTAATCGGGTTCTAATCGCGATCGCTGCCATTTGGTCGAAACGTCGGGTAACCAAAATTTATCGAAATTTATAAATATTATCGCGGGTAAATCCGATTTACATTTATACACTACTAGCATAGTGCTGACGAGTAGGGTCACTCAAATCACATCAAATGATTTATTTTTGGAAATGGTTACATTTTTTAAAGATGTTAAATAATACATTTGTCCTTTGACCATATCCTACCTTAGCAGGTGTCGAAATATTTTAAATAGTCGTAGTCTATAATAATTTAAAATTCTTATCATTATTAACAATAACAGAAGATATATATCACGGAAGAAAATATGAAGTCAAGTAATCACTAAAAAAATAAATAAACAAAGTCACAATTAAATTATAGTTAAGTATTTTGTGGATATCAAGGACCTGGTAGCTCTGTGCAACTGTTTTTTTGGTTCGTTCGAAGAATGCAGTGAATTGAAAAAACAACACTCAATTTCTGGCAGCCGCATTGCACCCAAAACTATCGACGTAACGGTTTCGCGGAAAAGTGTGAAGTAGTGCGTGTTCAACTTGGCTCGCAACCGACAGGCAGATTTGTAAGCCACCAATTTGAGAACGGTACAAAACCGTTGTAGTAGAAACATGAAATGTTCACAAGTATAACAACAAAATCTGTTCTTACAGATTTTGTCCACACATAAAAATGTGGCAAAATAGTAAACATCTCATATAGGTACTTATTTACTAAAAATATAGCTCTGACTTAAATCAAAATAAAAGGTTTAGTTAAACCAAACTTATCTCGTTAAAAAGATTGCATATTTGCTAACAAAAACTGTACATACAGTTACTTGCAGATAGCTCGACAGCCGCGCTATTCATTATAAAAAAAAAACAAAATAAAATTACGTCCATGGTAGGTAGGTACATACAGTAGCAACACACTTATTTTAATATAATAAAATATTATAAAATGATTAATGCATAGAACGTCCAAAATGCGAGTACTCAGCGTTCGAATGCGAAAATTTGTTAAATTCGAAATGAAATTGAAATGTTAGCCCAGGAGAGCGGTGTCTTTTTTCCAAACCAATGCAAATCCATTTCGGCAACTCCATTACTTTGTTTAGCGAAGCCAATTAAACTGAGGACAAAATTGAATTGAGTCTGATCGGGGAACTGAGAATCAAAGGGAATAAAAGAGAACCGGTAAGTTGACAATTCGATTAGCCATATTTTGATAAATTTTTGTACATGTATATTTTGTTTCCAGCTGTCGGTGAATTACTTTATTTGGCTTGGTTTGTTTATAAATATACTTAAGTTTTGAAATAACCATAGTTATAATACTCAGATCATGAAACACAGCTAATGTCTATAATAATAATTACACACTTATTTTAAAACATAATTACAGTAGCTCCTTTTACTTCCTTTTAATAATATTGGTCTTTGTCCATAAAAGGTTACCTGTAAGAAGTGATTTTAGCGATAAAGCCTATCTTTGTACATATCCATTTCGCATATTACCTAATTCTACGCAAGTTTTAATGTACAAAAAAGTTTATTTACCTATATTCTACTCTACTAGGTACTTGACAGTAGCGCCTGTTAATTATAATAATAATAACAAACTGAAATTGAACACCATAATGAGAGTTTATTTTCTTATTCATAATTGAAGCCTTGAGGTTTCTGTTAAGCTAAGCCTATTGTTCTCTCTCAGGTACGTTTCCAGGCTACGTGATCTTACTGAAAATTTGCTGATAATGATTGAGTAACGGAAGCCGAGACATCAACATCGCAAGTAAACATAAGCACCATCTTATGCAGCAGTGTTAACGAGGCTGTTGATTAATTCTTAGTTTTTTTTTAAGTGAAAACTTCTTTAGCGGCGTTGTGCACTTTTTGGGATGGGTAAAAAATGTTAAACACGCGTTAAGACGCGTGACCTGATCGAAAAATCGTAAGACGGTTTCTTATATTTAAAAAAATATAACATTCGAAATTCAAACATTTATGAGCGGCCAGGAGCGCAGAACTTCCAGTCTACCCTATGTATGCCTTTAGATATGTTATTACCTACTTTTTATTTTTAACCTAATTATATATATACAGATGTGTGTATGTATATGCAAATACATTGCGAAGTTATGTTTTCACTTTTGACGTGCAGTCCTACGACTGTTTTTTTTATTTAAACGAGTTAAAATACTTCATGCATATAAGATTCAATTTTGAAGCACTTAAAATGCTAATTAATTAATAATCAAAGCTAATATAACATTTTTGAATTACAAATTAAAATAGTAAATATCCGGCTACACGCAAATCGTAATCGAAATTCACATGAAATGCCCCAGTACTTTTAAATACCAAGTAAGTTGCAACATTTTAAATTTTTTCCGAATCGAATTATACAATGGTAATCATCATTATGTAAAATAAATACCTTTTGGAAATAATTACATTAAGAGCCTGTTGGCTGAATCGCACCTGCGACCCTTATTGGCTGGCTATACTAGCTCGCTACAACCACGTTACTGTGAATATTGTTACGAAAATTAAATTATTCCGAGTTAATTGGAAGTAGACGTGTATAATATATATAACTTTCTGCTTTAAAATAATTGTACCGAGGTAACAGAATTGTTGAACCAAATAAAGGACCGAGACAGAAGAGAAAGTTTAAGATAATTAATTAAAGAAAAGAAAAAACAACACTATAACATACATAATTTGTGTGTTACGTGAGGTACGCAAGGTCAACTGTAAATTATTTCAGTAAAAAATATATAATCGTTATTCTCTTTATCAGAGACAGGGCACAGGAGATTTCAGCTCAAACGACACTGCTGACACCGCCTTTGGTTATGCGAATGTTTATAAGAGTGGAATGAAAGAGCCTTGAAATTGTTTTTACCAAAAAGAAACACTGCAAAAGAAAACCAAAAAGAAAGAAGCAATGGTGCAACGTATTGAAGATTTTGTCGTTCTGGAGTAAAGTAAGTTATTTTGTTTTTTTTTTGACGCCTGTAAAACAACTTTATGTGAATTATAGACTTTTGCTGGCAGAGCTTTGATTTCGTTGAAATTCTCAAGCAATATTTCTTAGCAGAATACGATTTTAAAGAGCACTACAGAGTAATGAAAAAACGTCTTTTTGAAGGCCTACTTTTATCATGTTTCAAGTTTTCTATTTATTAATTACATAACCTTTATTTTTTATGTTTAAAATTGAAAGTTTCGCGTTTTAAATGCTAAAACCGAACAGAGTCCGCTGCTTATAATAGAGTAAGTTGTTGTTAAAGTGAAGCGCTTAAAAGGCAACAAAAAACCGACCAAAATTGGGATTTTGCAAAACATTTTTAATTATTTTCAATTAGTTACAATAAAACGATGGCAAGGACGAAAAAATTAAATTGTGTTTTTTTTTAACAAGATTTGCCAATTTAAACAGGCTGTACCTAACCCTGTTACACATTCTCAAAAAATTGCTGAAAGGGGATTGAATACAAGTTAGCAAGTTACACCAAGCGAATGCGGAACTGCAGTAACAATTTTGTTTTTGATTATTCCCACCACAGAGTAGTCATAAGCTGATATAATATGTACATAGACCTTTTGAGAACTCTTTTACTAATATACCATTAACGACTACTAAATCTTTGAATTCTCCACCAGCTCTTGTGGAAACAATTTTAAAAGAAAATGTTGAAATGGCTGACAGTGAATTTAGGTTTACTTATGTCACTCCTATCAAAATCATTAAGGCCTTTAATACCCTAAATATAAAAAAAAACAACTGACCTTTAGGGAAATTCTGTAACTGTTACTAAAAGTGCAATCACTGTACTTGCTAATAATAATTATACATATCCTGATCTTGATCACAGTAAAAATGTTATACATGGCTCTTCAAAGGTAGTTGTCAAATTTTGGTAAATCGGTGACAAGGTTTTTCAAACAGGTTTTCATTATTTGAATTGGAACATATTTAAAGAAATAAAGTTTATTTTATCATTTGTGCCTGATTGGACAGATCCATCGCCTGCAGTCGATTGAGATAAAGAAAATAATAATAGCAACGTGACTGGAATCTTGACCCAAGATTTTAATCAAGTTAAGCTAATTAATGCAACTTAAAATTCGGAGCAAAAAATTGTATTACAATATATTTAAGACCTTCTTTATTTTGAGTTACAATTATAAGCACAATTATTAATTTTAATATTGCCACAAATGATAAGACCGTTTTCTTAGCAAAAATTACAAAAAACAATTTAGCAGAAAAGGTAGCAAATCCAAACCAGAAGCGAGTAAATGTAAAATAAAATTACTGCATAAAAATCTAAAACAAATATTATATCCGATTGTTACGATAATATTACAATGGATCGATACCTGCACTTGAAGTCCTACACCAGTGCAGGCAGCCTGTTACGAGATCATACCCGTTTGCTACATTCGTGGTACAATATTAATTATTATTATTACAACAACTCTTCTTCTACTTCTTATCCACATTATTTCATGAATAGTCAGCAAAGAACAAGGATTAGTACAAATCAATGTTTAAATCACAAAGGTCGGAATTTTTAAAGTTGGAACTATTCCATTGTTCATTTTTCAGCAACCACTTGGCTAAGCCATAGAGGATTCAGCACTTGATACAACTAGATGCAATAAATTCCAGGCAAGTTAGTTTTTGCAGTTTAATTTCCTAGGGTACCGAGAGGCGGCCAAAACTGACGTAGTGGCACTGCGCCAAGCTGGGCAACAAAACGGGACGCCTAGAGGAATTTCATTATTGAAAGTATTTCATTCAGGGAGTAGTGTGATTTGCCAGATCATAAAATCTTCTGGCAGCGTCAAAGAGGTCACCTGCAAAATTTAATCTCATGACAGCATTTTGTGGTCACCGTTCGTGTTAATTATGTGTCGCACGATATTGCACCCGTGTATTGTAAGGTCTATGTATATTCCAAAACATAATCAACATAATAATTTTATCAACTTATTACATACTCGCAGTTTAAATTGCTTATTTGTAGAAGTTTACAATTCGTTACTAGCCTTGGCCAACTAAATTTGATATTAGTCGTGACTATATATACTAACATCCTCTACTATTTAAAAAAAACGACGAAACGTGAAACAAACATAACTGAATCAAAATAGATTGTGGGATATAACATACAACATATTAACAGGGCACCTTATCCTAAGAGTAATTCAATGTTATTCTTTCATTGATTAGATAAACATTTTGGGCATGACGCGAAGTATATATGCGCTTCCCCTCGAAATCAGGATGGCCACCAATCGTTACTCATTCAAACTGAAAGTAAAGGAGTACTTTATCGAACAACTAGCAGATTCAACTTGCCCACAGTTTATCATCTAAATCGTCACTATGTTTTATTTGTATGTATGTATGTATATGTATATATTGTGTTTGTGTATATATTTGTATGTATGTTTATGATATGTATTTTATCCTATATACTTTGTTTAAGTATTTTTGTCTTATATTTAGTTTGCAAATTCACCTAATAAACTATAATATTTTTAATGCACCTACTTCCTGTTTTCTCTGCATCACCCGAAGGTCGACTGGCAGAGAATGCCTATAGCATTAAGTCCGCCTCTGTACTCTATGTGCATAAAGTTTTAAATAAATAAAAAATATATGTAATCCGATCACGATGACCAGTAGAAACCTAAGTTTAACCTAAACCTAAGTAATAATTAAGAAAATAAAGACAAATTAAGTTAAAGTAAAAAATATGTGCGACTATTAAGTTAGACGTGCCTCATACGGGGTTTGTTATATGAGAGTAACATGACAAGAACAGCAGTAGTAATTAATGATGTGCCGCAACTATGCAAGGGTCTTTAATTACGTTCATACGAATGTTTCGATTTAATATACAGGTGTTGTCATAAATTGAAACTTTAAATGGGATATGAGTAATTATTTCAGGATAAAATCTTAATTAAATCACTGAACAGCAACTACAAAATCGTACTGAATAAATACATTATTCCAATTAAATGCCCATTGCTACTACTTAGTCAAATCAATCTTGGTGTCTCCTAACATCGAATTCTGTGACAATACTTATTACCCGCTACATCTAAGGATATTGGAGCTTGTTAAAAGACGACATTTCTCAAATTAGGTTCAACCAAACGCGCGGACAATAACCAACACAAAAGATTTAACAGCATGAGCGAAGCATCGACCTAAAGTTTGTTCAAATTTTATAGTATTGGAAAACGATAGGTCTCCCTCGAGATGTGGTCGATTGGTTAAAATTTTCATTCGATATCTTTTAAGATGCAGTAACCGATCAGCATAAAAGGTAAAATGGGATTATATTCGTTTTAAATCTCCCTAGATCTTTTCCTCAAAAATATTTTATAAAAGATGTTTAAAATTTAGACTTTCGAGGGCTTTTCGCTTAATATAATAAAATGTAAGAAAATAACCTTCAAGTAATAACTGAGAATCAAAGGGCAAAGAAAAGTTGATCGCAAAAGAGAAACGTAATACAAGCGAAGAATTAAATATTCGCCCTAGTGGACTGCTGATGGGGCAAAGGCATTCGCATCCGTGAACGGTTTTCGATTTGTGAAAATATTTTGCAGCTGTGGAAATACTAATAAAGGTACCATTAAGTGTTAGCTTTATTTTGTGTAATGTATGGGTAATGCTGTTACATAGTTATCTATTATTGAAATTAGAACGAGTTAATAGCGTTGGTTTCCAACAGGTGCACTTATGTATCGCAGCAAAAGTACAATTTAAACAATTTGAAATAGTCCGCGCAAAACAGTGCACTTTCTCTGCCAGGTTTATCATTCTTCAGCTTTTAACGCATCTTTATTTGAATGGTTTACTCCATTCTTCTTGTTATGTTTGTTTAATTTATTGATTAAATTATTAGACCTTCATAATTTCATTGCTATTCTGACCTATAAAGAAAGTTCTATCTGTAAAAAACCAAGTAATAAACTTGGTTATGTTGCATTTTTGTCATACGATGTTTTCGTCATTTGAAAATAAATGTTCTTCCCACTTTTTCATTGTGTGAGCTCTATCTCATATTTAAGGCTCTGAATAATGATTAAAGTGCCAAAATATTTTTTGTTGCTATACTGACCACAGTTAAGAGTGACTATAGTTAGTTTTGTTGCATGTGATATGAACGGTCTGCATGAAGACATTGTGGGAAGATAATTAAATCAAGGCAATTCAGAAATGTAATTTCAAATCAAATCATAAATTTAAAGTTTTAGAAGAACACTAATAGGGCCACTGGTTCTGTGTCATTGCCGCCATAATAATGAAATTACAATACAACCTACAACCGTAAAAAAATGCTGTTTAGTGAATATCATATTTTGCAAATGATTGTACGAACGAAAGGCACGTTATATAATAATAATATAAATGTTGAAGACGTATCTTGAAATATTAAGATACTCGTGCCATATCAGCGTCTTTTGTCTAGCGGTGATAGCAAAAAAACAAAAACATAATCAACAATATTGTTTAGCTCAGAAGTGATATTAATTATAGTACCTACCTAAAATAAAAAAACGAACAAACATTTCCTAATCTATGAATATAATATTTACAAATGAAATATTTATTCCATCAACGTATCTTTATTTTATTCTTTGAATCACATTTTGTAATCAGCATAATTATGTTACGTTATGGCGGAGCGCAGTAAATACGCTAATTAGCTCTTTGTTTATTAACTTTCCGCACAAGAACATTCATAAGGATTTTTACTTTTGATATAAATACAACATGTCACTTGAATTAATGTTATCGTTCATAATTAGCTTCCTAGTCCTGGTTTCATTATATTCACTTGGCGCACACCGGACGAAAGTTCAGGTGGTAGCTTCAATTGAAAGGGATTACATTAACTCTATGAATTATGAATACTTGAGACAAATGGTAACGTAGAAATAAAAAAAGGTTCAATGTCATACCAAATAAATTAAGAGAGCTATAGTACCGATAGATATATATTCTTTCAAGCTTTCGTATAGAAGCCGGTCGAACATGCAAGTACCTTCAGACTAGCTCTAATAAGTAATTTGTACAATATATTAATGTCAATCAAACATCATCATAGCATAGCATACTTTTTACTTTTTTAAGGTTTTTGTAACTTTAACAAAGCCCGAGTAATAGCCCTGAAGTCCCTAAGTTACAGTAACCATTTATCGTCAGTATGTAGTTATTTACTACCTTAGAAGTAAAAAAAAACACGAAGATATCAATACAATACCATAGAAGGCGGAGGCCTATGGCTGTTATCGCCATAGGAACCCTCTTAAGGCCATCTCAGGCTTCAGGTCCATGGTTCGGAGCGTCCTTAGTTTTCCTAAGACGTCATGAACACTAGGGACACGGTGAAAAAAGAAACGGAAAGGAATTAGCCCATTTTCTTATTCTGGCTTTTAGTAGATTACGCAATAGGCACCGGAGAACTCTTACCGATATTTCGGCCTTAAAGCAACCAGTAAGATAACCCGATAATCATGTTGATTGAATTACACAGCGAAGTTTTTCTCTGTCTCCCTAAATATGAGGCGGACACATTTGCCACTGGGGTCCGAATTGTTTCTATTTATACGTATTTATATATTAATATATCTATATTTAATTATAAGATATATATGTACATATATGTGTATTACATATATGGCTTCAGTCAGTTCGTTCGCGGTATAGTTAAGTCACAGCGAAACCCCAAAATAAGAGCATAAGTAATACATGTATCATTGTTATTGTCACTCACGGTTCTGCTAAATACTCAGAACTATTTTAGAAAACTGCCGTACGCCAATTTCTATTAAAATAACTAGATTTATGACATTATACTCAAAAAATTCTCTGATCATTTTAATTAAGTAAGTTTAATCATAATTTTGCTAACCTAAACAGATATCAAAATACTATACTTAAATCTTGGATGGACTAATATATTATGATGGCAAGAACACGAAAGACTCGATATCTGATAATTCATATTCACAATGTAAATTATAAAATCAAAACGTAGATTTACAATATAAATAAAATGGTCAAGCTATAAAACTGTACCGGTACACGGTAAAATTTTCAGAGTTTAAAAACACTGTTTGACAAAAATTTGAGCTGGCAACTTATCTGTTTACATTTTTAATAAAAAAATGTAGGTGGCATATTACCCAAGCCCGTATTTTGTGCCTAAAGGACGAAGCGTTTGCCAACAGAGGACAGACCAATATCCACTTAAGCGTTTATTAAACACAATCCTAAACAAAGATATGACCAGACAAATTAGACGCCATTGTAAAATATTTCTAAATTTAATCCTACGTTACACGATGGTAGTGTCGTGTCAATAGACAAAAAAATACATAAATATTTTTTTAAATAAATATATTTTAAAGTTATGTTTAAGTTCGTTTTAACAAAATTAGTTTAAATAAAGAAAAATATCGCTAAATCTGAAATATTGATACGAATGAGGATGCCAATGCGTGTTACATCACTAATACAAATTTAAAAGAATAGCTGAACTAGGACAAAAGGCTTGTTAAAAGAAAAAAGATAAAATCGCCGCACACTACCAAGTAATCCATGTAAGCACCCCAAGAAAGGTTGTAAATAGCAAAGCATTAGCATTCTTGGTGCGGGTGAAGCGAAGGCTAATCCACCCGATTGTTCCTTAAAAGCCTCACCGAGTAAAAGTCAATTGTAGGCGCTAGGTTGAACATTCGACTGTGAAATCATTTAGCTATATGGATGTTTTATTCTTCAGCCTGTGTTAATCGACATAGCAGTTTCGTCGAGCAATCTAGGGTAGGAGGTGGGTCAAACCCTTGTCAATCGGCCTCTGTTTAGTTAATGAAACCCGTAGCTGCCAATACTGTCTGAAAATGATGTCATGTCGAAACTATTAAAATACTAAGTACTTTCTATTCGTCTTTTATATTTCTTTGACTAAACTACGAAGAAAGACTACATATCTACATAATCCTAATCCAGTATTTTTAACATACGTAATTAAAAAGTTGATTACTTTGGAGAAGTTCCATTTAAAGGAGCTTCAAATATCATGTATAGATGGAAGAAAGAATACGCACAATGCAATAAAATTTGAACCAATATGGATACACGTTCAATAAAAGTACAATGTCTATCAAAGCGAAAAACAGTTTCAACATGAATTTATTACTGAAGCGAGAGAGTGACGAACAATTGATTAAAATATATGGGTTTTATTTGTTTTACTGTTATTTGAATCGAGTTGATCGTAAAAATCTGGTAAAAAATGAAAGCGGATCAATCACAGATTGTAAATTTACACTTCAGTGTTTTGTGTGTACTACTGTAAATATTAAAGATTCCAATAGTGTATTCCAAATACTCTAATAAATACAGAAATAACTTATCTAGTTAAAGTTAATGAAAATCAGCAGTAGGTAGTGGTACAGCACGAATGTAAAATGTTTAAATATTATTAAATAAAATATGGTACTTCAGAGTTCTGATAAGAGTGTTTTTGCCAAAATTATGAGGGTAGAAGGTAACATTTTCACTGTGCAAATAAAAATATATGTATGTAACACGAACGTTTCATAATAAACAACAGACATCCCTTATTCGCGTACGTGTACAAAATATAATTTTGCGAAAAAAATAAAATGGTACATTGTTACCAATGAAGAAGAAAACTGAAAGTTTAATTTAATTTGGTTACTCCTTGAATGGTGTGTGTAACATATCCGGAAATTAAACCGTTTTCTAAATATTTTCATAATTTAATCTCCCAATACAAGTTTATCATGTACCTTTATTCCTATAATATTTTGTGTGCGCAGGTTCTATAAAATTTTGAAACGATGTAAGACGGGGCTAAATCAAATGCATTTATTTCAATTAAACAAATTATCGGTATTTTTGAATTGTCAGTAGTAGTAGCCTTCACTATTATATATTCTGTGGTAGTAGTCAGTCAGACTACGTCAGACGTGAAGCTAGATGCCTATGTTATCGCAATTAAGTTCCGAGTTACACATCTAATAATCTAGATGCCTGTTCCAATACGTCAGGGCTGCCAGTAAGGACAACTAATTTGATACCGCCGAATTTCAGAACTTGTATAAAATCACGTACTATTATACAAAATCGGTGTTGTACAATTATAATACTTCACTCTTTGGGGATTTTAATAAAATATGGCAACTTTAACGTATAAGGGTTTACCTCAGACATGATTTTGTTTTAAATATCTCTTATGTGTCCGTAATTTTCACGCAATAGCATCAGTAATGAGATTGTATCCAATTATACAATGCAATCTACTAATCAAACAAATACCCGAATATAACCGAATTATACGAATTTTGTATCCAATTATACAATCTGGCAGCCCTGAGCTAGATCCTATGGAGAAGAATAGTCAATCCGAGGCCTCTTTTCAACATGTTTTTACAAGTCTTTGGTTGCATTGCTTATAAGCGCATATGAAATGTAAGGACAATGTAACGTATTGTTCTAAAATATAAACAGTCGCGTAAATTACTATATTTAAGAAATAGCAGTCCATAGATGACCAGCCTAGACAAACGCACTCGTCCCGAGCAAGACGCACGCGTCAGCCATCGTCCATCTCTATCATATTAAACTGCCAGACTGAAAGGGTAAGATTTTATATATTTGTAAAACTTTAGTTTAAAAATCACGCGGTGTTGCGGCTAAAGTAAAACGATGCAAACTTTAATTTTTAAACCATAAACTGGGCCGAGTTAAAACACCACATTAACTTAGCATTACACAAATTCTACATTAACTACTAAGTTAATGTAGAAATAAAGGTGCAAACTCATGGAAGTCAGTAATAAAATAAAGTAAATACAATGTATGTATAATGTAGTTCACCGGTTTGTATGAAATAGGTGCCTGTCTTTTAACATAAAAAAAACGGTCATTATTACTGCTGGTGGTCAAACATAATCGCTAGTAGGTATGAAACAAGCTGACTGAACAAAACTTACATGAACAGTTGCGTTTTAAAGAAGTAATAACATATATACAACAAAGAAAGCTTACAACAGAGAGTAAGAAACATGAACAACATTTTTGTTGGGAACTAAAGAGATACTACGTGACAGATATTTTTCAAAATCGAAGAACTAGGTAAAGCTCTTGATTTAAGAGCTTCAAGAGAAAACTAAATAATAGCTTCAGTGCTGTCTGAAAAATGTACAAGTTTCGTCATTGATTACTCTGTCACACGGCGAGTTGGAAAGTCCCTAGCGGGCCACCCGTCGGACTATACACTAAATTTATCACTGAACTCGATTTAAATGCAAAATAAACCTGAAAGGACTATATAACTTTGCTTGTGTAATTTTTATTACAAAAGTTTACGGACTACACAACCAAGTTCTCTTTAATTAAAGTAAGCCAAATACGACATTGAAGTGAAATATATCTAAAATTATAAGATCAAAAGATGTAGCTCTTTGTGTAAGGATTATCTGTAAATAAATAAATAAATGGTCTTAAATTTTGGGGATTTTGCCTTTATTAATAATAAGTAATTCTTCCGTGCTTTCATTTGCATTTGCATTCTTATCATTTGGTAAGTGTTTATAGAACCCGTATCAAAAAGAAAATACCTAAAGTTTAAAAGGTCGAAAATAGGTATTAGTTTTCCTATTTGTCTAGTAGTCTAGTATCAAAATGTCCATAATTCAGGTATGTTTTTATAAGACTAAAGTGGTGTTTGGCTTTGACTTTTCGTTGCGTAGCTTGCTATCAAGTTCTCCAGGTAAGAAGAAAGTTTTGTAAGGAACCCATTGTCATGATATTCATCCATGTGTAAAAGTATCTTACTTGGGTTAAAAATATGTCAGCAATAAAGAAAGGGAAGACTAAATTGAAACGTGAGCCCATTATCTTATTTTATGCAGGGTCCTTTGTCACAAACGAAATCCTTCTCGCAGATAGAAAATGATTCACAAGTTTGGGAAGTCGAAAAGAAAGCCAATGCAGACGAAAATTGGCGTAAAAACACATGAGACGAATTGGTGCATGCAAAATTTGTATGCCTTAAAATTTCGTCCGAGCAGTAGTCAGGTTTCAAAGGAATTGTACGGGTGATCGCAACTAACAGTTGCAAACTACGTGGCCAGATTTTACCGAGGGTAAAAGTAGTAGGTACATTCGCTGTCTTTCACTAGATAGGAAGCAGTGGGTGTTATATTGCTTAACAGTATCTATTTAGTTTGTCAGATAGTGCAGTATTGACTGACATAGTTTTCAGCAGAGTATACTGACAAATAAAGAATTAAGTAAACATTAAACCAAACATTAAGATTGTATTAAGAGAGGAAATGGGAAAGGTTGCAAATATGGCACATGTTCGGTAATAACAATAATCACTCAGCACTGCACTCTGGGGAAGAAAGGGTGTTTGTTAATTTAGCTGCAGCTTTATTTACTAATTGATTTAATTATATTGCAATAACGTATAAAAATAATAACAAGGGCTAAAATGCCGCGGCCTCCTGAATAATAAACTCGGATAATTCGAGATCGTAGTTTTAAGAAGAGACTAAGGAAGAATAGAAGAAAAAAAAAATGTTGAAACTATTTTTCACATGACAAACTACAAATGTCATACTTATCTAAATTTAATGAAGCATTGCAATGCTGCTCTTGTGAGGCGCAAGTATGCTCTTGCGTAGAGATAAGATAAGAAAGAAAATTGTATCTGAATGTTATGTTTCGTGGGTCAAGTTATTTTGGTTGTTGAAATTATAGCGAAGGCGAAATTTGTCACTTCTCATCGTAATTTTAGTCTATCCAGTGTATTCAGCTAGGTATATGTAGGTATATAATTGTGTTGGATGTCGCCTGCAGTTAGATGAAGTTCTTTGTCAGCGTATGTGTTAGCTTTGACTTCAATTTCAGGATTCCTTTTTCTGCCGGCACTTTTTTTCTCAATAAATTTGTGAGGATGGTTTAGCGGTATCTTCAGGTGACGACATAATAAGTAAAAAATACATTTGTTTAATTATATTATGATTTTGAAGATATTTGAGGTGAATGGGTGAAATGGATAATAAGTACTCGGATGCATTTCCGGTCTGGCGGTAAAAAGGTTAATAAATAGTTCTAAAAAAAGAACATGGGATTCTTAACAAACTATTTCGGTTTTTAGGTACGCTAAAACTAATTTAGGAGATATACCTTTGTTCTCTTCTATTTACACTTGTTGACTATATTAATTAAGTCCCTGAAATACACACGTGATCCATCAATCCTATCTCTTTAATTTAATTTCTTAAAAATATACGAATAACACCCACGTTTTTTTATTCTAATATGTCGACCATGCATCCAACTACGTCCCTAATGCGACAGTATTCATATAGAAACTCATTCGCAATCACTATATACGTCGACCTTTGTGGTCTCATCCTGGATGCGAGTTTCACACCAAAGCCTTTGTAATTTTGATGCTGGGAACGTTTTCCAGAACCCTCTAATTATGGGCACACATTTACTACAATTGTCTGTCTATTACTGAACTTTATCTCGGCTACCCAGGGTAAAATTATGCTAAACAGTGTCAAATTTTAGTTCTGGGTAGACTCGATTACTTTTACGGGGGTTATATGTGTGCGGGAATTAATAGTAATATGTAGGTGTAGTTAATGGTGACTTTTTGAAGAGGAATTTGACCGAAGTATGAACTATTCTAAAACTAGCCACCCGCCCCGGTTTCGCACGGGTAGCACAGGCATCTTCAACAATCATAATTATATTTCAATCAATTTACACAAAATCTTAACAAATTATACACCTAAACCTTCCTCATGAATCACTCTGTCTATTAGTGAAAACCGCATGAAAATCCGTTCAGTAGTTTTTCAGTTTATCGCGAACAGACAGACAAACACGCGGCGGGGGACTTTGTTTTATAATGTGTCACTACATACATGGAAACACACTGAAGCTAGGAGTTATCCTCCCCGAATATTATACTTGTAGAAACTCCTCCTCGTCTATCGGAAACATCGGGCGCGTTCATGTTTCATGTTGCGGGTAGACGTGAGTTGGCGGGCGGGGAGAATAAAAACGTGATTTACACACAGTAATTTTACTACACTTATTAAAACACAAAAAGATACTCTGAATAATTATTAGATATCCTCAATCAAGCTTCAAATCACGACACTCCACAGAACACGTGGTGCGCCTAACAGATGCCAATCGATTCTGCCTTTTCAGTGGCCTATCCAAACCGTAACTGTCATCCGTCGCGCGCCAGCGCTCGGTGTTGCGTCAGTGTCCTAACTTCTGACACTTTATTAATAATGTTGCCAACTAAAATGATCGGTACGCCGTCATACTAATCTCTACATAGTATAAAACAAAGTCGCTTCCGCCGTTAGTTCTTTTGAACTAAGCAACGTATTTTAATGGTGTTTTCCACAATGGATAGAGCGATTCAAGAAGAAGGTTTATACGTATAGTTTAAAACATGTGTTTTGAGTTAATTTGTATAATCATATGACGATAATTGTTCACCACATTAGTATCTACATTACACCCGTGCGAAGCTGGGGTGGATCGCTAGTTTTATATTAATTATACATTTTACTAAACAATACACGCGTTCATATTTACATAATATGTACGTGACCTACTATACTCCACATAATTAAGGTATTGTTAATGGTGACTTTTTGAAGAGGAATTCGACCGTAGTATGAACTAAAATGATATGATGATATGAAATATTAACTAAAATACATGGAAACACCGAAGCTAGAATCATCCTCCCCGAATATTATATTAATTATCTATAAATTGTACATTTTACTAAACAATGTATGATATTTATGTATCCCGTACACGCGTTCATATTTACATAATATATATGTGAGTAGATATAATAGTCCACATATATGTAAAAGCTACACTAAGCCATTTGCTAATTAAAAAACAGCTTCATACCTGGGCATGGCAGTTATACATCAACTAGTCATATCGCCGAGAGCCTACATAAATAAATAAACTTATAAACTAATATGTACTTAAAATATCGTTTGAAAGTCCTAAATCCTAAATAAGAGAGAGAGAGAGAGAGCAAATTAATTACTTGAAAAAACCCATGTGACGTGAGACAAAATGTTCAGGTGTGAGAAATGTTGTTAAAATTGATGGGATATGGGAGTAATCAATTACCTAAATGGTGCATCGATAAAACAAATAGAAGTATTCTTAAGTTTTATGTAATAAATAACGGTAGAAACTTAACCGTTTATAAAACCCACTGCTAAAATACACTCATATATTATGACCATCGAAATATACTACAGTCGACTTAATGAGTTCAATATACAATTGAAATACATAGACAGAGCCTGTACTATGGCAACCAGACTGCTGATAAACATACTTATATATTTCTAAATACATACATATATTACAGATAAATTACACCAAAATAACCAAATATAACTTAATTATGTCAAATTCATTTTACAATTTTTATGGAAGTTATTTTTTTTTCTCTGTAAACAGTTTTTTAATGCCAATCCGTGTGGTGTCGAAAAAATGTAATAAATGTAAATGCCATTTGTAATTTGACGTAAATAAATCAGTATCGTATTTACCTATCACTATTGTTGAAAGCTGAGTTCTGTTAATTCATTCCAACATGATTTGAGAGGAATATGCTTACACAATCGCTTTCATACATACGCATACAAATAATACACTATAATAGTATACACTATTACGCTTAGAACATTTTATTAGCTACAAAACAATATTCTGTTTACTGTACCGGTTATTGACTTTCGACTCCAGTCAGCCATTATTGAAAACAAAGTTTCCATAACGGAAGCTCCAGAACGGAAGCGATCAAACCAAATACACTGTGTACTTGGTTAATACACGTGGTTGATGTACCGTGCCGTGAGTGCTACGATACGACTGAACTAGATTTGAAAATAACGAACAAATTCTTTCTTTTTCAAAGAAACGAACGCAAAAACAAAACTACAACAACAACTTTTTTAAAAGAAGATACTTTTTACATTATTAAAAATAAAAAAATCGGCATTTAGGTAAGGTAGGGATCTAGTATATACTAAGCTATATATGTGTGGCAATAGATTTAAAAGATAATGTGTGATTACATTCTATAATAATAAAGCGATTTAGGTTCTTATATTTAAAACAAGATGAGCTATTCATCCTATTACTACACGCTTTATATTAGCTTCACTTGTATATTTGTTTGTTTGTAACCGACTCCTCAGGGCGCGATTTTGACCCACTTTAAACGGCCAGATTTCATTCAAATTTTGCGCACCTGTCAAAGACCGATGACAGTGCAATAAAAATAAAATTTGAATTTTCTATAAAAGCGTGTTTTTTAGTTTTTTAAACTATAATTATTTTAAATCTATGAACGAGTTTTAAATATAACTAAATTAAGCGACAAATGAATGTTAGAAATAATTTTCTTTCAACACTTGCACATCACTATTCATGAACAATACGCATGGTCGACCACTCATGATTCTTGACGTGCGACTCAGAACGTGAAGCTGCCTCTCAGAGTAATGGCCGTTCACATAAGTGCCATGAGTATTCTAATAGGTGTCTTAGTTCACATCAACAGTGTCGTTGTGACTACGCATTGTGGTTGCGTAGGTAGGTAGAGGTGAATTTAATATCTGTGTGGGAAGCAAGCATACGTGTAGCAAAATTTGACATGCAGATATAATATTCTGTATGTTATTCAAATATTCCGTCATAACATAACATCTAGCATTTTTTTCATCTGAAGGAACACGAACTCATAATCAAGCTTTCATACCAAATATGTCTGACTGACATGGTACGTAAAGTTATTGGTATGAAACCCAAACCACTTATTTTTCAATTGGAGATGGGGATAGGATAGGAAATCAGTATGTAATCGTTTGTAGTTACTAGTTACTCCTGCACCACAACCTAAATATATCGCAAGGCATATATTTGATTACTCGAAGTCATGTTTCTAATAGGATTATTAATTATCGCAAAGAATAATCAAAAATATTCTTGATTTATCGTGGCGGCCGGAACCTAGGGAGTGGGTCGAACTTAGGACACTTATAGCAGGAGATCTCTACAAAAAAGAACATAGTTTTACTCCTCAAACAGCTTCGCCTTTATGAATTCACAATACTATAATAGAAATCCAATTTCGTAGACTGGGCATAGGCAAAAAAAAAGATACTTACTACAGGAAAACCACTCTATTTACGGTTTAAATACAATAATTATCTTATTACTTTAAACGAGCAATTCTTGTATGTATGTATTTATTTATATTTGTATTTATATTTCGGGTATCTGGGAAACGGCTTCACCGATTTTGATGAAATTTAGTATACAGATACAGTTTTGCATTTTAAGTTTAACTGCATAGTTGTATTGCCTATAAAAACGCATTTTTACAAAAAAAAAATACGATTTTATAAAAAGCTACCGAGCAAAGCTCGGTCTCCCAGGGACTTGGTATAGTATACAGATGTGTAAGTAAATAACCGACAAAAGGTCCCAAGGGATTAGATTACGGAAGGGAATTTTAATATGTAAAAAAGTACACACCTAAATGCTCCTCGTGAGTCGTTACTGACCGCAATATTTGATCAATTACATGGAAGATATTTGGCTGGAATACTTTTTAGTAGTCGTTTTCTTTATTTTTTATTCAAATGGTAGTTGCCTCAAGAGACTGAGGTAGGTTTATTAAATTTTACTATACCAATTTTTTACTATTACATTTTTCTGCTTTGGCGCTAATTGGGAGAGGCTTATATCCAGCGGCAGACTACAGTCGGCTAATTACTTGATTGTCCCCACATACAAGCAAAAATAAAAAAAATTAAAACCACCGTCGCAGTGCCCACCTAACTAAGGTGTTCTGTAGAATAGTGGTAATGGAGTCAAATTCCAATAAATGATAGTGCAATAACTTCTTACGTCTACAAAGTATCAAGCTAAAGTAATGAAGTTATTATTTAAAATCATTTATAGGTAGCAATTAAACGTATAGCATATTTAGCGCTTTGGGCTTAACAAGTACAACAAATCCATCGAATGAATTCGAAACAAATACAAATACATCGCAAAAGACACCGAGGTATAATCTCAAGCATTCAACCGTCGTCACAGTCTAACTTATCGTGGTCGCCTAACCTCGCCAAATGATGTCCTTTGACTTTCCCAGGCTATTGAGTATAACAAATATGGCACGTCGTTCCTCCACACTTAATATTCTTACCACATGTTCCGCCCAAAGCAGCCATCTATACATATTACGTTCGACTGGCTCAAATCGTCGTGTGGTTGGGACATTGAAATCGCCCAGTATGGATTAATATAAGCTGTCTCTGTCTACCTTACGCAAAGTTTTAGTAGGACTATTCATCGGATAATGTTCGGTCGTGGGTTTAATTAAAATTGGTTTTGCAGGTTTCAGAGACTAGCTTTTAATAATTCAGTTACGATATTCTGAGACAACCCCACCTGTAAGTTGCTAGTTATAAGAGATTTTAAGTATAGTATTTAATTATTCAATGGTGGCATAAGTTGCATTGTATATGTAAACATTAAAACGTGAAGAGCTTTTAAGCAAATTTCGCAAGGAGGAATGTGAAATTTGGTATACTTAAGTATTACGAAATTTCACATTCCTTACGGTTGTATGGAGAAAAAGAGTAGAAAGCTTACATTTTAATCAATATGTATTTTATATTTTAAAATTATGTGGAAACTGCTACATCAAGCTTGATGTAGCAGTTTTCACATAGTTTCAATTTCACGTGTAGCTACACGTGTCCACTTTCAAGTTACTTTTACTGTTATTTGTTATATAAGTTATATAACATTTTACAAAACATTTGAAGTATCATGGCTTGCTTTGTATGAGAAAATAAGATATATAAATCAAAATCAAACCAATTAAACATAAAAAATTAAAAGTATTTTTGAATTGTCAGGAGTGGAAATCAGTCAGTTTAAGCCAGCCGTAAAGCTAGTTGCCTGTTCAAGTTTGTAGATCCTATAGAGAAGAACAGGCACGAAACAAGGTAGGTTTATTTAAATGTATTAAATACTACTACTAATACTAGCAGCACCACGCGGTTTCACCCGCGTAATTCCCGATCCCGTGGGAATATCGGGATAAAAAGTATCCTATTCGTTAGTCCAGGTCTCCAGCTATATACATACCAAGTTTCATCGTAATCGGTTCAGTGGTTTTTACGTGAAAGAGTAACAAACATCCATCCATCCAAACTTTCACATTTATAATATTAGTAGGGTTATTAAAATGTTTAAAAATATAACTATCAATGTGTGTCACACTTTGATAGTAAATATTGTGGTGAACCCCTTCAATTAATCCAGGTTGCTTGTGCTAGGAAGGGTCACATTAGATGTGTTCCGATTAGACGTTCGAACTTTTTCTTTCGATAACAAGTCCATCGAAGCACACTTACTTGCCTACGGGGGACAAATCAAACGAATAGGACGTTACGGTAAGTGCTAAAACTTGTTTTCAACGTCGCAACGTCCAACTTGGTTCATTTGTTTGTTTAATCATGACTTCGTGACCCCACCCTAACATAATTATACTACCGCTTTCTATTAATATACCACAATTACATACCCAAGCTACAATACAAAATTAAATACCTATCAATCAATCAATTAGCCTATGTTTTAGTATTGTAGTTCACTGCTGGACATATGCCTATGTACCTATATCGTCGTTGTCTCCAATTTAAAATCTACATTGCATCCACATTAAAACATTCTTGACAGAATAGTATGTGTATAATAAATACATAAGTAAGAATGAATTGGTAGTTGTGAAAATAATGGTGAAGCACACTTGAAAGAATCACAAGATGATGTACAGTTCGTGAAGGGTTTAGTAATATTAATATTGGATACGTAAATATTTTAACCCCCGGCAAAAAGGAGGAGTGTTATAAGTTTAACGTGTGTATCTATGTCTGTCTGTGGCACCATAACTCATAAACGGATATACTGATTTTGATTTCAATTATTTTAGTTTGAAAGGTGACTTGATCGAGAGTGTTCATAGGTATATGTTAAGAAAATCTATTCAACCGTTTAAACTTATCTAATTTTTGAAGGTATTTTTGAGTCAGGGGTATTTTGAACAACATACATTATTTCAGTTTCATTCATTTTATATTACTGCTTTGTGGAATTCTGACAAATTATTCAAAAACCAAACCCAAAATACCAACCAAAATATGTTGATTTTTTTTTTCTTAAAAAAGATTACTAGTAACGTGGGTCACATATTACTAGCAATCGCGTTAACCCCTCCAGCTAAGCTTAACGATTGTGTTAGGAGTGGGTTCACGACGGTAGTGCACTGGGTGAGGTTTGAACCCGCAACCACTTGATCGCAAGTCCGTCCGCCTTAGCCATTACGCTACCGCCGCTTTATATATTTTATTTATAATTATAAACAGACACTTCAATTTTATTTATTTGTATTGATGATTCATTCAGTAATTTACCACAAGTAAGTTATCGAAGTTGCGTTTTGTTGCCTTAGAAAAACTCTCCAAAACAATGTAATAAAAAATATATAAATAGCTTCTTTAATTCTAGTTGCTCAATTTTTTTACATCATTACATCAAACATAATATCTATCAATAACGAGACTGTATGTTTTCCTTGAGTAGCAGATCTACATTTTGACAACCCTTAGCTGATATAACGATATCCTAAATAACTGAAATGTAATAAACATTCTTCTTGTTTAGCAGACTTCGTACGAAAAATGTGATGGAATCTAATCTAACAGGACAGACCCTTCATCAGTCCAATACGGCGTTTCATAGAAAAGTCAGATACACACCTAATAATATAGGATGAAGGGGATAATATGTTGCCTTAGGAACGACAGCGACGAAAGCCACCCTTCGCAATTTGTGTGATGCCATAATAGTTGGTGTAATAACTAGATGTAGCCATTTCTAAAGAATAATATAGAAAGACAGATTCAAAAACTTACTTGTAAGTTCAAGAATGTAACATGGTACATACAGGTTTAGACGACCGTTGCTTTATCTCAATAGGGAATTTTGCATACAGGTCATCAGGCAAGATTCATTTATGATCAGTTTCGATGGATTCGTGTTGCAGCTGCATATATATACTAATATTTTAAAGCTGAAGAGTTTGTTTGGTTAAAAGCGCCTAACGTCAGGAACTACTGGTTCGAATATTGATTTTTTTTCTTTCTGAAGAAGAAAATTCTTTTTGAAGTGAAAACTTCTTTAGCGAAGTTGTGCACTTTTTGGGATGGGTAAAAAATGTTAAACTCGGGTCAGGACACGTGACCTGATCGAAAATTTGTAAGACGGAGCCGAGTTTCTTATATTTAAAAAAGAATAACATTCGAAATTCAAATATTTATGAGCGCCAGGAGCGCAGAACTTAGTGTACCCTTAGTATACATTTAGATATGCACTTTTTATTTTTAACCTAACATACAGATGTGTGTGTGTGTGTGTGTGTATGTATATGCAAATACATTGTGAAGTTGTTTTCACTTCTGACGTGCAGTCCTCCTACCACTGACTGTTTTTTTTTTGGTGTCTGTTATTGTCAGAAGGTTCTTATGAAAGAAAAATTAAGAAAGATGCGCGGAAAATTAGAAAATTTAAGAAAACTTAACGACCATATTAACTTTTCTAATGTAACCTTACCGCTTTTGACATAACTGTCAGTAAATATTCATAGTAAAGACAGGACCACTTCTGTCGGGTCAGCTAGTTCATAATAAAAATGATTCTATAAAAATGCAATATTAAAAACTACCTATATTTCTTTAAGGTTAGGTGTAAATAATTTTCAGAGGAAGCAAGGTAAAGTTGATATTTCTGTATCGCGCTCTGACTTTCGAGTAGATCTAATATTGGATACTTTCTATATAATACGTGAAAAGTTTTATATTATCTCTATTCGAATGGTATCCGTCGTAAGGATCGAAGTATTTTATGTCTTGTATTTTGGTAGAACTAAGTCTCATTTTTCTTCGAATACTTATTATATTCAAGGAGATTTTAGGTGGGTACATATGTGAAAAAAGAAATTTATATGGCATACGTGTATTTCTATGCATAACCTTGTAAATAAGTGTTTACTACGGGCGCAATAAATGTATATAAATAAAAACCGGACAATTGTGAGTCTGACTCGCACACCGAGGGTCGTTCGTCAATTCGTCCCATAATAAACTCGGGCCAAGTTTGTCTGTCTGTCTGTCCGCTGACATAAGTATTTGGTGTTAATTTCTAATTAATGCGTCCACGGGTACCTGAGAAAAAGGGTCTTGACAGACAGACAGGTAGACAGACTGACAACAAAGTGTTCCTTTAAAGATTCCTTTTTCCATTTTTAATATATAATAAAAAATTCATGTTAGTATGTTCGTCCTCTATGGGTTTTAAACCATTGATTAGATTGTGATGAAACCAAAGTACGAAATTGAGTGTTTCTCGCCCAAAAAAATGTACCTATATAAATAAAAAAAACAATGTTCCTTCGTGATGAAACTTTTATATATCTAACTACTCTTTTACTTTACGTGGCATTGCAACGCCGGGTACAGCTTTTGAATAATTGAAAAGCTATTTGATTTCTTTACACACATTGTAGTCACTCCCAATCTCTAAAACAACCTACAAAGAACAATGCTCGTATATGTATGAAAGCCTGTACTGAGATGCATCAAAACCAAACTTGGTTTTTCATACTATATACTAACATGCGCAACTGTTCTTTTTTTCAAATAAAACCCGGGTTTTTTCACAATTTAATAAAATCGACAATAACCTAAATTACGATTTAAAAAATACCATCTTCATTAATAAAATTACCATATATATATTGTTGGATTCCGTGTAATAGAACGGAATACCCGTGTTTACATAATTACGTTAATACGTAAGTAAACAATAATATCTTGTTAATACAATGTCTATTCACTCGATGCTTACGCTGACAGCTGACACGAAGGTCGAACCTCGTTCCGAAAATTTCGGTTTAATAATTATAATCAATACCTATCTAGTCGAAATCGATTAATGTAAAAAAAAATCGACTAAGAAAAGTTATATAATTTACTATATTGGCTAATTATTTATTTATTTATCTATTTTTAATAACTTTTCTAATGAAAATACACGAACTATAAATAATGAATGACAGGAACTGAACGTCAATGCCAATGCGAATATAAATAGAAATCAAGTAACTATTTATATTGTTTTCAAATTATATCCCCTGTTCATACCCTATTCCTGACGCAAATAGTTGTATAAAAATGTAAAAATAATTACTACAATAATTTGAGTTTGACGCGTGAGAAATATTGGAACCACTTTTGGTCATTGTACCTACTTTATGACGTAAGAAATTTGCATTGACCGCCTGGTTTTCTATTCTAACTTAGCTTTTAAAAAGCTTGTAGAAAACTAGAAAAAGTTTATTCCGTGACCAGAATAAGTAATTTAAATTGCATATTGTTTGAGAAAAAGTAAAATCTAGCTAATGTTCAGAGAGAGTTTTGTTTTTATTTATTTAACGAAGTCTACAGATGTAGGCTCTTTGAAACTAGTTCCTTGCATTATAAAGGCGTACTTATACAAACTTAAACTCATTAACTCTACTTACAAAGGGAATAAAAGAGTATATCCCCATAATTTGTTCGCGTAAGTAAGAACTAACTAAATATCACTTTCCTGTTCTCGATTGACTATTCAGTCATATCATATACGTATGTATATCATTGTAATTACGGGAATTAACGTGATTACGTGCTTAATAGGTATATACGTCATGCAATTTAAAGGTATGTACTTTAAATTATCTGACTTTTCGACCAGGTGACTCTGGCCGTGGTCACAGGCTGACTCTATTATCAAGTACGTGATCGCTTTAATTCCTGTCAACATAATTACATTTCACGGAACGCCAAAGTTTGAAAGTAAATGTAAACGTAAATACAACTGATTTTCCGAGATGTTTGGAGAGTGACGGAAGCTGATTTGAGTCCCGTGAACATATTATGTACCGATAGGTTAATGAGTAGATAGATAATCCACTTGAGCAAAGACCAGTGGAAGTTAGTAAGTTTTAATTAAAAGCATAAAGGGTGATTATAATTGTGCTGCGGTCGGTTTTGTTTTTAAATGATCGCCACCACAACCAATATCCAAAGATTATAGATATTTTATCTAAATAGAACTGAGGATAAGGAAGGTAAGGCAAAGATAATTGTATTACAGCAATCCCGAAACCTATATATTTTTTATTGCGCGTCAACAACTGATTCTACTTTCTACGAGCTTTTTATTTCAAAAGTGTAATCAATATTTATTCTCTCCGGACTACAAAAATACGGAATGTAGTTTCTTGTTTTTTATGTTCACTTCACACTGGACGACGTATAGTACCTATTATAATATAATAATCTTATTTGTCTAAGTACCACAGGAAATTCTTGGCAAGCTAACTCGCTAGCATAAAGTGATTCATCATTTTCTTATGGAATAACGTCGACAGCGTCGGATATGTCGGATATGTTTCTAGCAAGCTGTGAGGCAAAAAATCTTGCTAATGATCTGTGGTTTTTGAAACATTAACCCCAGTATTTAGTGGCAAGTGGATGGTATACTAGATTTTAAGTCTTACATGTTACAATCTAGGTTAGTCTTACGTCTACCTGTCGTCACCTCTATGTTTTCATGCTTCTATGGATTTTCAGTTCCCGAGGAAATCTTACACACCAAGTTTATTTTAGTGCGTGATTCGTACAAAAGAAACGACTGAACCGTGAACTCTTTTATCGACCTTTTTGAAAGCAAAATGTTTTAATGCATAGCTATTTTTCAAGATTTGTTAATGCTATATAACCCGATACGGCATTTACCAAGGGTATGTAAACAATACATTAATAACATGCTTTCGCACCGGTATCAAATGGGTTTTCACAGTTTACGTATTTAATTTTGTTACGTCTAAAATGTCTGGTTCTATATCTGGTTTTTGTATGCATATTTGTATATGATAGCATTTGGCACGTTTACTGTGTTTGGTGCACTTTTTAGTGTTTTCTTTATTTATATTGTAGCATACAGAGAAAACATACTTCAATATCATCTAACGAAGACACGCCGAACTACGGATACTATTGATCCTGTATCGTGCAATGAACGTTCGCGCGCTTATGAGTATATATATACCTACTAGCTGCGCCCCGCGGTTTCACCCGCGTAAGTCCCTCGTTAAGTTTTCTTTATTGTGCAAACTTCACATAAACCATTTACTAAATAGTTCGAACAAAGCCTAAACATTTGGTTTGGATAGGTGAGCCCGTTCTAGAGTTATAAAATTACAACGAAAAGTGGCATTGATTTATATATATATGGATATATCTTCCCAACACCAATCGTTGGGCCGCGGTCGTCCAGGCATGTTCACTTCTCCTGGTCGGAGGATCCCCCTTTTGTGTTGGAGGGACATAACACCCGTTCCCCCACAATGTAAAGAATTTCACAAACATTAATATAGCGCGACTGATGATCAGCGGTGTCTAGAAACAATTAGCAAAGCTGTAAAGGAGTTCAGTCAACTGGACTCGAACAGTACAGAAAATTATAGAAATATATCACCTTAATGGTAGTGATCATTTACCTCAGTTTTTGTAGCCTTTGTCTGTATATTTGCATTTATAAGTTTTATTTATTTTCTGTACTTGGTTTAATTTCAAATAAAACGATGTGAAAATCATATTGCAATATTCTGTTACATTTACACCTATATGATAAACTGGTTGCAAGTGCTAAACCAGATAAATACATATGCAATAAACGAACAGCTTAAAATATTTGTCTTTGAATCTCACAGACAATTGTCGTGTTTCATCAAACCCACAACATTCCAAACATTGTGACCGCTGAAACCGCTGCGCCATCTATGCAGTCACCCACACAAAATTGCAGTGTACACGATGGATACCAAGTCTCAGTATTTGCTGAATATGGAAGCAATATGGAAGCACTAGATACGTTTGCGTTAAACGTTTTGAACGTTAATTAGTCTAAATTGAATTTCAAAGTGGTTTGGTGAATGGTTTCGTTTAATAACTATTGCAATATTGTTACCTGTGAGACTGTCATAATGAGTTTCGAATTAAGTTTAAACCCCTCATGGAAAAGGAAGGAGAGTTTGTTCAGGTATTAGTTTGAGTAAACTGAAGTAATGAGTGAGCAGTATGCTGGAAAGAGTTCTGACTGATATACAGGGATTTTTATAACTGGTATGTTATTGCATATTTAAGAAGTTGTCCATCCCACTAATATTATAAATGTGAAAGTTTTGATGGATGGTTGGATCTTTGTTACTCTTTCACGCAAAAACCACTGAACCGATTGCGATGAAATTTGGTATGTTATGTATGATAGCTGGAGACCTGGATTAACGCACTACTTTTTATCCCGATATTCCCACGGGGCGCTGCTAGCGTTTTATAAATGTTCTGCCGATAAAGTACTTAATTGTTTTTTGCAGAAATCGGCTGTTTAAGTAAAAAAACCTGTTAAGAAATATGAAAATTGTAAAGTTTTGTACCTCTGATTTAAAAAGTACTGCAGATTATTTTAATTTTATTAGCAATTATTATGTACTGATGTGTTAGCAAGAAGGTTATAGCAATAAATATAACACATACATTTTCAAAGTGATTTCATTTGAACTCCAAACGGTTATAGGGGTTCATTTGAATGCAAATGACCTCCTCTACATCCCCTTAATAGATTGCCGACATATTACCAGTTACCATGTATTACCTACTAGCTTTCGCCAGCGGCTTCGCTAATGTACATTTTTTAGGGATTAAAAGGTATCCTATGTCCTTTTCTGTACCCCCGACTATGTGTATACAAAAATTCATGATGATCAGTTTAGAAATAAAGGCGTGAAAGCGTGAAACAAACAAACTCACTTTCGCATTTATAATATTACTAGCTAACCCGAAAGACGTTGTCCTGTCTTCACTATGAATACTGAACAATCGCGCCAACTGTCAAACGACTGACAGTTATATCAAAAGCGCTAAGGTTCCATTAGAAAAGGTAATATGGTTGTTAAGTTTTCTTAAATTTTCTAGTTCTTCCCACATTTTTCTTTCATAAGAACTTTCTGACAATAACAAACACAAAAAATAAGATTTAGTGAAATCGGTCCAGCCGTTCACGCGTGATGCCGTGACGAAGGGAAATAGAGATTACTGTTAGAATCGGAACAGTCTGACTGATTTCACTTGTTGGTTAAAAGCAGTAAGTACTAGTAACTAGTACAGTGCTGTGTATTTGCCCCAGACTAGACTTTCTGAATAGAGTAAAAAGCATGTAGTGTTTCCTCACCCTAAAAAAGACAGATGTAGCTACAAGCAAGTGACCCCACTGATATTGCGACTAGTAGACACATATAACCCTTGCTTATTAAACGCTAGTTCGTTTATGTTGAACCTTGTTACACAAATCAAATGATCAACGTTCTAATACGTTTGTTATTCATAACGCACAACTGACGAATAAAACAGAACTATTAAGCCAAGCTAGTGGACGCACTGTTTTTAAGATGTTATATACGATTTTCAACACTTTTGAGATCACATCTAAGCTCAATTAAGACATTTGTATAACAAGTCAGTGTGTGCAGTAGTGAATATAAGTTATTATTGAAACAGGTAATTAATATTGTGTATTTTTTTGTGAAACTTTTACAAACATTGAATAACTTTATTAGGAATCGTTGTTATAAATTCTCAGTCTAGGAAACCCAGTGTTCACTAGAGGAAATAGTTTGGCTGAGATGTTGGTAGAATTACGTGCAAGTCTCTTAAACTTATGTGCACCTTGAATGATTTCTATGTTTAATAGGTTCAAACCTTCAACGGTATCACTGAGTAATTTTTTTTGTTTGTCCGTTAGCTTTTGGAGCATTTCAATAAAATGAAATTCAGGTGGCAACAGCTTGCATCATGTTTACCTTTCGTGTAACACTATTACCATTGTGCCTGAACATCTGACTTTTAAAAAGAGTGGCCATGAGTTTCTTTGCCAGTATTCTTCTCATAAGGCTCTACGCGTTTTGGAAACTGGAAGTTATAGATCGACACAAGCAGGCAGTAGATTTTGGTGTTTTCACCTAATTTACCTCGACAATCCAGTACATGCTGTGGCGTCTGTTTGCTTCGATCTATGATTTTTAACAGTAGCTTCAATTTAACGTTCATAAATGTCACTTAGTGTCTTAATTGAATAAATGATTTTGAATTTGAATTACACATAATTCTTCGATTTTCAAACTTAAAAGGTGTCTCTTTGACGAAACATTCAAAACTAAACGTACCTAAGTTGACTCTATCTAAATTTACGATATCAATCAATCCCTTGTAGTGAAAGCTTGAAAATAAAGATACAGAAGACAAATAAGTACCTACACACTTACTGACCGCGTTTTATTCCCAAATGTCCACTCCATGCATGTTGACGATTTCCCCAAACTATTAGCAAAGTTGAACCCTTATAAAACATCTTTATATCACAACCCCTGACCTTTTGTGTAACAGTCGGAGTATTACAGTAGCTTTATATAGGAACTTGTTAATATTTTAATAATGCGTCCGTTGTGTGAATTAGGAAAGGTTGATATTCTACACGAGTGACCCCTCTTATTATTCGACTTTCCTTAGCAAAGTTAATTTATTTTATTTTATCCTTATATCGTGTAGGTTAGCAGCAACTTAAAATACTTATTAAATTTTATAGAAACCTGAGTCTATAAAGAATCTTATGACTTTCCAGTCAACTGTCACTGAGGAGGTGATATTTGAGAAAACATACCGAGTCGACGGTTAATTGTAACACAAAAGGACTCTATAAACCCATAGGTAGTGAAAAGCATCGCAAATGAAATTAGTTATACATTTAGTATTTTCCATACAAAATACATTTCTAAACCTCAAAAATACATACACAATTTATGTATAGCAAATATATGAAACGAATAACCAAATTGACTTTAACAAACCGCCTATAATACAACGCACAATATATATTAATGATATGGCCAAACGTCGATAAACATATTGACAGAATGAGAACTACGTTTAATAAAATAATAATTTACTATTTCGTGAAATGCCAGCATTACACGATATTATCGACTGCTTCCAATGCCCTTGCCACGACATATATGTACATACATATGTGTCGTGTCATACATACACATGCACTTCATTGGCATCTCAGTAATAAAAAGTAAATTTTATATTAACATTAATATAATATTATATAATATTGCTCTTAAGAGCAATATAATATTATATAATATTATATAATATTGCTCTTAAGAGCAAGTAGAACGCATATCTAAGTAACTCGCTTGTAAGCAAATATGAGTCGAATGGGAAAACTCGTGAGTCGCATCACTAGAATAAATATTTGCGGTCGCGTCGAGTTTGGAATGCAATATGAAAATTTATTCGTAACCTCAACTACTGTGTAGTTGTGTACGGAATGTGAATTTCGTACATACCATGTTTAATGAAACAGGCTTTACCTGTGTAGGTGGATTATAAAAGCACAAATTAAGATATGTTAGCTAGATTTAACAAAAACATTTGTAGAAGAGATAACGACAATAAGTATAACTAAATACAATATGACCTACATGATGAACTTCACAATTGAAATAATGTCACATATTGTTTGTCGCTTTCCTTTCGTAACCATTAAATAAATCCAGCAGGTATGCAATGTCTGTTTACTTATTTACATTTGATGTCTGATTTCGTCACTATTTACATACATCAATATTTGCAGCAAATTTTAAATCGTTTTACTATACCATGATCTCTTAGGTGGTAATATTATCATTAAAGGACATAATCGCTATATTCATGACGAAAATAGTGTCAAACTTATATGGGTTCTATGGGATTCTGGAAGAACCTCAAACTTAAAATAAAAACCATTTGTGGCGACATCGACATGCACCAAGATATACTTTAGCTGTCATCTGACGAAGAAAAGCCAAACTACGTAGTCAATATTTATCTTATATAGCGGGAAGAAACTTCTTGCGCTGATTAGTATAAATATATGCAATATCCTAACATAAACCGTGGAAGGGTCATCGTTTCATAAGAACATTACCTGCGTTGTTTGATAGCAATGCTTTTTGTGATATATGGCGTGGCTTGACCCGTCCTTCTCACCCCATTAATTCCAAAAGACACTTACTAGTAGTGGCTAGTGTGAAAAACCTTCAGAGTAAACAATGAGGCACAAAACGCCAAGTCAAGCTAATTGAGACACACTCAAAAGAATATAAAAGAAAATTAAATGGAATGAAATGGGTTCGAACAACTTAACTGATTGTGTAGCTTTCGCTTTTCTATTTTTGTTCTAAAAGGAGAACTCGAATCAATCTATTATCGACCTTTTTATTTGGAGAGCTCCGTCTTTATATGTGTCTCTTAAAAAATATTTCTTTACTGAGTTTGGACATAAAACATATTTTTCTTATTAAAATTTTATAAACAAAAATCTTAATTTGTAAATGTAGGTTGACAGTTGGTTACGTTAAAGATAAGACAGTTTTATCTTAATTTAAAAACTATAATATTTTATTCTTACCACTGTCAAATCAGTTGAACGAAAAGTAGAAGTAGAAAATACTTCTTTACATGCATATTGACTAATGTTTAGAATAAAACAGTATTAGCAAAAACAAGGCCAAAAAACAAAAGATAAATATTATTATTTGCTATAGGTACCATAATTTTATTGGACAACGACTGCATTACTATATGGGCGTAGACGTGCTACGTGTAGCGTATGTCAGAGCTACGTTGTTACGAAACTGACGTTGCTAACTGAAAAACAAGTGTACTTCCTTTGTTCCTGTCTACTATGACACTGCAGGTTTTTCGGCAAGTGAAATATGTCATAGTTATAAGATAGACACCCTTGAGGTCTGTTGGCATTTTGTAAAATAGAACTGAGTAGGTAGGTACAATGTGTTTTGGATGCTGAACGTTGAACTTATTTTGTAACATAATACATACAAATATCAAGACACTTAAAAGTGTTTTTTCATAACGTCAGCAAACTAATTTGAGTCACAAAATTGATTGCACAATTGCAAGGATTGTTATCTCACGGAACATTTAACTGAGTGATTTACAGCTCTACAGATGTTTCAGGACTCGGTTTTCTTTAGTATGTTTGTAATAAAAATATCGTAAAGACCTAAAAGACGTGAAGGATTTATGAGTACGACTTACTCTTCAGTACGGACGTGTCTTTAATAAAAGTAAATAATATTCAAAGTTACTTGCTCATTTAATGTTCCTTTCAATCGATATACTTTGAAGATATTATTTTCTACAAAGCGTAATAGCAGAGGCACTTTTAATAATAATTTACTCGTTGAATATTCAGATGCAGAAAGCGAGGTAAGTACTAATAGGATTGTTTGCTGCCGAAGAGCTAACGAGGCAGCCGTGCGTGCATTAAATTTATTAAGGATATTTCAGTTAAAATTGAATATATATTTTAATAGTAAGTTTATGATTAGGTTTAAAGTCATTCAGTACAATAGTGATTAAGACGAATTTTAGTGTATTGGCTATCATTGCGTCTAAGCCAAAGAAGTTTAAAAAAAAAATTTAAAACATTACAGTGTCTATAATATTATATTCATTTATTAGCAACTACTCTCTTTTCAGTTTTTAGTTTCTTACAAACACACGTTTGTACCTGTGAGGGGCTAAAAAGATTTGCATTAGGATCTGACCTTTGTCTGCTATTTTTATGATCCCAAGCGGTAGAGCGCGAGCTTATTACATGCAGCAGATGCCATGCTACTAATGAAAATAGAAAAATGTTGTAAAAATTGGCACCGCACCCAGGAAGGCAAGGAAACATAAACTAATTATGCATACTACGAAATTAATGAGGGAACAGGGAGAAATGAGGTTAAATTAATACAGATACGTGAGTATATTATATAGCTACAAATATTAAATTCGACGAACACGGTTGCAGTTGAGGAGATGATTTGAACTGTTTAAAAGAATAATCCCACTGTGTCGAATTTTGTGTTTTCCATTATGTCTGTATGACAATTATTTTTGTGATCCACACATATTGTTCAATTGACTCAGAGCTAGCTTTATTGTTACAGTTTGTAAAGCTCTGTACTGTACATTGTGTGTACGTTGTAGATTTTAATGGTGCCCGTATTTACCTTTTGTATTCCTAGTGAATTTATTGTTTAGGGGCAAAGGTTTTACAAAGGTACGACAGTCTCTTCGTACTTTAAAATACCTACATTTAGCCTGTCTTCGTTTCCTTGTGTGATAAATAGCTCACGAAATAGATTCCGAAATCTTAGCAAGCTTTCTTTAAGGACAATGTTAGTTATTATCATTATTAATGACTTAGACAATATTATCGATTGCTTGAACAGAACCCTAACTCGTCGCTAACTATGTTTTATGAGCTTTTTTAGACATTATTTTTACTCCACTCATTTTGTAAAATCGTGACACCAGCAGTGGTAATTTCCTTAAATTGGACTTTTTATAGCATGATCATAACGAAACTTTAGGGCTAATTACCTCTTTATATTATATATCATATGTATCTTTTTATTTATTTGCCTTAACACATAAAAATAATTGTTAAAAAAGTGTTGTATCGTTTTAATTTTATAATGTTGGATACAGATGATATAGATTATCACCATGGTAACAAAACATTCGATGTATAATAATCATACATTTGAATGCAGTATAGGCCGACAACACAACAGAAAAACTTTAGCAGTTGGCTTTATGCAAGGGAGAAATCCGCTTTTATAAAATTTGCTCCCAGCATTTATAGTATTATAAATGAACGGAAATGTCTATAAATATCACTCGATTAACTAATTGCACACGAGAACAGAATCACTAATCTTTAATCCTCGGCCAATATTCAAATGCAGAGGCAACAATTACCACTGATGCAATCTGATTTCTACTCTATTCTGATGACAAGCGGATTTTGGAGCGAACGCTGACATGAATTGTCAATATCACAGATATATTATTGATAAAATCCATGCAAGGCTATTGTGGAATTCAAACCTTTAATATATATGGCATGTTAATCCTTCATTACAATTATCTGTTGACTAAATTGCGGTTTCAGCATTAAAGTCGTTTCATTAAACCTACGCTTTCACGCCTTAACTGCTCCACCGACCATCATGAAATTATCAGAGGGACATAGGATACCTTTTATCCTGAAAATCAATTATTGTTCCCGAGAGATACTTGAATTGGTTGACAATATCTACGTTCACGCGAGCGAAGCTGCGGCACTGGCCAGTAACAAATCTACCAGTTATGTATAGATAAGTTAGCTGATTTGCAACAGGCATACCCTTTTTTTTATAGCAAAGCTTTTTAAAAATAAATGAAATATCTTTTTTTACAAAGAAACTTCACAAATGGTTAGTTGCCAAATGTCACTATTCACTAAGAGAATATTTACAAGATAAGGGATAGACAATAATGTAGACAGACTATGTAATAAATATTGTTTATTTCGTAATATGTATAACAGGATAATTTAAATGTGAATTTTATTTAAAATGCTAGGTAATTAATAAATTAGATTTAATTTAATGTGGATGTACCTATATTTTAATGTTGTCTGAATTATTATTTTTACTTATATTTTGCAGTATAGTGTAAATTATTCTTATTTGTACATGTGTTTATTTGAAAATTTTATAAAATGATTAATATTGTATGCCCAAATGGCGGAACATCCATAATTGTGTAACATCCTATGTAACTGTGATTCACAATAAAACAATTTGAATTTGCAAGAAATAAGAACATTTTTGTTGCCTAGTAAAGTTGTCGACTTTATAACCTAGTCTCAATAAGATTAAATTTCTTTACTATTTTCAGATCACGTCTATATCTTATTTTATTATTTTATTTAACTCGACATTACATATAAGTGAAGAATATTGCAGCTACCTACTGAAATTAATGACGTTAAAATAACAATGGCAATTAATGTACCTCTATTAATTAAATTCACAATAAGGATGTACGCTGTCAATTTTCAAACAATAGGTCATTATTCACAATAGGAAACAAATTTTAACAAAGAATATAACAGATTTTTCTTATAATTCTATAAAATCCTATCTCTAAATGTTATTTTAGTTTTATTTTTTTGATTCCTACAAAGCAGCAAGGAAAACACAATTCTTCCATCATGAAAGCGGAACGTTTAACGAGATTGTTGACTATCAAGTGGCAATCGCCCACAGGAAATAGACAGTCGACGCGACATTCGATTGACTATGGTGTTCACAAATGGACAAGCTTTCACAACATTTTCTAAGTATGATAAAGGAGTTACTATTCAAAATTTAATAACACATTCATTTTTGAATAACTTGTTTGGCAGTTTAGGGTTAATTTGTTTTTTTTTTACAGCAGGATAATTTCAATGGGAGGAACAATTGCAAGAATATTTTGTTTTAAGACAGCTAAACAGGGAAGGAGGACAGGGTACGTATAATTGACATTGTTGTAGGAAATGTCTAAAGCCACCGTAACCGTTAAAGTCGAGCCCTGTACCTACTAATTTGTCAGTTTGGTTGTATAAAAAAATCATCTACAATAATAGACATATTTTATATTATTTTATTATAAATTTTATTTATAAAAAGAAAATGGATACCCCTGTAATCAAATACATAACACATATAAGTTAAGGCACTAGTTTGTATCACGTAACCCGTACTGGGTGTTCCCGTAGGGGATTTATTGAAATAATTAATTACTTCAAAACTAAAACAGAAACTTTGAAGTATTGCGCCCACTATATACATAAGGTCGGGGAAAAAGTTTCTTCGTATTTTATATACACACTCAAGACATTTTTTCAAAGTTTAATTACATTTAATTATAATACATTTGTACTATTTTGTTCGATAACTTGTTGCCATCTTGTAAGTAGTGACATTTTGGGATTTTTGATCAAAAAACTGCGACAAGTTGTTTTGACAGCCCTCTCTTGATGTTAACCTAACACTACCCAAAGAATTCTGAAGAGACCGACACAGTTAAAAATCTGAAGGTGCAAGGTCAGGACTATATGGTGGATGCATTAACACTTCCCAACCAAGCTCTCTCAATTGTGGCCAAAGAAGTGTGTGGTCTGGCGTTATCATGATAAAAAAATCACCTCTTTTCTGTTGATTAATTACTGCCGTTTTTTCTTAATTTCTTGCTTCAGTATCATTAGTTGTTGGCAGTAGAGATCCGAATCGATGGTTTTGATCGGCAGTAAAAGCTCATAATGAACCATACCCTTCCAAACCCACCATCACAGCAATACCTTATTGTGTGTTAATCCGGGTTTCGCTACTACCCTTCGACCATGATCTTTTTTGCACGTTTTTGTCGTAGGTAATCCACTTTTCATCACCAGTGATCAATCTTTCCAAAAATGGTTCGGTTTCATTCCGTTTCAAGAGAGAATCGCAAATGAGTACACGAGTCATTAGGTTTCAGTGAGCTCGTGTGGCACCCATATATCGAGCTTTTTTGTATAGCCAGACTTTTCAAATAGGTCAAAACTGTTTTGTGGTCAATCTTTAGTTCCTCGTATTCCTATGACGTAACTACTAATATGCCGATCTTGCTCCATTTTTTCAAAAATACCATCTACTTTATCTGTATGAGGGCGACCAGAGTGAGCTGCATCTTTGACATCAAAACTCCCGTACTAAAAACGCTTGAACCAACTTTGTGCTACTCTACTGACACTGCATTAGGTCCATAAACGTCAGAGTAACATTTCCCTTTTTTGTAAGAAAACTTCAGAATGTTTCGAAGTTTTTAGTTAGATTCACTCATTTTGGCGCACATAAATCAATTGAAAAATATTTATTGATATTAAAACCAGCCAGATACAAACCGAAAAAGATATTTCTTCAATTTTAAACGACTTTTTCTCCGACCTATTATGTTGACCTGCCATGTACGGAAAGTCTAGACAATGAAAGTTCAAGTTTCTGGTGGTCAATGATATAAAACAATAGATTCCAAACTCAATGAAATACAGTCGAATATCGACCACCAAGCGATCTCTAGTCGTATAGAATATAACAAGCTCCTATAAATTACTAATTATAATTATTAAAACATTCATCAGACTAAACTGACTTAACTGTACGTAAAACGTAAGTATTGTAATTGGACTACATAATTAGTATTTTCACATTCTATAGTCTCCATCTCTCCAATGCGCTAACATGTTTTTTCAATAAAATGAACAGAAGCGTAAGACGTATCAAATTTATTTTGTCCCGATTGGAATCGTCCGACACAGTCATAAAATACTAAATTACTTCCATTAAATGAGTTTACAACCCTATAAAACGTTTAATTAAAAACTTCGTTACGATCCCATTACACAGATATGTTTTCAAATGGAAATATTATTTAATAACATAAATACACGAAACTTAGATAACATGGCTTCGTTTATTAGTAAGACTACATTTGACGTAGTAAGACAATTAGTGTTTATATATATTCGTGCGTCGTTGCCTTCGTTGATAACGAAATGGTATTTAATGAGGTTTTCTCTTTATATGATGTACTAATAATATACTTACAGATTACTTATAATACAGGGTGTAAGTAACACCGTGCCGAATACTGAAATAGTGTTTTGAGATCATCATTCCGAGTCGAAAATCATTGCAATTTTCTGCCGGAAATATCATAATTTTTATATTTTATAGTTTTTGGTTAAGAGTGATATCACAAATACCGCATACGGCCAAAAACTACAATATAATCAGTCAAACAACATTTAAACATTTTATGCAATCAGCTAGTCTTGACGGCACCAAAAGTTTTAAGGTCATTCACCGTACCGCACAAAAAGAGTACCTACGTTTGTAAAGTTTAGTAGAAACTAATGACTATAAATCCTTGATTTCGCATTTTTATAATGAACTGACTTTTGTATTGTGATAAGTATTCACAGAAAGATGTTTTTGTTCGTTTTTTCAACTTACACGCTGTATATACTGGAGGATAAGTCATCCGCATGTTATATGCTAGAACAAGATGAAACTGTCGTGAATATAACATGAGACACGTACGCGTACGTAGTGCTTTGTGCCGCATTTCAGTAAGCGTGTGTAAGCGATAGCCCTGACAACAACAAAATCCCAAAGTGTAGGGTTTTCAATAAAAAATATTTAGTAGCTTAATTATTAATACGTCACTAAACCTTCGGATTGCCTGTTCAGCGATCGGCTCCATGACATTTGACAGAGATTTATCTTTTTTTTAAAGGTACATGTTTAGTAGCCTAGCACCTGGAAAAGAACCTCGCAACATGTCACTTTTTTACCATAAAAACATATATGTACGCTATTTCACAATATCGCGGATAAAAAATTGTACAAAAGCTATAAGCTAAAGCGTGTTTACACACTTTTTGTTGATAATTTGATCTAGATTTTGAGGGCTTTATCGGTACCAATAATCTTGCAAATATAAGTAATAGATTGATAACATTTGAATAGACATTTATTGAGTAGTCTTCGAATACTTTGTTCAAGCATCGTTAAAATGATAAGAAAATAACTGTTAGTGATACAATTTTAGGCTTTAAATAATAATTGGCTCCAAAAGTATCTCTATATTGAAATACTACCGATGTTTACGATACCTGAGTTTATTTAAAAATGAAAAAATAACAAATGTTCTCTTTTTTTATAAATATGACACAACACGATACTGTTTTCTGAAACAGCTGCCATTCGTGATCTCCACTATTTTGTCTCCCCTCCATACTACCTTTTACCTTTACCTGTACCTGGAATACCTACTTTTTAACGTTGTTGTTGTCTTTTTGTGACCTCAAGTTTCAAATATAATGTACATTTTTGTCAAAATTCAAAATGGAAAATATTGGCAAAGGCTGACATAATTTTTAAGGAAGTATTTAAAAAAAACATAAGCTGTTTATGGCATTAAAATTGGACAGCAAACATCATTGAAATCCATTCACTACAGCTGGGTTCCGTCATTTTTCATTTACAACAGCTAATTGCAATGGATTATAACGAGAAAATGAAATGTGTACATTACTCACAAATAGTGACTGTTTTAGTGTAACGTGTTCTTATAAAAACTCGCCACAGACTGCAAAAGTTGTATTTGACGGTTCCAAAATATAGGCTTCGTATTGGCTTGTTGATATTTCTGGTTCCACTTAAAGACACATACTAGTAACGACTAAAATTTTCATTCAAATTCTAGCCAACATTATAAATGTCATAAACTTGCCATTCTCCGCAGTTTCACCCGCGTTTACATCCCTGCTCCTCTCCTAAGGGTAGTAGCGTGATGTTACCTAGCCTATAACTTTCATCAATCAAAACTATCCAATCTAAAACTGATTATTTAAATCTGACTGATATTCCCAGATGTAAAGGCGTTTAAACAATCAAACAAAAACCGCCTCAGCTTTATTATACCTATAATAGTAGATAGATTTACTGGAGATTTACGTAGCTATGTATGTGTAGGTATAAATAATTCTCTGCTAAAATAAAGCATCAACAATCATTTGCAAGTTCTGTTACGAAATAATATTGACTTGAAAATGAAAAAGAATTTCTTTTTCGGTGGTCCGAAATCGTGATGTTGGTACGTGAAAGATCGTTTCTTTTGTATACTTCAAAGAGATTGCTCTTCAGCAAGATTTAAAGCGTTATCCTTGAAGGCGTATGAGCTGATTTAAGGTTGGCAATATATCATTTTGGATCTAACGATGTTGCTTTGTTGAAGGTGACTTCATAACTACAGTATAAAGATGCTGCACGTAATACGTCATTGGAAATTTTAATATAAAATTCCCTTTGTAAGCAGACACTTAAAGAAAGGGTTGATATTGCAAGAAAAACACTGAATACTCGAAATGAAAATCGAAAAGGACTTTACCCCAGTATACATAATGAACTATACCTACAGTAAAACCTATTCAATATCAAGGAGTACGTTGATATTGTTCTAACGTTCAGTATTGGCGATATTAGCGGTTTGATCTATGTATTTAACATTAGCGTCGGTCACCCAAGTCGGCAAATGCCGACCGTAATTCCTAATCAATATCCCAGACGCTCAAAATACCATTGATATATATGATATTCGTATGTATGTATGTCATTCGCTATTTGCCAGCGTCGTTCCTTGCCGTGAATAGTTTATCCGATTACATTCTGAATATTTGTTTACGAGAGCTTTCACTATGTAAAATTTACGATTGTTTATTTTTTTGTAACCCTAGGAAAGTGTGTAATGTTTTTTAATGAAATAGTTGTATTGGTGCATATAAAACATCCTACTAATTTTATAAACGTGAAAGTTTGTGAGGATGAAACGGTGATGAAACTTGATGTGTAGATAGTTGGAGACCTGAATAAACACATTGACTGTTTATTCCGATATTCCCACGGCATCGGGACTTACGTGGGTGAAACCGCGGGGTACAGTTAGTAGAAAATAATCACAAGAAACTTAGATAATATAGAAAAGTAATACCACAGTATAATATACATATACATATACTGTTATAATATAAATAATAGACTATAATGTATATATACATATACTGTGGTAATACGAAATGAAAATCGAAATATTTTGATTTTCCTTCTTTCATTGTAATCAAAATACTAATAAAATTTCTTTTAGGTAAAGTTCAAAACAAAAACACGCAGAACCTATTTACAACCAGTAACACAATGCTTTTCTATATGCAGAAACTATTACATCAGACGGGCTACTTTAATTATGTATAGATAATTCTAATAAATCTTTGTCTTTCGGTGAAGGAAAAAACATATGATTTATAAATACATAATTATAATAAGTTTAGCCCAGTCAAGAAACTAAAATACCTGAATTTCGGATTATGACGCATTTTGATTTTTGGATGAATAGTAAAAAATACGCTGATTAAGAATTTCGATACCCGCCCGCAGTCTGGGCAAGTGGGGCATCATTTTTTTATTTCACAATTTAACAAAAAAAAGACTTTTTTTACATTTCGTGTGATATCTCGTTTCCAGTACGTTTTCTGCCATATGTGCTCATGGCTTTATTGTTTTCCATTAAATTACCTACAAAATGAGACCTGTTCTAAGTCGCTAAGTGCTTTTGTTTAACAGCAAATGAAGGTCAAAGTTAAAAAAGAGCGTTTTTTCCAACATTTAATAACTTTGAGAGGAACGTACGTAGAAGTCTGACACTTTCTGAAATTGTAGCTTGTGATGATATTAAAAAGTGCTATAAATTTCAGCAAGTTCGGTTTTAAACTTTTTAATTCATTAACGATCATTCATTATTTTAGCCTTAATTGCAAAATGCGCCATTTTTTTAAACTACTAAAACTGCTCGGACCAGCTTAGAAAATTCAAAAGCCATTTAAGTTTATGAGCCCGTTGGAATTTTTAAGAAATATCGATTTAAAATGATTTTAAATCGATATTTCAGATAAACTGAATAAAGCCGTTATGGCTTTTTTTAGTTCCAAGCAAAATGAATATACAAATTAAAAATTAACAACAAGTTTTCTGTATACTCAACATTTAGAGAAAGTGTTGAAAATATAAACCAGAAAGAACTATGATATAAATGAACCATAAAGTCTGTTATGAAAAGTTTTACTGAAATCATAACATTGTTTAATTACCAGTACTTTATATTTGATCTCTTGGGTCTGATTGCTGAAATCCGAAATTTTAAGTGGGAAAGCCATGCTTAAGTGGGAGAGCCATGCTTCGGCACGTATGGGCCGGCTCGACCAGAGTGTTACCACAGCCTCACAGAAAGCCGGCAGTGAAGCGATGCAATGCTTTTCGCCGAGTGAGTGAAGTCACCGGAGGCCCCAACCCTTCCCTCTGCCCTCCTTTCCACCTACTCCTACCTTAAAGGCCGGCAACGCACTTGTGACTCTTGAGTTGCAGGTGCCCGCGGCGGTAGTCATTTACCATCACCGTCTGCTCGTTTGCCGTGCCGTGCCGTGCCGTGTTGGGGACGACAATCTTGAAAGCTAACCTCTATAAAATTAATAAATGGACATTTGTGTCTGACTATCGCAGCTGTATAACTTAGTCACGCATTAACTGTTTTCGACTAATTGGCTTTTTGACAGTGGTAACAATTAAATATTGAAAATCTTGGATATGGTAGCTTATCAGCAAAAAAGTTTTTGCATAAAGATAAATTGTACATATTTTATTTTTAGTAAAATAAAATTGCGAATTTATATAATATGTTGATTACAAGAACCGAACATGGGCGATCATGATTGAGTATTGTGTGACGTCACGTTAATAATAATATAATATAATAATTACAACTGGAGACACTGTACTGGGTGGGAATCTAACCCACGAGCAACGACAACTTTCCTATCAAATTACACTCAGAACACCGTAGTAAATTTTTTTTTTGAAATAATTTCAAAACGTGACGTAACGTAGCAGCTCGAAATGCCACGTGATCGACGGTTTTCGCGCAGTTTCAAGTGATGAAAGAAAAATGATTTCGATTTGAAGTATTCAAAACTTTCAAGTAGCCAATTACACAGTTCTTGAGTCTACGTAAAGAGCCAGCATCAAACCATTTAATTTATTAGAAAACTACCTTCAGACTGCAATCAAACGAAACTATGCATGAGTAGAGATTAAAAATACAATACAAAGCAAATTAAGAAACAGTGAGTCGACACTAAATCATTTCTCTATAATAAGTATGAATTAGTATTGCACTCATGTGCATCATCGATTCAATTCAATTTGTATGTTATTTTTATATTATTGAGCGTTTGCAGATTAACTAATTGCTAGGAAAGTAAATTTGGTGCACTTTTGAGTTCCATTTCGCAATAAACCCTTATAATTGCATTAAAATTAATGTACCTAACCCTTACTACCGAATAACAATGTCTTAAATGTTCCATTCAATCATCTTCATATGTACCCCCGAGGTAATTGTTGAATAATATATACACATTTACACACATATGTTTATATAAATGGGGTAACGGCACTATTCATCTTGAGGGTAATTTTAAATGAATATGGCCGCGTCAGACACAAAGAAGACAAAGTTTATGTTTATTAGAAACTATAAACATGAATACCACTCACGAAAGTTTCATTGTACCTTGACAAAGTTTATGTATATTTATTTTTTACTATTTAACGTCTAAGCACCTGAAATAAATTATGATATTTGAGCTGGAGAATATTAATAAAAAGAACCGTGATTAGAGGCATATTATTAATAACTACTCATCAAAATGCACATTATAAAGGTTTACTAGCGTACTGGGTTGTATTTACAGACCTGCAATCCCAAACACTTCAATAATACTTACTAAAATAAATAAACTAGGAAAAGTTGCTATTATACTAGATACATAAATAAGCAACTACACAATGATAAAATAAGCCCCGTTTTTAACTGAATACCGGCAGTTGTTCGGATTCTTAGAAACAGATGCAAACCGAATAAATAAACAACCTGTCTTCCTCGAAAAGGTTACTCTGTTATTGCGGGTGAGTTTACACACATCATCTACAATATAACACAAGATGTTCCATGTGTAAGTGGGAGCGGCGCACCTTTGAATCTCGGAAACTCATATTAATTTAGATCCAACAGCAAAACCAACATTGAAATGTACAATCTCAGTACAACAGCAAAAAGCATTACATTTGTAAATAAGCTTTACTTATTTGCAAAGTCCGGGAGCCGTTACGTGGGGAATTTGTTATGCACCTTGACCCACTTTTCCTGGGCCAGGGTTAAAAAAGAAAGGAATATTTTATTGAATACCCGAGAGACTCTTAGCACCGAGATTTGCAAGTAAACGAATTAAATTGGTGGTTGAATTTATAGTAGTGACTTAAAATTAGATTAATTAAATTCAATTTACCTTTATTTAATAATCGCAGCTAACCTTTAGGCTGTGGTGTATGTTTGTATATATATTCTGCACTGTGGCAATCTGTTTTAGAACAATAAGCCACTATGTTGACCAACTTCTTGTTTGTTTTTCAAGTTATTTATTACTAGCAACCCGCCCCGGCATCCCACGGGTAGTAGACACATCTTCAACAACCATCATCATATTTCAACCAATTTACACAAAACGTTAACAAATTATACACCTAAACCTCCCTCATGAATCACTTTGTCTATTAGTGAAAACCGCATGGAAATCTGTTCAGTAGACAGACGCGGCGGGGGACTTTGTTTTATAATATGTAGTGACTAGCAACCCGCCCCGGCTTCCCACGGGTACAAATTATATACCAAAACCTTCCTCATGAATAACTCTGTCTATTAGTGAAAACCGCATGAAAATCCGTTCAGTAGTTTTTCAGTTTATCGCGAACAGACAGACAGACAGACGCGGCGGAGGATTTTATTTTATAATATGTAGTGATGTAGTGATTCTGAGAGAGCTTCCATTGTGTAGTATAGCCCTCATATCTCTATGCGAATCTGTCGCTGATGCTGGGGGTGTTACATCTCTTCAGCCTCGTTCATTAGAGAAGTTTAACATAGTAATCAAAAGCTTTCATATGATATTGATGAGAAATACTCGAGATTTACCGATTGAAGCGAATTGATCGAGGTATTAGAACTGCAATGTTCATTAGGAATCGATTAAGTGGAAGTGATTAGACTGGTCAAGCCGCTAGACAAATGTGAAAATAGCTCTAGACGACGGCACAATATCCGCAAACCAGAATAATCTATATACGTGTTTGCATAAGGTTCAATATTAGATGTACAAGCACTTCTCGTAGCAGCTCTATGTACTTTGCATATATTGGCACTACCAGTATCTATTAGATGAATTATATGTTAGCTGTGACCGAAAATGTCTTCTTGAATAATATGAACTTGTAACTTGAATTAGGTGTTAAGAATTTTTTATTTATTTCATTTATTCGAAATTTAAATGTGTGTCGAATTTCAATAAAAATATAATCAGCAATACTTTTATTGATATTCGAAGAGTGGTCATTGCACGCGATGAGAATGAACATGAACTAAAGTGACAGTGATAATAGCTCCATATAAAATAATTTCTGCCAGTTTATTTTTTCAAATTTAGTATCAATGCTCCTAAAATTATTAATGTGATTATGAGTTTCGGTGACATGGCGAATAAAATCTCTTTGACAAAAATATACACGAATCTTCTTATCGGCTTATCTTTTCAAAAGGTTGACGATTACATAATGTACTGGTCTTACAGGAGTGGATTGAAAAAAATATTCTATCTTTTTTTTTATATTATAGGGGGCAAACGAGCAGACGGGTCACCTGATGGTAAGTGACTACCGTCGCCCGTGGACACCTGCAACTCAAGAGTCACAACTGCGTTGCCGGCCTTTGAGATAGGTGGAGTACGATCTTTTCTTGAAGGTTTGAAGGTCGTATCGGCCCGGAAATACCGCAGGCGACAATTTGTTCCAGAGATTGGTTGTGCGAGGCAAAAAACTTCTGGAGAACCGCACAGTAGTGGATTGCCAATTATAAAGGTGATGGGGATAAAAGTTTTGTCGCGTTGAACGATGGCGAAACGCTGCGGCTGGTATAAGTCCGAACAATTCCTAGGAGCACTCCCCATGATACATGCGATAGAGAATGCAGAGTGAAGCTACATCTCTACGCAACGCCAAGGGGTCAAGCCGATCTGAAATATCCTGGCAATCGATGATTCGAGTCGCTCTCCGTTGAATGCGGTCAAGAGGGAGAAGCTGGTACTGGGGTGCTCCTGCATAGATATGAGAACAGAATTCCATATGCGGCCGAACCTGCGCCTTATAAAGTTGAAGGCGGTGGGCCGGGGTGAAATACTGTCTCGATCTATTCAGTACACCAAGCTTATTCGAGGCTAATTTGGCCTTACCCTCCAAGAGACCGCGGAACGGGACTTCGCTCGATTTATCGACACCAAGGATTCCGATGCTGGCTGTGGCAGTCAGGAAAGTGCTCTCAAAGCGAGGTGACACGACAAACGGTATCTTTTTGGCGGTGAACCTGCAAACCTATCTTCGTTGGGTTAAATTGGACTAGATTAAGTCGACACCAATCAGAAACTCCTTCTACGGAAGCTTCGATTTCAGACACAAGATTTTTCTTTACAAGCTGTAGGTATCATTGCGATCTTTAAAAGAGTGACATCTTCATAATATTATAAAGACGGAAGTTTGTGAAGATGGATGGATGGATGGATATTTGTTACTCTTTCTCTTCTTTGAACGAAACTGGATTAAATTTAGCACAGTGATGATTATAGTCTGGAATAGCACATGATCTACTTCTTCTTCCGAAAAAATGAACGGTTCCCGTGGAATAGAGTTCACCAAAATGTCCACGCGAACTAAGTCGCAGGCAACAGCCAGTACTAAATAGTAGTAAGCATGAAGAAAATGTTTACAAATAAATCATATATTTATGATGAGTCTAGGTTTAATTTTTATCATTTTTCAAATGTAGAAAATATCACTGAAGCAGCTCGAAAATTGTTCGTACTTGTGGATGTTGGAACTTAAGTACATATTTGTGCATTTCTTGGAGAATTTGCCGACGATTTTTAGCTGAAACCCACTACAATACACACTAAATTCAACTATGTAAAGCCACTCACTCCTGCATACCGAGCCACTGCAGCTAAAGAGCTTTACATTCAACGCAGCTTAAATAAAGGATATTACGTGTACGGATTTAATTTTAAAAATATATTAATTGTACGATATTATTCGGTTGTTGCTTTTTTCCGGTTTTTGTAATGATACAAATAATAATCACAAATGATTACGCGAAAAATAAAAAATACTTTATATTAAAATTGTTGCATTTGCTAAAATTATGAAGTTTACATACAATACGCATCACATATAGCTATATTAAGTATTCGTAAATAACTCATGTAATATATTGCTCTTAAAGTGCTCAAATGATGACTAGTAGAATAATTTATAAAGATCAAATGTATTCAATTTATTTCGTTCGTCATTTACATAGCAAACCCATTTACCAAAGCTGAATATTACATCACTTTGAATAGACCAACAGGTTTCCAATACATACACAGGGTTGACAGTTCGATGTGCAACTTACATATGGTATATTTTGTAAAATATATATTTATAACCGACTGTTTTGAGAGTATTAAGAGAGGGCTGACATTAATGGAACAATAAGTATTTAATGCCAAGGAAATGAAACCATGGAATGTCTAGATTGAAACAACTTCGAATGTAGAGTTCCATAAAACTTCACGTATCAGTTCCAGGATAGATTTCGATTTGAAGACCTGAATTACCTACTTAGTGGAGTTGAGTATCATGCGCCATATGCAAACTCAATCCCTAAAAACCAGGACATTTAACCGAGAAATATTAAAAAACAGATACTAATTAAAATATTTTATTGGACCCTCTATGTATTGACAGACATTCGATAAAACAAAATGCTGTTTGCTGATAGATTTCTTCTTTTTGCCGGTGAAGTTGACAACTTCAACAACAACGACAACTAAAAGTATGTGTCATATATAACTACATTTTAATAGATCTAGTTCTAGTTAAACATTTATTTTCTTTCAAACCAAAATATTTGAATTGTATCTCTTTTACGTAAAGCTAGAATTAATGAGTGAATCTATATGATATAATTGTAACTTAGATATTGGTATTTTTGTTAACAATTTAAAATCTTTACAAGCTTTTCCGTGCTCAGGAGTAAAACCAAGAATTTAACAAGTAACAAATTTTGATGTTAAATGATTTCAAGTTCAAAGTTAAATAATTTTAGTCACTGTCACAGTCACAAGTCAAAAATATTTTTCAGAGTTAAGCTTCATCAAGTCTAATTTGACACGACGACCTTTAATAGAATTAGTTTGCCATAATATGAATAACATCAATGTAACGAACTAAACTTTTTGACAGCTCCTTTTTGATTCGAGTCGCCAAGGTCTGGAGAGAGCTGTCTGCATTTATTTTTCTAGACAATTATCATCCTGGAGCCTTAAATAATAGAGCGAATGGGTTTCTTTTAGATATTCGTCTTCGTCGTTACTTTTCATCGGGTGAGTTTGAAGACAAACGCCTATTCCTTTACTGAATAAAAAAACTGTCAATTTAAAAAAGGAGGTGTAACCCTAAAAATACAAACTTCAATATCTAAAGTTTTTAATCCGACCAGAGATGCAATTAGTGGATTACTTTTCGGTAGATTCATTTTGTTACGGAGAAGAGCTTTAACGCCCGACGTGTGACTTCGAATATTACAAGGTCTTAAAAATATGGAACTTCCACAAAAGAATACGAGCTTAGTGACCATAAACGTCATAATACAAAGGAATGAGTGTCGGGGCGGTAAAGGGACACCGGAACATTTTGACACTCCCTAGAACGACGTTCATTAATCAACCCTCACTCAGTTATTACTCACTGGGGATTCTTTACATACTTCACTGATTTCTCTGACTGCCGGCACAAAATTCCAATATCCGGATATAAAATAGGCATGCCTCTTCAATAAGAACATTCGTTTCCTTCAGATTTTTGAGACCCTTTTATTGAACTCTTTATCTGGCGATAAGATGTTCTAGTATGATTCTAGGTTTTCATTACAGATACCTAGTACCTTTATCATTATGTTCCAGGCTCCTCTCAATTGCAAGATAATTTACAAGCAGAGGGCTTGTTTTTAAACAAAGAATAATGGTTTCATATAATTTTATAGCATCTTCTTACAGATTTAGTTAAAAACGAAAACTGTACCTAATCGTTGTATTTTCATCATGTGAATATGAAGAGAAAAAAGAAACGACGATTCCTTCTCAGCTGTAAAGATGTCATATTGACAATACAGTAGTACTCTCAAGTCTAAGGTATAATAGCCATGAGGTTGGCAGGGGATTAAATGGCCCAATAAATTTTATATACAATGGTGTCATTTGGCGCAGTGCTTCTTGTGTTTATCAAGGCCGTCGCCTTTCATTAAGGTTTAAATATGAGGCTGTCGCAATAGTCTACGCGTTTCATTTACTTTGTATTGCTCGTAAAAGGCTGAAGTAAATAAACCTTATCCAAAATCTGAAGATGACGTATCATAGGTATATCAGTTTCGTTTTAAATATACATACATATACTCACGCCTTATTCCCGTCCGGGGTAAGTCAAGACGATAGAACGCCATTTGCCACAATCCTGACATACAGCTCGCGCCTCTTCCACATTCATCAGTCCTTTCATACATGCTCGTCGGTTACGGGGGCTTTTAACTAGGCCCTTCTTCAGTATAGCTACTGCCGATCTGGTCAGTGAACGTTGCTCACAGGAGACATAAATTCCTTTACTTTTTTCCTCGCACCAACTCGCCCACTTACAGGAACCTTATAAATTCTTTTCCTTTTTAAATATCAAGTTTAACTTAAATGACCATAACCAGTGCACCGATGCAGTTCAATGTATGTGGTTAAACTTAAATTTTTTTAGTTCTTACGTAAAATAGCTTCGTAAGTTCAACCATATATCTAATCGTCAACGAATTATTAACACCCTTGTTAACCTCTTCAAGTAAGCCAATCATCGTTGGCAGATTAAGTTCACGTCTAGGGTGTAGGGGGTGAAAGCCATACCAGTAACTTCTCGCTACTAAGTCTGACACCTAAGGATTTGATGGTTCTAATACAACCTACTTCAAAGGTAAATAGATATTCACTTCTGTCAGTGGGTTTACATACTACGAAAGTTTGACTCAAATTACTAGCAATGTAGTCAAATGAAAATATCCTTGAATGTAATGTCGTTCCACCTTAGATTTAAAAAAAATTAGGATTAAACACTGATTTTATTATTATTTGAAAATATTTTATATCTTATTGTAATTTGCGTTTCTTAGAGCAGATAGGATGTCCCTAGAGCGCTTCCTTAATAACAAAACGATCTCAGTTTTGAACAGCTTAACTCATCAAAAAGCTGTATTATCGTAGGCGCCATATTTTGGTTTATTTTTTTGTGTAAGCCTTGTTTGTGTTTTGCTGACTTGCACAATTGTATTTTGGATAAATTTGCTTTTATTTTTATTAACACTTTATGCACAAAATGTACAATGGCGGATTTAATGTCATAGACGATCTCTACCAGTCTACGTTGGGTGGTGCGGGAAATGCACTAAATTTAAGTAATAAACTCTAGAAAAAATGAAAGAAAATACATACACAAACGAGAAATAAAACACTTTTTTTTTGTGACAGGACAGTATAGAGTAAACACTGCAGATGTTCGAAACGCAGTGTGTTTACAGATACACAGTGACTGGTACCATTCACAATGCTGCCTGATGAAAGTCTGTCCTCTGTCGTTGACATGACCATTTCAGTCAAACACTCATTCATTCAGTCAAGTCATTTGCATTGTATACTACGTTGACTTAGCGAATCTTCATCCCGACTATAACTCCTTAACATAGTGGGAATCAACTGGGTTGTAGGACATCAAATACGTATGTATGGCATAAATCATGGACATGGTAAATTCCAGAATCTAAGATTCCCCAAACCGTCTTAGATAATGTTAGCAATAGCGTATACAAGATTTGAAGATCGTATAGTTGTGGCAAAGTGGGTGTTTCAAATAAAAACATATTTCGTGAATTACGTAGAAAAGCAATCCCAACGAAAATAAAATGAAAACATAGAAAAATAACTTCTAATCATTTTGAACTTCAGGAACAATATGAAAGAGTACTTACACTCCAACAAAGTTCTCGGCAAAACAACAACTCCTAAAAACAGCAAGTTAGTAAGAGAAACATTTTTTGTCGATTGGAGTTGTAAGATATTCACAAAAATATCACGCACAATAGATTTTGAAGGAATTGGAAGACGCCATGTCTTGTTCGACGCCCATGACCTGTTCATAATTATTTGTTTAATAGGTCGTTAAAAACGTTTATAAATGCATCATAAACACTGACAGTGTTAAGATCTCAAGACAGGGTTTTGTTGCGAGTAGGTTTGTCTTGTCGTTATCAAGGCGACTGACTTGTAGTTAAGTTTGTACAGATGCCACCGCGACTGACAAAATAATTCATTTAACTACTACTCTGCTCTATAGAAGACGACTTAAATTTATATCTTTACAGACGGTATTTTAAATAAGTAACGTAGTTGTTTGACGTAACTGATGTCATAAGACTTGGCAAATTAGTAGTTGAGGTTTGTTATAATGATAAAAAACCTGCTGAATATCTTTTATCCTATAAACTTATTCTATTCATGCCTTACTTTGAAAAATATTTCGGTGTTATTCAAAATGATCTCAAAATAAAAACGTAATCAAGAAAAGTTCAACAAGTATTCAATCATGTTATGTCAGAACAAAATGTTATGACAAATGCTGCTTTATAAAAGTTTCTAAGCAAAACGAGTATAAATATGTATGAAATAAAATTCAAATATTACTGGATATAAATGCTGGTACTTTGAAAACGTACTAGCAACACTACTGCAAGATAAAATACTTAATAATTTTTATCAACAGATGTTGTAATTTTGTAAAATTGATTTGATTTTACCGGATGCTCTGTCATTATTTGAAACTTACAGCTTTCAGCGCTGTCCATCATTTGGTTTTTCACTAATGAGTTATCTCTGTATCTAAGCAGATAACTAAAAGAAACGGCAAATAACTTAAAATACTGCGTCCTGCTATTGTTAATCATTAAACACAAGAGATCTTTCGCTTTTTGTACACATTGTACAAAACTGTACAATACAACTGTACAAAATTTGCAAAGCTACACAGGTTCCACAAAATATTTTTTTTTAACTTTCAGTTTCTTGCAATCTGACAGATCGACATTTAGCAATAGGTTTATGAAGATTTAACAGGCTTGTACGGTACGAATCTTCTGATACGTTCGCTTTATTTTAAATAGTCTTAACTGGTAAATTCTATATCTTTCTTCTATTTAATCTTTGAAGCCGAGTAGGCTCACTCATGAGATGTTTTGCAAGTATGTTGGGATATTGTGATATTTTAGGTTTAAGTGCTTCCATTCGCTCTTTAATTTTTTGTTTGACTGTTTTATGTTCAGGTCATGATGCAGTCTCATTAGTTATATACCACGGTGCGTCCACTGTCATACGTAGCATTTTTGATTGAAATATTTATAGGATCTCAATGTTTGAATTAGCTGATGTACCCCGTAGTTGCGCGCCATAAGTCCAAACCGGTTTTAATACGCACTTGTAGAGTAAGGATTTGTTATTCAGTGAAAGTTATGACTTCCTACCGATCATCCACATACATTTTATGCACTTGTTGAGCCATTAAGTATCCAGTAAGCCATCTATCTCGATAAATCCCCAGATATATCGCTTCGCCAGCATGAGGCACTTGCACCTGGTTTGGACTTACTGGTGGGTATGTATTTCTACGACTGGTAAAAGTAACTTGAGCGCATTTGGTCTCATTAGCCTTGATACGCTAGTCTTTGAGGCAGTCTGATATTTTATCAAGACTATTTTGCAGTTTCTGTAAAGGTATATTTGGCGAATTATCCGCAAATAGAACAGCGGTGAAAGTGAGATGTGCAGTATACAACAGATACAGGATTGGATCCATAACACTCCCCTGAGGTAGCCCTGCCTCTATTGCTTATTGCAACATTACGTTTTCCCTCCATTAAACAAAGAAGTATCTGCTTTCCAGATATGATTTGACAAATAGAAAATAGTTTATCAGTAGAGTCTTTTTAGGTAAAGCCCGTCATGCCAAACTCGAACGAAAGCCTGTTAAACATCTAAGAAAGCAGTAGTGCAGTATTCTCTAGACAAAGAAACAAAAAACCCAGAACAAGTGATCTAGTGATAACTTCATATCGAGAAAATATTGTCCAACTTGTTTTTGAAAAGACTTAACCTTCGGTAACTTAACTTACTGGCTGCTCGCTAGGCTTACCATAGCCTAACGAGCAGCCAGTAATTAAGTGAAAAAAAAAATTCTAAAATAATGTTTTTTTTTAAATTAATTACTGGCTGCTCGCTTAGGTTCTACCTGCAACTTGTTAAGCATAATTTTCTTTTATTAGTCTTGGATCATTGTTCTTCCAAACAGGAACAACGGTAACACGGAATATTTATATTGATAATAATTATTATTGTCGTATCAATTTAGCCCCTTCAGAGTAACAAGGATGATACATCATCATCATCGCCGGTAGAGTCAATAATACATTTAAAAGGTAATGCCTTAATACTATGCAGTACTTGGAAAAGTAAAATAGACAAGAGAATTGATATAGTCAGTATATCAGTGTGTGTTTTTAATCCGCTACCACTAACTCCAGTTACCAAACAAACGTGTTATATTTTTTCATCTTTGTGGAACAAAGCCCGGAGGACGTCAAATTTCATAGGCCAATCAGTCTATCACCTATTCCATCAAAAGTAATGGAGATTATGTTTTTGACTATATTATCGGCCGTAGTAAAAAACAGAAAGTTAATCCCAGACCACCAGTTCTGATTTCGTCGAAGTCATAGCACTATAGAACGAGCTCACAGACTTCTTGGCAATATAAACTCAGCCTTTTGAAAATAAATTGAGGATAATCCGCTCCAGAAAAATCGTGAACAATATGTCTGTATCAAAAATATGATCGCTAAAAAAGACACAAAGGGTACGCTAAATGAAAAAGAAACACATGGTGTTATTTTTATTAGTTTCCTTCCAATATGAATCCGGGTGCGCACCCATATTTACCATCATTTGGAATTCAGTGAACGTACTGCACATCCTGTTATTGAAGTATTTTATGCGATATTGCACTTTTTTAAGATGAATCCATTCCTTTTTAAATAATGGACAATGGTGTTTGAATTATTGTTATTTGATACTACATTTTTAGCCACACATAAATATATTTTTATTAAAAGGATATTTTTAACAGATCTCGCGCAAGCAGTCAGTAATTTCCATTATTTAATAAAAAGGTCTAGGACAGTAACAATAGCGTAGTCTACGCTAATTATATACATGCCTTTTGTGCTTACCCTATCTGTATGGTGAGACGAAAACGATCGCAAATAAGCCGTCAGATAACAATAGGAAATACACAAAAGAAAACCTTCTAAACTTTTATATTTATAGAAGAGAATAAATTTAAGTAACAACGATGACAACAATTATTGCTAAATGAAAGCCGACTGTCAAGTTTTATACAGGTTCAGTCTGTAGACGATCCAGCGTAGCGAGCTAACAGGGCTTAGCCTCTTCAGTTACTTAATCGGGCTGCTGCCGTTCTGGTGTACTTCTAGTGATATTTATCAGTGATACTACGAGCAGAATTAATCTTATATTTTATAGAGTATGGTCTAGAACCAACCGCATCTTAATAATGATAGCACAAAAGAACGTCCTCACCTAGTTGAAACAAATGCGGGATTATTAAATCCACACACACATTGATCTTGAAAATAAGATTATTGATTTGGACCGTTGATGGATTTCAAGAAACAGTTCTTTGTATATATGTACTTTATTGTTGATTAATTCAATAATAAATAATCACTAAAATGTATATATGTATTAATAATCCACGATAATCTTCTTTTAATTGTTCTGAAAATGGTGCACCATTGAATCACTGTTCTAGACGAGTCAATAAGATCTATTTAAATATTCAGCGACTTAAAAGTAAGTTAGCATTAATTAACTCTGAATAAAGGTCGAAATTTTAAAACATCACTGGACTGTTACAAATATTTCAGAATAAAAGAAATGCAAATTTAACAGAAAATAAAATGGAACATCAGCAACATTAAAGAACTTCTCGCGAAAGGCGTGAAACAATTTCGCAAAAAGAACTTTGAACAATGTAAACACTAAAAGAACAGCGCTGTAAATACACAACAAAGAAACATTCGTTTCCCAAGCAAGAAACAGAATACAAAGTTATTAATTAAGGCTCGTTTACAAAGCAATTGTCGTTGACGATGCTTACTGCAGAAAGAGTAAATTCTAGTTGAATATGACACTTACTGATAAGTTTCTTGAAAAAAAAAATTCTTTCCATTTTTCTAAGATCGAAGTAAGTATGAGAACAGCCGTCGTTTATTAAGCATATTTTAAATGATTTCATCACTAATAAGGAAGGGGCTAAAGGGATGTCTTGTCGCTGTCCAAAAGATTAAAGGTTAAGGAACTCATTAGAACATAAGAATGAACTCAATACGAGTATACAAAGTAGATAACTACGTCCGTCCGTAGTACGTAGTTATCTAATGTCCGTTCGGTTAGAGCGAATAAATCGTCGGTTTAAGTAACGTCACTTTTACGTCGCTTGTTACGTTGAAATTTAATATAATTTATATTGTTCATAAAACGTCTGTTTTGTTTTATATAATAAATAAATCCAAGAACTGTTAATAATATAAAACGACGTTATTTCGAAGGAGTATTTTAATGTTTTGATGTTATTAACATACATGTGTGGGTAGTTGCATATATACAGGTGACACAATGTCGAGTGCCTATAATCTTAAAATAACTAACTTAGACACATAAGATTAATGTTCGAGTTGGAGCATCGTGTTTAACGTTTTTACATGAACGTGTTAATAACGTCGCATTTCTGCACGCGGTACTATTATTCTGATTTTTTGGTAGTTAAACAATTTTATTCACAGTAATCAGAAACCTCAAAAGTCACTCGTTTATTTAATGACAAAGCTATTTTATCTACCAACCCAGGATACTTATTAAAATTATTCCATCCTGACCTAATTTCTTCTTGGCATTGAAATGTAAAACTCAGTACCTGCCGTTAATATAAAACTGGATCGTAAAACAGACAGTGTCGCAGTTCAGAAATTAGCCAGGCGGTGATGGTTCTAAAGCATCTGATTAGAACTTGGATTGTTGGTAATAGTTGCTAGGTTGTAGTAATATGGTTGAAATCTAGTGTGCAAATTTATAAAGGCTTAAAATATGTACATAACACATGGTTCAATAAGTACAGATACTAAATATCTTTCATAAAATTCTTTTTTATTCATCAACGTACTCTCCTTCAATTGCGATACAGTCCCTCTAATGTTTTTCTAATTTTTCTATTTAAGATAATAATAATATAAGCTTCCGTTGCTGCGATTATCCACTCTGCTGACTGCGGATTGGATTCCGGTGAGCTTATGAAATAAAGATATTGAATTTGAAATGGTGAATCCATGTTTCAATCATTGTCACATACCGATCCTTTCCGAAAATCCTTTTTATTTCTATTGAACAGTACCAAACAGCGCTCTGAATCATTGATACGTTGTTCCTTTTGAGCAATTGTTAGCAAACGCGGCACCTCTTTGGAAAAAAGATTTATCATGGCCAAATTTTAATATAAAATAGTGAAAACACTACCAGTTGAAATCTTCACTATTTCAGTTATCTCGCGCACTTTTACCTTTCGATCTTCCTTCACGATTTTCAGTACTTGGTTGAAGTTTTGTTGAGCCACTGCTTCATTTGGACGACCATAGCGTTCAGCATCATTTGTGTCTATACGACGGCTTTTGAAATCGGCATACCATCGACAAATGGTTGGTTTAGAGTTTAAGACGGAGGAGATTCCGGATAACATTTTATCAGCCACTACTGTGCTTAAACGGTGTTTCTTCCCATTAAAAAACAATGTTTTATCAACACACGAATCTCATTTTTTTAATTGTTTAGCAAAAGTACCGTCACATAATATCTGTAATTCAATATTTTATTGATCGATTTAAAAAAAGAAACGATACAACGACATGATGGCCAGTACTTTCTAAAAATCGTTTTGTTTTTAATATTCTCCAAGTTAGTCTCAGAACTTAATGAACGATCTAGTTTATAGCTTGTTGCATGATGTGCAACCCAAGGTTAATACTTCAGTACCGCATTAGTGGGCCAAAAAAGCAAAGAATATATATTGCAATTTCTTCTGCCTCTCGACAGAATCTGCATATTGTGTTCTCACCCACCTTTAGGTTGAACATATGTTTCTTAAGTTTGCAGTAGACACTGCAAACTAAACAAACATACATGACATACACGAATATAAGATACACAAATCCTCACCAGAGGGTGAGGATTCGTGTTACTGCACAGGTTTTGTATCTTTTGATATAAAACCTGTACAGTACAAAATCTTACTTATCTATGCTCTTAATACGCGAGAAACTCTGGAAAGAAAGGAAAAACTGCGGGGTAGGACGTTAATCCCGTATCATCCACGATTGTAAGAAAAAAACCATTTCAGTAGATATCCGACTTCACTTAAGGAAAATAAAACATTAATTGAATAAAATCTGCGTCTACTTTCGTGCTGTGACTTATTGTAAGCAATATCATTTTATGATTTCTAAAGGGTCGGCTTGAGTTGCTAAGGCTTTTCCTCCTTATTCTATATCTACCCGGAATCAACATTTAATTTTTAAAGTTTTAAATACATGCCATATAGAATATACTCTTATGCATAGTATCTAGTATTAAATGAAGACATACATTATACATTCTGAATGATTTATGACCTTTGCCAAAATAGGATAGAATTGATTCAAAAACAAACGATCATGAATTAAAATAACAACCTCAAAGGCGTGGAGTGCGTTTTTAAATTTACACTATAGTGAAGCACGCGTGTGCATGGTGTGTAGTTGTTTGTTAAATATATCAAAGGGTAATTTTTACTTTTATATACTAAAGTTTTTAATAGTATCAAACAATATTTTTAGCTAATTAAGTTTTTGATAATCACATAATCATATGTAACTTGCAGAACATTAACACCTACTGTACGTATATCGATACAGTAAATATTTATCGTTTGCAAGTTGCTTAGCAGTAGCACTTCACTCTATTGTTTAGTAACTAGTAAAGAGTAAAGTTACCCCGTGAACGTTAATACCGCACACGCTCTGAAAAATATTATATACTAGCAACCCGCCCGGTTTCGCACGGGTACAAATTTTACACCTGAACCTTCCTCATGAATCACTCTGTCTATTAGTGAAACCCGCATGAAAATCTGTTCAGTAGTTTTTCAGTTTATCGCGAATAGACACAGCAGACAGACAGACAGACGCGGCGGGGGACTTTGTTTTATAATATGTAGTGATATGGATATATATAAATTCTGTCCATTAGCCTATCAGTTCCGATAAAATCTTATGTGGAATGATAGAATATCAAACAATGAAATCTTTCATCCAGCTCTTGCTCGTTCTTTCAATGAAAAGATCTGAGAATCCTTTTAAAGTTACTCCAATCTGAAGCGCAATATCTTTAATGAAAAGTAGTAGAATTCAAAGCAATTACAATCCGAGCGGACGATCTTATAAACATTGCAAACAAGATACTAAGGACAATAAAATTCACTAGTGCTCTTACGAAAAAACTTGAACTCACAGGTGGTCTGGACGCAACGTTTTATGTGGAAAGGCGCAGTTCGTGAAATACTGGACGCCACAACCATTGTTTTTCCTTCGGTTAACTTTAAACAACATTTACTAGAAATAATAACTTGGTAGATGTTTATTGAAATTTATTTCAGTGAATTTGTTTCTGTGAAATATTCTAATTGTTAAGTCTAAAATTTTTAGGACGCTTATACATACACACGTATTTCATGGGGGGAGAAATTGAACAAGATTTGAAATTCTAATTATTTTATGTACAGTATTCCCTAAGGTACTAAGCGTCAGAATGACGGTGTGGCAAAAGTACAAAGACATTTCGAAATATCTCGTACTTGTATCGACTTCTAATATTCTTACATTTTGTACCCGCCTAACTGTAAATAAAAAACTTATTGAATTTATGGAGGTGACATTAGAATCTTTTTTTAAACTGGAATTTAATAATGGTAAATCAAAGTAAAAAAATAAATAATGATCAATAATCAAATAAAAAAAGCAGGCATCAATATAATGTTTGGATAGACATTTCAACCATAAAGGGCAAGATTAGTTAATCTCGTATTCACCACATTTTGTTTATTTTATATTCTGTAATTAAGTAGTTACTTCATTATAGAATATAAAATAAACAAAATGTGGTGAATACGGCTGGTATGATATGGTTAAATAGAAATCACATGTGCAAAAATCTTTAATGATTTCAAATTATATCATCTCGTACACAATTAAAGTAGATTTAAACTTAAAAATAAAGAAAGGTTATTTTTCACCTTCCAAGAATAAAATGTTAATACAATAAAATTAAGCAAGAGTTCTTGTTATACTAATAAAACCCGACAAGGAACATTATTTATTTCAAGTGACAATTAGAATCGTTCCAAACAAATTCAATTTTAAAGAGCGAGACGTCTACAATGTTTTGGGTTACTTATTTGACAAAATTTATTGTGAAATGGTACGAAACAGCAAGCCAAATTTGTTGTGGTGGTTTGTTTTGCGATATGCCATATCTCAACAATAAATTAGAATGGAAATTTCGAAGAACTTCACAAAATGCAAGTAAATTTCGATTTGAAATCTAGATACAACATAGCTGAATAGACACAATGTTAAACTAGAGGAAAACACGTGTATCTAAACACATGTATACAAATAAGAATCAATGTTTGTCTTCGTATCAGAAACCATTGATCAGACTGTGATGAAACTTTGGTGGGGTGGGGACGCCAGCGAAGGTTCCTGGTTCAAAAAATCTATGTAAAAAAAAAAGAAAAAACTAGGCATTGCAACGCATGCCTAGTTTGCAACTAGTATTTAATAAAATATTATTGTGAATCGTGTATTATACTCGTGTTAGGTGTTAATCCTTTCTACTAAGTACTAAACAGTGTCAAGAGTGGGATAGCGTGTTCAGAACTATTGCACTATCATGGCTTTTTAAAAGCGCCAGAATACTTTGGTTTTCTTATGATAATGTAAATATATAATTAGTATGAAAGATTTAAGTATTTAAATTCTAGTCACTAAACGTCAATATGCGCGGTTTAATTATACTTTTCTTGTGTTATATATGCATAACTACAACCAGTAAGGCTTATGGGAAACATGCGCTTGAAGTGGAAGGCCTAATTGTTATGCATAAGCGGTATATAAAGGTCGGCGCAAAAAATGTGATAATAAGAATGTGCCTTAATTTTTTGCAAATGGCAATGTCATTGTGGTTTGACAACAAGCAAATGGAGTGTTACACACATGACATAAAATGCAAGAAGAGTCATCGCATGCCCTTAAAAGACTGTTTAGCATTTACAGTGAAAAAGTGATCAGCCCTTATTTTTTTGAGGAGGCCGATGGAATCACCCGTAACCGTAACTGGTGAGCGTTATAGGCAGATGTTAAACGAGATTTTTTACCACAAGTTGCTGTATTGGATCTCGAACATAGTTGGTTTCTCCATAGATTTTGAAACACCAGTTTCCGGACCGGAGTGATCTCCCTTTTCACAAATTTGAACTGGCTGTTCAGATCGCCAGATTTAAATCAAAATTTCTTTCCCGGAAACACTTCATACTAATTAACTAAGAAATATTAAACATTATCATATTAAACAATTCAATTATTAATATGGTAACGGTAAACCAATAGTTACATTTTTGATAAACCTCAGACACAATATTAATTGTTGAATTTACATAGAGTTTTACAAACCCCAGTTAATTAAAATGTTTTGAACTAAAGTCCAATATTGATTTGAACGTATATTAATTACTTTCAACAAGCACCTACTAAACGTTCCATGGTTTATTATTTAGTTAACTGTTACAAAAGGGTTATTATTATTAGGTAATGAAATCTGCCAATCACTAATATGCACTATTTTGAAGAATATAAAACAGTGACAATAATGGTATATATATTGCTTATGTTTCTATTAAGCTGTAGATTAAGCTATTTTTACCAACATGTTTAAAACCAAAATTAACACTAAGTTAACTGTACTGAAAGTTAAAGAATAAAAAAAGCAAAAATAGCACTGCTATAGGTTTGGTAGAAGTTCTCATTAAAATGGATCAATAAATATTGACTTAATTGCAATCAATTTTCAAATGTGAATATATAAAAAAAGGTGAAAGCATCATAAATATTTAAAAAACATGTTAAAATGAATTTATGGGTACATACACGTGTGGAAATCCCCACGGGTGGTCACCCCACCGAGGCTAAACGGTAGGGTGGTACGTCGGACCCGAACCGACTAAAACCACGCGGTGTTCCGTCACAGTCTATATTACCTGGGCCTCAGGTGTACCCTTAAAAGGAAATCCCTGTGAACCCTGGCAGACTTGGCCGCCTGTTAAACAACAAGCGACCCAACTGTGTTGTGGGGGATTTTACTCCTTGTTAGTAAGAGAGGCACGCGCGGAACACGGCGCCACCGTCTCGGGCCTGCTTCTGCTAAGGCGCCGGATGACCTTGTCCGTCGCCCCCAGGCAAGCGCTCATGGAGCCCGGAGACCGACTTGCTCTCTCCGGTGCCTGGTGCGTCTTCTGCGGGATGAGAGAGTACTAGTTCTCTCCCGTTCCCTTTCGGCCGCCTCCTTGGCATACATTACCTCCTCGTAAAACGAAGCAGCGGAATTCCACGTGTTGTATTAGTATCTAGTACTAAACCCATTTCGAAATATCTAACTTACAAAACATAACTGATTTAATATAAAAAAAAATACTCATTTGATATTTAAGTACAATTCATTAAAATCATTATTGTCCATTAACTAAGAACGTTTATAATAACTATAGATCGCGTGGTGGTCGAATTTCGACCATGGTTTATTTCATTGCCAATATTACTTGACCTGTCATTGTTTAGACTTTTGTACTATGACAGGTCAAAATATATACTGGACACTCATAGCCTGTATGTACCCGTTTTTGCATTTTTTTTAACTTTGTAGCAAATATTGTTCAAAAATTTTAGCATTCGTCACTTCTCTGTATAAACTATAAGTGTGCGAAATTTCTTACTCCTCCGTCCGCCCAATTTTCGTAAAAAGGGATCCAAAGTTTTCGCTTCACGTATTAATATATAGATAATAATAACAAAAAAAAAAATATTCTTAAGAACCTGTGTATGTGAAGTGTACCTCTTCATCGAGAATCTCCTTATACAGAGTTTATATTTATGTATTCAATTTTCGCAGTAGTGAGAACGAAATTTGATATTTAACTAAACAGAAATGTAATATACGACTGGCGGAGCGAATCATTAACGAAAACGTGTGCTTACTGCACACGTTTTACGCTTATTAAAAGCAGCTAGCGACAAACAATAGTTAGTTAATTTATAACGTCAATTAATGCTTTGTTACAAGCTCTCGGAACGCTGTTCTTAGACGCTTGTAAGGTATTTCTGTCAATAACACTATGTGAGTTTGGACTGTATTATATTTAAATTTATAATTACTATTAAAATTATAGAATCCTTATCCTTTGTACATACATCGTCTCTGACTTTCAATACTTTTACCATGTATGAAAGTAATTAAATGTATTTTGATAAGTTCTGTGTTGTATGATAAAGATTAGAGATAAAGCCGATTCTCTAATATTCATTAATACAATAAAAAGAAATCACTCCATTTCGCAGTGTGTGACTGCATCGTCACGCACGGGGTTTCAACAAACAATTTTCCATATTTCCATTTCTTTAAAGATGATGAGAATATATGCTTTTCATTTAGTTAGCAATACAGAAACATAATCTCGCTACAGGCAATTGTTTATTAATATGTTGGTTTAGAATTAATTTGATTAATTTTAGTAATTATTTTTTTGCTTGTTCTGTGTGTATGATTTCCTTTCGCCGCAAAATTTCCTTTATAAGGAGAATCTAAAGCCACAGCATTCATTACTTCACCGTCTAGTGTAAGCGCAGAAAAATTAAGAATCGGAATTATTTATGAGTAACGATGCAAATGAAGGCTTAACTAAGCCTATTTGTATAAAATTTTACTGCAGAACAGTTGAAATTTCTCCTATTGCCGAAATTATTTTGTTTTTGATATAGGTTTTTAGCCATATCTACCACCTTTTATGAAATTTAATTATATTTTCTCACCGCTGTTATTTACATTTCATGAAGTTTATGGTGAGTTCCAAAACTTTGCCTAGGGCTCGCCAAGTATCATGACCAATATTCTCGTCGGTTATTGTTGTTGATCCTGGTATAAAGAACACACAGCATTGGGAAACGTCCCATTTATCATTCTTACAACAAGCAAGCAATATGATGTCAACTTCTAACAGTACTAGACAGGTACGCATACGAGGATCTTTAATATTGTACTTGAGGAATAGGTACCAAAACTTTAAATTCGGAATAAACTCTTAAGTTTTATTTCCTTCAACTCAACATAAGTGAAAACGTCAAGAACAGCATTATAGATAAAGTTCGTAAGTTGCCAAATCGATACGTCGAACACACACCCTATTTAGCATACCCATTCACTCTGAAATACAGTTATTGCGCTCGTAAGATCCGAAAAGTTTCCTACCTTATGCTAATTTGTTTTTCTGACTGTAAGAACTTACTTGAGACTTTCAGAATGCCTGATTACGTGGGACAAGTTTAACAAATAGCATTACCCAATCAATGGTTTGGAACTTTTCTGGCGTTACTTTTATATTTTGAGGTGCGCTTGTAATTCAGACGTTGTTTGATTGTGATCGAAAGTTTTAATTCGGTTACGTTAAATGCTCGTCTTAAAAGTACTGGTACAAGTACTAGCGTAGTGTCTGATTCTTGAGAGTTATGATCTTAAATCATGTATTTTGCAGTGTGTTATGATGATGACTATTGGAATAAAGCATAATTAATGTTGTAAAAGCTTACCTACGATTATAACTATTATAACTTTGTTTACATACATACATACCATGGCTAATTTGCTTTTAACATCGACTTTAAACAAATAATATAACTAAAATAACCGGTCTCTAGTTTTGTTGTTCAATTCAAAATGCACATATTATAAATTTTCTACTAATTTCTTCAGTGTTTTTACAGAACTTCTAGAATAAATTTCTTATTTATATTTTTTACCGCTTTAGAATTTAAATCTCAATGTTTGTGTTATTTCAGTATTACTACTAAGTACTAATTAAATAGCTGTACTCTTTACAACAGAAGACGTGAAGAATTGAAACGTACACATACACGTAAAGCCGGTAAAATTTCAGTCTAATCGGAAATAAGATTGTGGCGGAACTGAATTTGGAGTGTGTGTAAATATTTTAAATAGATTGAATATTCTTTATTGTACACCATTAATAAAAACAGTTGAAAAAATTATTATCTTACAAACCAGAGTACAATGGGCGATCTTATCGCTAAAAGCGATCTCTACCAGACAACCTTAGGATGGAGATAATATCAAAATTATTTAATAAATACATAGTAGTCGATGGCGTACTATTCGAAAAATTGACAAATACTTATATACATATACAGTCACTTAGTGGAGATAATGTAGTATTATAGACAGCAATTTAGATCTTAGTTATGGTAAAGAATAGAATAATAGTATTATAGTGACAGATAATGTTGCTTGACCAAATTTTTAAAGGCTGTAAGGGTTTCAGCTTGCCGAATTTGTACCGGTAGTTCATTCCACAAACGAACGACCAGAACCATAAATGATTAATCGAAGAAAGTTGTTGAATGCACCGGCACTTTTAATATCTAATTTTCTGATGATCGTAAGAATTTCCTATGAGTATCGCGAAGGAACTCAAATCGTCCTTTTAAATAGGAAGGTGTATGAGGGTTAAACAGTATACTGTATAGCAAAGAGAGAAAATGAGAGTTCCGGCGAAGGCGAATAGGTAACCACTTGAGCTTTTTTCGGAATTCAGAGACATGATCATATTTACGCAGTCCAAATATGAATCTAATACAAAAGTTTTGAAGTCACTCTAAATTATCTAGTTGGTTTTCGGTGAGGTCTGGATAGCTGGCATCCGCATAGTCAAGAATTGGAAGGAGAAGTGAATTTGCAAGGGCAGATTTTAGAGCGAGCTTTAATTACAGTAACTACAATTTCTATATAAATAATGATGGAATTTTTAAAATCTTTACCACAGTATACGTATCTTTACCGTTTTGCATCGAGAGCTCTATTAACGAGAAAAAAATATATATTTGATATTTACGTACGTATATACGTATTATATTACGAAATCGTTAATGTCACAATAAATTTTAAGTGCGAGCGTGGGATCCTGAGTTTGATTCCCACCTGGTGGATAAAATATAATTATCTTTTTCAATTACAAAATATTCAGCAGAAGTACAACGTTGTTAATCGTAACTGATAGACAGCAATAGCCTCGCTCCAATTACGGAAGACCAAAAAGACAATTAAAAACATGGGTGTTATACACCTCTGCAATCTGCATACCTCTAGATGGTCATGCGTTACCATAAATATCATATTACAGTTTACGATTACAATGATAACTGATGGATAATACTGTAAACTTAGAATTTTACAATGTGTTGAGTGCAGTTGATTGAACGTTTGCTCTTATTGGGAAAGTAGAACTAGAAACTGTTTCTCTTTCTTTGTTTTTTCCAGAACCTCAAACTACGTTTTAACAATTTTCTCAGTTTAGCAAATAGATATGGTCATGCATACTATTTAAATAAAAGCAACTCTATAAAACCAATTTATGACAATGAGAATGTTATTGAAATGAGCAGTATAGAGACTGTTCAAAAGGATTCCACGAATTTGAATTTCAAAGTTAAAATATCTCTCAAAAATACGGTTGTAACGTTCTTATTTGAGAAGCTTCTTTGTTTTTATATCCTCAAATGTTTGTCTGGAATTTCATTTATTTTATCTATTTTGCATTAACGTTATTTTAGGTAAGTACTACACAATATTGAATTTGATGCATACAATGCCGCTTATGAATTTGGGCATGCCGAGAATTTTCAAGGCTTCACAGTTTTTAAGCAGTAGTTTAAATTTTCAAACTTTGATTGTATTTTTATTAATTAAAATATACGGAGGTATGTATGGTATGTAACCTAGTAAATTTAAGTCTAAAAATGATTTCATCACAATGTAAGTAACAAACCGATAAATTAGATAAATAGCCTTTAATAGACATTTTAGGACGGACATCCTTTGTCGCACCTCCCAATTTACATGTGAATACCACTTGTCGGAATAAGTAGAATGATTTTATGTACTTGCATTATCCTTAAATCATTATGTCCTAACGTGGACATGCCTTCTTTCCGGATAATATCAGTATTTTGGTTATTGACTTGGTTATTAAAGAAGTGATTACTAGATGAACCACTGTAATTAAAAATATAAAGAAAAATATAATTAAACTCGCTTTATATTTGCTCCCTCATATTGATATAGTGCAGTTACGAGTAGCAATTTCTACGAACTATGTCTCTCAAAAACACGTTTCTAACAAAATACTCGAATATAAACTTGTGAAACCCTGTCAAAAAATCAACAGAACATAAAAAATCGTGTTTTTTCTTTTGGATCTGAATCCCAAAAAACAACAATCGTTCTTTTATGTAGGATTTGTTTAATGCTAGTATAACTATACTCGTATTGATACATATCTCCTAACATGTAAATTTTTCACTTTTAAATTCCGGAAAAATTAGACTCAGTAATTTTAAAATAGGGAACTCTCGAAGGTGTGTCCATATTGACATAAACACTTGAGTTAATTCACCCTAAATCATTCTACCTATTCCGACCTATGGTGATAACATATAAACCTTGCATAGTGTGGCGACCATTTTACACATTTACACGGATGTTAACGATTCTGTGGTATTACTGAATTTGTCGAACATTTCTATTCTGTGAAAATGGTTGACCAAAGCGGTTACTCAGTAAAGGTACTATTGCTTTATCGCTAAAGAGGTACCTTTCAGGCTTTCTTTGAATGGACATATAAAATTAAAGCGGCATACAGTTATACTATAAATATATGTATTACAAACTATTATATAAAATAACTTTTACGTAACATCAAAAGTAAAGGATAACATAAAGACTCTTCTATTTTAAAAAGGCTAGCGATTCTTATTTTTTACTTCATGGATTGGGATGCTTCGGTAGAATAGAAAACCTCTGCGTGTCCATCAGATAATCCGGGGTTACAGTAGAAGAAACCAGAGGGGCTAATGCCTTAGCTGTCTCTAAATTCTTTCGAAGTCGTCGTCGTGGTCTGACATTACAAGAATCAAATGCTAATAGGTAACGAAAGCTGTCTCAGCAGCTGTATAATTCCCTGAACACGATACGAAGTTCTCTTCCATAAATTATTGTTTTGTGTAGGCAAGTACTTCATGACTATTATTTTTTATAATTACACTTTAACCTACTTACTTACTTACTTTAATTTTTGTGCTTCATATTATGTAAGTCAATCGAGAAAAATATGGTTATATCTATCGTTGTGCGGAAAAGTAGCAATCCATAAATTTTTGGAAGTCTTTTTTAGTTAATTATCGATCCAGAATAAGCATATTAGCATACTGTGTTATGATATTTGTAATAATACAAAACAAACTTATAAATCATAAGGTGAGTTTCCTAGCAGGAAATAAAGCAACCAGACGTACGTACATAAATAACGCCAAGTGAAACCTTATACGCGCCATTACCTGTAACAAACAATGAAAATATTATATATTTTTTTAATTAGAACGTAAGTAATGTTTTGTAGTAGTAGTATAAGATTAAATCCCACTAATCCCACTATTTAGTGAAAGTGTATAAATGTGAAAGTTTGGGATGGATGGATGTTTGTTACTTTTTCACGCAAAAACCGCTGAACCGATTGCGATGAAACTGGTATGTAGATAGCTGGAGACCTGGATTTACGCATAGGCTACTTTTTATCCCGATATTCCCACGAGATCGGGACTTACGCGGGTGAAAACGCGGGGCGCTGCTAGTATATTACTGAAATCTTGGGAATGCTATAGCGGCGTTTAGCCACTCAACTCCCACAATAATATCAATAAATCTTAAATACCTAAAAAATAATAAACCTTTATCTAAAAATGTGTATTAATGAAAAGCAGAAAGTTAACTATAAATTAGCATAGTGGCCGTGACAGCCGCTGTCAGCCATAGACAATCGATAACGCATGTTTACACAACGAAAACCGGGGTTTACGTTGCTTTACCGGGGTAAACAATAAAGCGTTGATATTGCCTCAAATTAAATCTAGGTTCATGACATCGAATTTACTTGAATAACCGAACTGGAAACACAATTTACAAACATACAACAAAGATTGTTATGATCAACGATTACTCATTTTATAGCACATTTTTTTATGATACCGTGATCTAGTCAAGCAGAATAATTTGAAATGAAATCCTTCACTTTTGTAGCAATTTGGAATGAACAGCGATAATTCTATTGGAAAAATTCTTAAGGACCAATATAAATAATCTGATATACATTGTGATGCTTGATTAAGGCATTTAGCCTTATTAAGTAAAATCACAAATAAAAAAATACAATCACAAGTTACGAATTCCTGACATGTATATACTATTATTATATAATATAATATAAATAATAAATATAATAAATATAATAATATAATATATGATTACTAACTCCACATTAATGTTACCGAGATACTAATTTGTATGGAAAACGCACGCTGGAGTATATTATATCTACTCCATCTTGTAAACCAGTTACCAACATGTTTAAAGGACAAAATTACGCCTAAAAACATTAAATTAAGGTTAAAACAACACTTTCTGCGGGTCAATCTAGTATGAAAACGAATATTTTAAATAACTATAAATCTTGCAATTCAATACTAATCAGTCCGTACGGGAGCAACCTGCATAGTATGTTTATTAGCTACAGAAAAAACACGCTTTCAAACCGTGACCTGTGGATCTGTGGGTGCGGTCTAAGTACGTGCTAGATATTGATAAGCATTGTTGTGACAACTTATTTGTATGCCTACCCTCTCATTTGTGACTGTTGGTTTTCTGAGTTGTATATTACCTGTACCTATTAAGAAATAAGTATATTTTTGTTAATTATGTACGTACAATATTTATAAGTACCTAAATTTAGTTGGCGACACTACAGTACAACTTAAATAAGTTTATGTTACACCTTTAGAACATTAAGTAAAACCTATTTTGTGAATCAATTAAATAAATTAAAAAACTAGTATTTATAAGTATTATAATATACTCGTAGTATTTTCCTGCAAAATGCAGTTCAATTTTGATAAACTTATCTGGCGGTCTACCCTCATAAAATAAATAAATAGGCTTTTATTGCAGTCACTTCTCTTTCTACAAAGGCCTCCTTTAAAGCTTTTAATTTTTGTCTGTCTTTTACTATTCGAATCTAGACTGGGCAAGCAACTTTCCTAAATTTGTCTGCCCATCGTTTCATCTGAAGGCATTTGCTTCTTTTGTTTCGCTTTGGATATCCCATTCCGATATAATTCCTGTCCATTTTTCTTTTTTATCTATAAGCTTATATATATCCTGCTCTAAAATTTTATATGTTTTTTCCATGTTTTTGAATTTTGTTTTACTCTTTATCTCTTTCAATGTTACTCTACCAATTAACTCCGATTTTTTCACAAAGTACGACAAAACAGCACTAGTATGTATAATTTTTTGTGCGTATCTATAAAATTTTTACTTTTTTATTTATATATTGTATATATGTAAAAAAAAATATTTTATTTAAAAATACTGGCATCACAATAACTTTTCTTTATCGTTCGTTACTAGCTAAAAATACATAGTCCAATGCATAAGAGGATTAAGAGCTCGTTCACTGGATAAACTGACAATGAGTAGGAAGTTAACAAGCCACAATCTTTTTTTTTTAACACAATTGAATGGCGTTTTACCGGAAAATACTACATCATAGATAAAGTTATATAGCGGTCTACCCACATTATGTACATATTTATAAGAGATAACATAGCTCTTATAGTGAGAAAAAAAATCAAACCCCATGATGAATCCCGAGGCCCCGCGAAATCCGATATGAATTATTCGTGTCTGACTGCAGTTGTTTCCGTAAACCGTTTCGCTTTGCATCAAAAAAACCTCAGTGCACTGAATAAGTAAACCATTGCATGGGGTGTCCGGTGCAACGTGGCCACACGTTAATGAGCGCAGAATTGGGTCACAGAGTCACGACGGAGACACCGACCTCGCGCAAATTTATAAAAGCAACTACACATACCCTATAAATCACCGTTTGGGAAATACAGTATGGATTATTTTTGATATGTCCTCATAAAACAGTGTCGATAAACCCAATGTGGTGTGATGATATGAAATAAAATAAATTATTTACACAATGACACTCGTAACATAAGTTATTTTGCCGATACATAATATTCATAGCCATGAATTTTTTTTTGTAAACCAGCCGGTTTACAAAAAAAAAACCTTTAAATATTAAGTTAAACAGTTTCATAAAGTATTATCTTGACAAGAAGACATAAATTATTCCATTTGGCTACATCTTCTATGCTTATAATATCTACTAGAAAAATACTAATATTAAAATAGAAAAACATGTCAGATTTGTATACAAGATAGAGATGATTCTTGGCTCAGTGCTTTTTGTTTGTTTCTGGGAATATTGCAAACATCTTTTGCTGACATAAGTTCCAAAAAGCGATACGTTCTGGAATAATAAAGAAACAGCTTTTTTAAATTTATACACGAGTCGTTGTCGAGAGAATTGAAACAAAGGGTTTCTTGGTTTCTCCTAATATTAAAAATTCAAAAGTGTATTCAGTAGTTTGGCCTTCTTTACACACCAACAGTTTAATCATTTATTTTTATTTTGATAAAAATATCGTGTGCTAACAATAGTTAATATTTTTTTGTAGTAGGACAACATACAAAGTTAAAATGTTTGTTCAGCCATGAATTGTCTACAATAAATGCAGAAAAGAATTGCATGAACCCTCATTCCAAACCCTGCGATAAATCTAACACAAGTAACGTTCAAGTGAAATTTATCTTAACAATAGACGGATTCCATTCAAGGGTGAGGATACATTCTATTCCATTAGATTCCAATATTTGAACATCCTCGTGCACTTTCGAAGTGTGAGGAAATTGTGCAGTAATAAATCTTTGAGTAGGAGAGTGTGACATTCTGTACCAGAGGTCTTTACTAAATGGTAGTGCGGAAGCAGTGATTCTAGGGAATTTGCCTCGGAAATAAATCGAGTGCCACGGAACCGGGAATGCTGTGTGTATTCGCAGGGTTAACTCTGGGACTTAACAAACGATTAGACCTTATTTATAGACCTAGACATGTGGCTCACATCTCGTTTTTGTGTATTGCAAATAGTGTGCTATTTAATCAGAAATTAGGGTGCATTTTAAGTTAAATTTAATTATACTTTCGTTTTAAATGGGAACATCTTTTTCTAGGATTAATAGGAATCCTAAAACAACATTACTAGATATTGGCTGACGTCTTTGTATGATGATCAGTAATTATTCTGTTCGAATGAGGAACAGCGCCTGCTTGAACCATATCAGCACTTTTAATCGAAAAACGGTAAATTTACTAAACATAACTTACACAATATGATGTGCTTATGTAACTAATATCGTTATTGTACCTTTAAATCATAATTAAACGCTTGTGACAAAAACAGGTTCACAGCTTATATTGAATATGAAACCCAAACTCCTCGAAATTTCGATTGTAGCTCTAATGTTAATCAGCAACCATTCGTTCCTGTCACTAAATCCCTACACTCCTACCTATATCAGTACAAAACAGACAACCCTGAAATATATTTGATAATATCCGTACAAAGGTTGTCCGGAAGAGATCGCCATGAGCGATAAGACCGCCGATTGATTTACCTAAATGTTTACATTATGTTTGGATCGTATCTCACTTAAAAGGTGTACCATGAAGAGATAAATAAATAAATCCATCCAAAGGTTATCTGGTAGAGATCGCTTTTAGCGATAAGACCGTCCACTGTACCTAACTTTAGTACTAATTTAAGATACATTGTTATTTTTATATGGTGTACCATAAAGAATAGTTTATTCTCTTTGATAGCATAGTTTTTATGTGTAATTTACTTGTTTAGGAGTTGTTCTGTTTTAGCACCTTTTGAAAAAACCGTCACAATTAACGAATAACTCAACGTAAAATATCAGGCTGTGTTGTTAAAGGCAGTAAATATTTAATAAAATTTGCAATCACATACGGCAATATTGCCGGTAATATATTGGAGCGCAATCATATAAATAAATGTTTAATTTATTAATAGTAAGAGTAATGTACTAAAATATATTTTGCTCAATATACAGCTGCGACGACGTCCAAACTTTTGGTACTTATGTTTTGTACTTATGTATTACCATCACTTTTGTTATGAGAGGGGCTCGTGGCTAAGTGGTAACCCGGTAGGTTAGCACATTACAAGGTTAAGTAATACCAGCCAGGTCAGTCTTAGGATGGGTGACCATTCTTAACACATTAAGACCCCCTCCGTGCCTCGTAGAGCACGTTAGCCGTCGGTTCTGGTTACCGTACGAATATCTGTGGCATTCGTTACGGATAGTTGGAGCCCTATAAAGTCCGACAACACTGGTCTAACTACAGAACTTCGATATCGCCTAGTATGTAGTTGGGTTGTGGAGGTCTAATGGCAGTCGCTTCACGTAAAATATCGACTCCAACTTAGTTGGGAAAAGTCCCAGAGGATAATGTTATCATCACTTTTGTCTATACATGTACTTACTAAAAGTCCCCACCTGTCCGCACAGTACTTCTAGATCCACCTTTAGAAGCACTCAAAATCTGGTTTTGATCGAGGCCGGCAGAATAGTTTAGAATTAAGATTGTTTTTTTTTTTTATAATAGCACGTCAGAATGACCTCAAAATGCCTGATCGAAAGCTAGCTATGTTTCAATAAGAGAGGCACTAAGCTTGATGCAAAGGTGTATCCGGATTGTCCTTGACTGATTCTGCCCTACCTATTACCGATTGTTTTCGCAAACTATTCACATTCTACATTACACTGACAGTAATTCATCAACGGCCTTAATGTAATAAACTCACACCATCATTCTTCATTTTAACAATTTCGGTAGTTATTTGACGAGACATGTCAACGAGTAATCTCCGATCTCGGTACGTGACTCAAACAAAATAAACGTAGCTTAGTTTCGACACTCTAACACCAGGTTCATTTCGTAGAGTCTCGTCTTAGTATGTACTCAGCTTATAAAATATTATTAAAATAATAATAATTTAACACATCTCACAAACGGCCACGATAATATTATCTATCCAGTATTGTGACTCGGCCCTGTCCTTGAAATAATTACCTACGCGAGCCGCGCGGTACGTAAACACGCGAAAGGGCTGCCAGCCTACACTATTACACACTACGAAATTTGTTGTGAATGAAATAGAAAGTGTTCAATAAAAATACATGTTATGTTTTTTATATTAGTAGATTTAATAAAAATACACCCTTATTTATAGACTGAAAAATATTTGCACCTCGACTGAGACATAAATTGAATAGTAAAAAAAAAAATATTGCCATATTAAGTAAGTACTTGTAGTAAAAGTATTTATTTCAATCAAATACACTTACTGCTTACAAAAGCATCACACCGTTCGTTTGTTACTGCGGCGTATTCGCGACTGGTTGTGTACAGATTGTATGTCGAACTTGAGACGCGTAGGTATGACTCGATATCCGACCGTTTGTATGAAGATAGAATACTATATAGATAATATTACCGTGACACGGCCGTATGATCCCAAACTAGGGAGAGCCTGTACTATGGTAACCAGACTGCTGACAAACATACTTATATATTTCTAAGTACGTACATATTATAGATAAATTACACCCAGATAGAACAAATATAGTTTATGGCCAGATCTTAGAATTGATTCATGTGTGCATGACATTGAGATTGATTTCATAAAATGGTCGTATTTTATGATATAAAGGACTTAGAGATATGTCAATCCACGTTTTGCCATGTAATTGTGTAGGGTCTCCATTATATGAAATGTTTAACAAAAAAGCTAACTAAAGAAGAAAGTTATCTATTGCTCTTTTAAGTTGTCATAACAACATTTCTCTGCACTTCGCTTTTAAAATAAAATAATTGTACCCGCCATGTTAGATCACAAAAGCAAAACAATATCGCCGTGGATTTGTAAATATTTTACGATACGTTTGACCATATCATGAAATTGTCGTCTAATATATGAAGTGAGATAAATAATGTAGTAGGTACGATTGGACTTACTTTTCGTTAAGCCAATGCGAACTGAGCCTTGAGACACGACTGTTCATTAACGATAACAATATTATTGTATTATAAATGAGGTCACTCACCGTTCTATAGAATGTAGAGGAAAGGAAGAGAAGGATTCCATTAGAAATTGTTTTTTAACTAAATGATACATTTTGACTAACTTCGTCTGAAGTAGAGTTAAAAATAAATCGACAACAAAAATAAAAAATAAACCACTCGTAAGAAACATTTTAGTAAAAACTATTTCCAAAGTAACTGTATCATTAATTCAAAATGGACACTATTCGAGACGGAGAATAATTTATCGTATAGAATATCACCAATATATCAACAGCCGTTCAACGTTTTCAATTGAATTTATCGTGGTGTGACTCAGATCGCTGTAATGAACGACTCGATAATTCGATGATCGCTAACTTTAGCAATTGGATTGCTAGTATCTTTCTTTTACGTTATACATCGCAGACCTATATTTCTTTTTAGACAGCAATTGTTTTATTTTTAATATTTAAATGCCTTTTAATTATTTATCTTAAAGTAAAAAAACGTTTTCAGAAAGAACCCTTTTTAAAGAAAAATCAAAAAGCTTACAAAATAAAGGGCTTAACGAATATTCGGCAAATATTTGGTTTTCGGCCTATTCGGCTACTTTCATACTATTCGGCAAAATACCGAATATCCAGGTACTATTCGGCCGAATACCGAATACGACGTTTTTTTTGTTAGTGGCTCCTGTGAGTGAGTGAGTCGGTGCGAGTAAGCCTCAAATGACGCATACTGTCCAGATCGGCAATATACTAAAGAAGGGCTAAGAATGGTCTGATGACAGTAATAAGGCGGAGAGTATGTATATATATATTTTATTTATCGTAGTCTGATAATTGGTAAGAGAAAACGATTAATTTAAATTATTTTTTTGTACTTTTCTTTTTCATTGTCTCAATACAATACTCGTACATAATTAACTTCAATAATGTGAAAAAACAACATCTGTCCACGCATTTGAATCGTAATAAAAATTAGCACTTGTGCTGCAGAGAACTAATATTTCTGAATTTTCCAGCAATATTTGCAACTGAGTTTTATCTTTCGATGTCTCGATATGGGCTATGCTTTCTCTGCAGAATACTCCTAGTAGCAATCCATAAAAGAAGATAGATGCGCTTGGGGGGGTCATTGCGTAGTGAAAGTAGAAACAAGAAACAAAAATATGTTGATAAAAGTATCCTGTGCCAAGCGACAGCAGAATACTTTTGCCAAATAATCGGCTATTCGGAAAGGAAGCCTGCAGAATATTCGGTATTCGGCACGAATACACTATTCGTTGCAAGTCTAGTTTTTATGACTTTAAGTATTTTGACTTGCGTATTTTATGAACATCTCTTATTAATTAAGGAATGTATAAACAATAAATGGAAATAAATTTGAGTTTATTTTCATCTTTAATTACCTACAGGGACTAAAGACATACGAAGCGCCGCTAGCAATGGGCTCAAAGGTCAGGGGTCGTGGGTTCAATTATCTCTTAGTGCAAATATATACATGAATAAATACATATATATTAATATCCATTTTGGTGATCTAGAACCCGTACTTGGAGCTATGCTAGGCCTAGATAGCGCCGTGTAAAGTTTCAGAATAATATAATTACCACTTTCTACACGCATTCTCAGGTCTGAGTGTAATTTATATATAATATGTGTGTATTTAGTAACATAAAAGTATGTTTCTCAGCAGTCTGATTACCGTAGTACAGGCTCTGCCTAGATTGGGATCGGACGACCGTGTGTGAGATGTGTCAAGTTATTATTATTCTAAGAAATGTTTGATAAGTTTATTACTTATTGCCTTATGCATCGATGCACACCATCACGGCTGGACAGGTTATTTAACACGTAACGTACTTATCGACCCGGAAAACGCATAGTTCCCTTGAGTGCAAACAAAACCAAAAATCCACGTCTTTATAAATTCATGGATATACACATACTTTTACATGTATTATAAACATGTACTGACATTAAAAATCCAAAACTAATTTCCTATGCGGACCGAGACCCTGTTTACGATGATACTGCATGTACGAGAGACGAAGAGCGAATCAAATTACTCTCCTGTTGACACAGCTTCTAACGTTGCGCTTGTAATGTTTAGTTGTTTGCTTGTACAAGACGTACAATAATTAGGGTTTTGTTGTCGTACCTTACACCATTAGTAATAGTACGCAAACTAGTGATTAATATGTAGTATGTACCAGTCCAATGCAGACACCAAAATACAAAAAAAAAATCCTCCATCTCTCAAAACGGCCTGTCATTTTAGAAATGACAACTACTAACATGAAACTACTTTTTCATCTTTTGATCGATTTTAAGCCCAGTCTGAGGAGTCTGAGAGAATTTACGTTCACTTTACATTACGTTCAAAGTTTGCAAAACATCTGTGACCTCCTCTAGTCACTTGAAAAATAAAACATTATTACTATGAATCCTTTTTGATGTACTACATACTATATCTAAACTGTTTTACATGTATTTGTTGGAAAGGTTAATTTGCAGCATTCATAGTAAAACATTTAAAAGTCCATAAATGAACTGCAACAATTCCACTAGTAGAAAAAATAAGAAATACAATAAGTAAAACAAATTACAACATTTACAGAATGTGCAAGATAAATAAAAAGAAGTAGTGGAACAGTTGCGTTAGCATTCTGCAATTAGTAGATACAGTTTTATTAAACGTTTTCTTTTAAAATACTGAAAATAATATACTATACAGTAATACCTCGCTTAACGCGACCTCGGTTAGCGCGATTTCGTTATAACGCGATTTTCAAAATTCGCGCTAATTTACCTCGCTTTACGCGAAACGCACTGATTGGTTCTTTAGCTCGTGCGGCATGATTGTTTAACCAATAGAAAGTCGTAGCTTTGTTGATGTTTACCAATGTTTACACATTTATTTTCTGCTTCTTTGTGGGTAATCGAAAACTACAGCTGTTTTTTTATATCTAACTTAACTTTTTCACACATTTTGTCATACATACTTTCTGAGTACGGTTTGTAATTGTGCAGTTGTGTTGTGGAGCTGTTAATTGAAATATTATATTCGTTTGCATACATTTTACGTAAAATGTCGTCGCCGGTTAGAAAAAAGGAACCTAAAAGTTTAAGTTTGGAGATGAAGGTAAAAGTTTTAAGAAAGATGGAGAACAGAGGTAAAACTACAGAAGACGTTAGACCATTATTTCTCCAAAATTAAGATGTCATTATTTTTTTAAAAGCTTTTAAGGCAATAAAAGTAGGTTTGCAATAAATTTTGTTTGTTATTTTTTCAACCTCGTTTTACGCGAATTTCGCTTAGCGCGATTTTGTCCGGAACGCATCCCTCGCGTTAAGCGAGGTATTACTGTACGTGGTTTTAGAACAAAACTAAGAACGATGTTATCGTTTAAAAGCAGTAGAATGAGGTACAGTATCTTCAAACATGTACACAATAAGCAAGGTAATTACATTCTGAGAAATGTTGAGGTCATTGTTTACTAATTACGTTACGCTTAACGAAGTGACTTTCTAGGAAACTCACCCTGTGATACACGACAATACAGGTAACTACTGTACAGTATTACACAAAGTAAAGTAATACGGTAATAGACTGTCAAGTCAAATCTCTTCCTCTTTATTTAAACGTCAAACCGATACGCTTCTCAAAACCTTGAATGAAATAAGGGTTTATGACGTCAAAGCCATTTCATGTCAAAAACAATTTACATTTAATGTTTGGTTTTATAATTAAAAAATAATAACACATTTGAAAATGATAACGAATCAAATTTTTTCGAAGTGGTAAATATATAATGCTTAACGCCCTGAGATAACTGATAATTAAATAATACAAGCGGCTGCAGCATTAGCATATTGTACTACTCTGCTGTGGTGAACGGTGCGTGTGATATGTGTGCGATTTCGACTGACGATTGAATGGCAAAAACAAGCTCCTAGATTTACGGTTATATTTCGTCATTTCGTCGCGGCTGCATACATTGTGATATGATTGAAACCGCATAAAAGTCTGATGACATGAAATCCTGCCTATTATGTCTCTAGTCTCTACCCTCACCTTTATTTTGTGCCGCATCATCAACTGAGAAAAGTCATACATTTTTCTTCTTAACAAAAATAATGGAATAACGATATTACTTATGACACATGACAGCGCAAATCGATTATATTTCATAGATACATTTATATAAGACGGTGTCAAATCAATAATGTTTGGAATGCTAGTAGTATATTGGTCATACCGGAATTTCAGAACGTTCTAGAATGTCCTGTTGCTGTTATAATAACTAATTAACTGATTTAGCGAGTACCATACTACTACCTAATGCTCACGTGAATCATCTAGAATCAGCCTACATAAGGTTTTCAAAAATTTTACTTAAGAATTTACGAGTACACCTAAGGGATGAGGTATTAAGGTTATATCTATACTAATCTAACAAGTTTCTTTGTTTGTTTGTCCAAACGCACTAATCTCTAGAATCATTAGTCAGATTTGAATAATTATTTTTGTATTGGATGGAGTACTTAAAGGGTATGTAAAATCACGCTACGATTCTTAGGAGAGGGGCTAAAACCATAAACGCAGGTATAAATTACGGGAAATGTATATATAAAAATGATATTGCTTCGTTTTTAGAAATATATTGGAGCGTTAAAATCATGGTCTTTCATGTATTTTCAATAATTAAATCTTCTATCATTAGGTACTTACCAAACAGTTTTCGTAACCCTGGCGCATACTCTTTACAAACCAGCGATGGTTCTATAATTCGCTAGCTGAACCTACGTAGTCGTCGATTAGTAACACAAAATGTATTAAGATTTTCGTTGAGTCATTGCTTCTACACAGATACCTATATAGTTGTACCTATCTAATAATTTTTATTTGTGTATTCTTCTGTAGGGTAAGAAAGGACTTTTGTAGCAGCAGACTTCTACTACCTCGAAATTATCTGTAGCGTTTATTGCAGGTTTTTTGCGTAACTTCGTCAATTTGGATACACACATTACAACTTAACAATGATTCTTAAATTAGTTAATTAGTAGTAAGTAATTTATAATGGAAATAGATAAGAAGGTTGTTTATAAATGATGTAAGCAAAGAATCTTTGCGTCTCGCCTTTTTATTTATTGTGTATTGGAATAGGCGTTTGTCTCCCAACTCACCTGATGGAAAATGATGATGAAGACGAAGATGGTACACGCCTATTCAAGAGAAACCTATTCACTCTACTCTTGAACGTTCCAGGATTATAACTGTCTGGAAAAATAGACGCAGACAGTTCATTCCAGACCTTGGCTATTCGAACCAAAAAGGAGCTATCAAAACGTTTCGTTCGACTTTTCCGTGTTTCGACAATGAAAGGGTGGAACCTCTGTCTGCGTCTAGTCGGCTCATGATGAAATGGTGAGGGTCCAATTAGTTCGAAGAGAGCCTTCGCACACTCACCAAAGTTAACCCTATATAAAAACGATAAGCAGGCGACTTTACGACGATGCTCAAGAGTACGCAGTGCCCTATTCGTGAGCACATCGTCGTTTATTAGCATATGGGCTCTTTGCCTGGTGGTATATGGTCGCTGGCACCATTAAACACTTGTATCGCCACCTGACGTAAAGCTCTGGTGACCGCATTTACCGATAGCAAGACAGGGATAGATAGATAGATAGATAGAATATTCTTTATTGTACACCATTAATAAAATACAGTTGAAAACACCGATAGCAACACATGATATTTCTTTTGAAGGCGACTTTGATTCGAGTAAAAACATCACCATTCTTCTTGCAGTATTGAACTAAGAAAAGGAGAAGCACTATTTCTCCTTAACCCCTTTTAATTACTATTGATAAAGAGAAAACTGATAAAGGGAGTATGGTAGATAATAAATTAGTCCTTTTAAATCCATGGCTTTTATAAATAAGAGCGTCATTATCGTAATCAATTGATTAAGAACTTATTATCAAATTAGTTAAAGAGCTTCTTTCTACTGAATTCGATTCCAAAAAGTATGCAAGTACTTAAGAATATATACCTACTTATGTTTTTGTTACTTAAACCAACCACACGATTAATGTTGACTCGGTCAACGTTAAACGATAAACTTACCAGACCAGAAATCTAATAACTTTTTATCCGCATTGATTGAATAGGATCATTGATTTATTACAGGGTCTGTTGTCTATAATTTAACATACATTTGAATTAAACTACATAGAATACAATTAAAATAAAAAAATATATAAAATTTTCATAATTCACTTACGTTTTTACATACAAGACGAAATACATAGGCGCATGGTTTATCTTTTACACACATTTATTTTAGCCCATAAACTCAACGGTGGTCTCGTCAAAAAACTCGTAAAATATCCTATATTGCATTATCATAAATATTTCGTCGTAAAATATACTTTTTCAAAAGTTACTGCTGACAATATAAAAGCCACATCGTCAAAATGAATCATAATGTTCGTGAATACTTGAAAGCTGGAGTTTTAAATATTTATTACCTCAGTTACCCTTAGTATAGCAAAGAATTCAAATTCTTAGCGGTCTTGGGTATGAAAATGGAAATTAGTTCCAAATGCGTTCGGTAACTAGACATTTTTGTACAATAACTGTATTATTCAATAGAAATTTAAAATTACATAAAACCTTTAAAGTTAAAAAAGTTTTTGTAGCTGGTCTGCAAAGCTCAGAGGTAAAAAAAATATATATTTTACTTGAAGAGCATTTTAATAGGTAAACATAGTCATTATTATTATAGAATTGGACTATATCCTCCTTTTCGATTCACAATGTAACTCGCATTCTTGTTTGCTTATAAATCTATTTTCGTTGCCCCCACATCCAGAGTAAAACATTCGCATGCATTGCCGTCTCACGATATCGAAAAACCATGCCATAATCATACGGGCACAAGGTCCTTTTAATGGTACTTGGTAACAATAGTACGGAACACGCTTTAAACTGGATGGAAAAGGACCATCAACAGGGCCTGTAAACATAAAGCAACAGGTACACAACTAACGCTACGTTATATTCTGTAAATCAATTCATAAACTTATTTTAATACATTTAAAATCACTTTACTTCCATGTCAATAACATGAGATTTTCAATAACCAAAAATCCTGTTGTTGGCAATAATTTGAATTTAAAGATCAAAACCGCATTCACGAAATTAATACATGCCCGGCTTGAATCACGAATTGTGGTTGGGAAGGCCCACATCTCTGTGCCCTATATTTCCAAGAGTGGATTTGAATTTTCATCGTTCGTTGAATAGTATGCGAAATGCAAATTGCATACGCGGCTATTGTAAAACAATTTTTTTTGTAAAATGTATTTTCTTCTTAGTAAAATGTAAGTATTATTTTTTGAAAGCTAATAATGTCCAGATATAAAAATGGTAATAGAAAAGAAGAAGAAAGAAAGAAAATACATTTATTCTTGTACAACTAAACGAGACGTTAACAGAGTGAAATTACACTTATTATCAAATTCTAAAACATATAGCTGAGTTTTAGGAGATGTACCTAACTTAGTTTACAAGACGAGAAGTAGTCATCTCGCGGTCGCACCAAAATGGGAGCCCAGGGAGTCTTATATTTATCTATTTTATTTTATATAAGCTATGATGCAAGTTAGGAAAGCCAATAACTGTTTAATACTAAACAGTCACTAAAGGAGAAATCATAACGTCTACGATATCTAGTTTGTACTGACATTTACTAGTCTCAAGGTGCCTTCTAAACGGGCAATATTTTAAATATATATTTTTAATTACTTTATGTGTCTATCGAAAATAGTGCAATATTGCCCAGCTAGCTTTGTTTTCTTTTTTTCATATTATTATTTTTTGTTTAGAAGGAATTCGAAGTCACTGTGTGAATAATTGGTTATCAAGGCTTACTTCTTTGTTTAGTGTAACTAAATATATTTTTAAAAAAGTATCATGTCTATTAAATAAAGTAAGGTCGTATCCTCAATCTGTTTTTTTTCTTTGGTTTTACGTTTTCTTTGCTAATAATATAAGCCGCTGCGACACGAATGATTTCGTCCGCTATTGTTTTTGTAGCTCATTTAGAGACAAAAATATTAAGCCATACTGGTTCATATATATTGCCAAAATATATTGCATTAAAATACTTTTGTATGGCCAAAAATATTAATCTGCATTAAAATGTTTTTGTGTTGGCCGGAAATATTGTAGCCACCTGCCACATATTGCAGTAAAAATATTGCTCGTTTAGAGGCACCTTTAGTGAAGCAAGGGTTCCTGCAATTTAAAAGTAATTACGAACGTAAGTCATAAATTTAATGTACTTAACCATAAGAGTGTCTCGAACCAGTAAAAACAATACTTAACAGGAAAATTATTAAGAAATGTAACTTACGTCCATCTTTTACGTAGTCGTGAAGAAAACTATTAGAACCGAACGTACTGTTTACAAGAATAATTAATAATAAACAAAATAATGCGGATAACGTTTGCATTGTTCAATCCAATTTGGTCTTCGGCTATCACGTGGTGCAAACATTGTCCGTTCCAATCAATCGCAGACACAATCAGGGTTATCTACTTTTACATTTCTTTTCAACGAATATCTTAAATCTTTCTAAAAAATTTACTTCCTTGATATTAATGTATTCGGTTGGTGAAACGCCATCAGGAATATTTCGACGGTAAAGTTAATATGTACGATATCGTGACTATTCGTGACAACAAATTTTAATACGACAACATGATCATATATTAAAAACAAATCGTCGCTTTATTTACAAAATATTTACCCACAACTCATTATCATCAGCCTATCCCCGGCCACTGATGAACGAAGGCCTCCCCCAAGGAGCGCCAACTATCCCGGTCTCGGGCAGTCCGCATCTATCCGCTGCCTCAAGTCACCTTCTTCAAGTCGTCCGTCCATCGTGCCGCAGGGCGCTCTACACTACGTTTGCCTAATCGCGGTCTCCACTTTAACACATGTCGGCTCCAGCGACCATCAGTCCGCCTGGAGACATGCCCACCGGCCCACAACTCATTACAACGATTTGTTTTATATTTATTATTAGTGAGACCGCACAGCCCTAGAGGTTATCAGAAACAATGAAGCATTACATTAATGTATCCAACTTTATTGCCACATGTATATGAATTTCCGATAGCGGAAAGATTGCTCTTTTATTGCAAACTGCACGCACATAACTCTATTAATCTCTTGAATGTCATTAGTTCAAGCCTAGTTGAAAAAGTGTATAATAAACGAGGTTATAAGAACAAGGCCAATTCTTGATAACCAATTTGTGCAGAGAGAAAGAAAGAGAAAGATATGCAGTGGAATGTTAAGGGGATACTTTTCTTTTCATTGTTAATGTATGTAGCTGTATCCATTTATATCCTTAAAAACATATTAGAACCCTTCTTGAATAACATAAACATTGCAAGAGGATTTAATGCTCGTTTTCTCGTGCTTCCTGAATAAAGGTTACCTGCTTACATTTCTATTTAAACATGGCCGAAATTAAATTAAATGCCGTTTTCCTTGTCGCTTGACTACGTTTCAGCAAAGCGTCATTATGAAAGTCAGACGGACAACTTATGGCATTGACTTATTTACCTAATGAAATTAGTTCTATATCTTCTTGTTGATCAATCCAAGACTGAATCATCTTTCAGTTACGTGTGTAACTTTTATTGTTCAAGACAATAAAAATTGCAGAATCAGACTTCGGATAGTTCGGAAAGAAGTCACTACAAAGACGCTTTTGTCTAAAAATAAAATATACTAATTAACTAGTTCAAGATTTGATACGTGGGCAGTTATTAAAGTTTTGTCATGTTCATTATCTCAAGTCGAAGGTAAAATCATACGCAGCTTATGAAGAACTAGTTATAGCTAATTAGCCATCACGCACATCCGTGCTATCAAGCATTTTAGTAATATTATTACAGCTTATTTGATGCCGAACTTCTGTAATTTATTCATACTGTGTTAGTTTATATTTATTATTATGTTAATCATTAGCTTAGCGTACTGATTGGTTGGTTAGTCCTTAAGCTAACCACAACTCGCAGTTAGAAATTGTTCTCAATTCAATTGTAAACTAAAGTTATTGTCGGTGAAAAGCGGATTTTATTTCTTTGAAAATTGAACTTAATGTGACAATGTATTTTTAAATTAATATGCGTTCAACCTAATTTAAATAATAGTAATGTATGTTACTACGGTAGTGCACTTCAGATTACTCTTTACGTGTAATGCCTATAAGTACCTAATGACTTCTCATAAGAATCAATCGGACATGGCTTTCGGGTTTCATGGCATGAAACTGCAAATGAAGTTTATCGTCACTCATGCGTTTTCTAATTTTGAAAGTAACACAGCCTTGTAATATTATCTAACCTTAATCAGTGTCGGTTGCCAGTCCAAGGATAATTAATTTTCATTCATTTCGGTTTAAGGGTCGAACCCTGTTGGTAAATCAGCAGTAAATATTATATTGATATGGTATTAGCTTCGAAAATAATTACGAACGTCGAGAGAGCAACGTAAGTGCTATTATTAGAAATAGTATCTTCATGTTCTAGTAGCCATGTATCTTTTTAACACATGAACTCTATTGTGAAAGTATGTTGGAGGAGCCAATGTAAAACATTGAGAGCCCTTTGGCAGAAATGAAAATGATGATCATGATGATGTATATTGTATAGTATATTTATAGATTGTAACAATTGTGTTTTGAAATTTTAATCACGAAAAGATTCATATGAACCGTGTTGAGTAGATTCTCATCAAAATATTTTAACTTTTATTTAAACTAATTTAATGACAAAACGATATGCAAACACACCATCCATTTAGAGACTTATGCCGCGTTCCAATAAACAAGAAACGATTCGTTTTGCTTACGGACGGTAAAATTTTCATTGAAAATTCAACGAAATTTTACCGTCCGTAAGCAAAACGAATCGTTTCTTGTTTATTGGAATGCGACATAAGTCGTCATATGTGTCAAGTTTGTTTAGTACTCCACTGTTTACGTTTGCTGCTAATAAAATAATAAAAAATGATATAGAAGTACAAATACATCAAATAACAGTTAGATATTACAAGGGAAACACACATGTGACACATATATACTTGACAGAGTACCGGAAAATATTGACATACCGTATCTTCACATATCAAGTCGCGATAGTATCCTATGTAAATATTCCGAATAATACATATATTCAACCCTAAGACAATACGTAGGTACCTACTGTTCCGCTTAAACTCAATCACATGGCAAACTGATAAGATAATGTTTGTGTCAATTATGGTGAAACGTGTTCCATAAAATATTAATAAGAATTACTACAATATGAGTTTTAGGCATCTCGTTGCAAAATTATTAAGTACTCGAGGTCATAAATATTAATATTGTATAAAGTGCGCACCCCATGGAACATAAATATAAATATTATATAAAGTGCGAACTAACAGAGTTCAAACTCTCTATGAAAAGTACCTATGAAGTAAAATATATGATATATGTGAAATGTGGCATTTGCTCACTTTTACTTCAATCGGTACTCAAGTTATTTTTTGTTTATTTCAGTTCACAATTACATTCACTGAAATGTTTCGAGAAGAGCCCAGGCTATTAGATTTCATTCATATTTTTGTAGTAATTTCTATATGAGAGTATACCGGTGACTCTGAACTTTAATACTTCTCTAATAAAATAGATAATATTCATACTTGTCTGTATGTATTGTAACTTTCGTGATAAAAAAAGACTAGTCAAATCAAGTGCTTAATTAAGGATAATACGGTTTTACTCACGTGTATATTTCTTGGATGCCCGACTAATTTCGGACAAAACAAGACACCTTTATCAAGAAAATAACGCCATTGTACGAAAGCTGCTACGACACCAGTCAATAGCGGCCGAAAATGGCTGCACTATATCTATTACCTATATTTAAGCATTATCGAGCCATTGTTTGCGGTTGGGCTAATTTGGTTGTCGATAAAGATTAACCAATATCATATTTTCGACTACCAACATTAATTGCTTAATTTAGGGAATATTTTGCTGTCCTAGAATTAGGGTAGAGGGTGCATTAACGAAGCTTCAGATATTAGTACTATCTAATCATATGGAAACATAATAATTTTATATATGTATTACAGCGTGTAAGTTTGAGCTACGCGAAAACTTACAAAAACATCTTTCTCTGAATACTTATCACAATATAAAAGTCAGTTCATTATAAAAATGCGAGATTAAGGATTTATAGTCATAAGTTTCATTTGACTCTACGCAATGTAAACGTTACCAACGTGTGTATTCCTTTTGTGCGGTACGGTGAATGACCTTAAACGTTCGGTGGCGTTAAGACCAGCTGATTGCATAAAATGTTTGAATGTTGTTTGATTGATTTTGATTACATTGCAGTTTTTGGCCGTATGCGGTATTTATAAATGTTTTTCTGTAAAATTTTACTCATTGTGAAATCACTTTTAACCAAAAGAATTTAAAATTTAAAAAAAAAAAACATGAATTTTCCGGCAAGAAATTCCAATGATTTTCGACTCAGAATGATGATCTGAATTCACTATTTCAGTATTCGGCACGGTGTTGCTTACAGCCTGTATTATATTAAGCAACAATATAATAACAGATAAATAGGTGCGCACAATGCATTTATATGGACAAACAATATAATGAGTGAAATGCATTTCGTTTAGTAGACAAACAGTGCTAAAACTTTTGAGAATATTCTGTCCCCTAGGCCTAGTACCTAGGTTAAGGTTTACCTTTTTTTTTATGGTACAGGGGGCAAACGAGCAGACGGGTCACCTGATGGTAAATGACTACCGCCGTCCATGGGCACCTGCAACTTGAGAGTCACAAGTGCGTTGCCGCCCTTTAAGGTAGAAGTAGGAGAAGAGGGGGAGGGGGGAAGAGTGGGAAGAGGGGGAGAGGGGAAGGACGGGAATAAGGGAGGGGAGGGGAGGGTTAGGGCCTCCGGTAACCTCACTCACGCGGCGAAATGCAATGCAAGCATTGCTTCACGGCCGGTTTTCTGTGAGGCCGTTTTAACGAGCGGAGTCGAGCCGGCCCATACGTGCCGAAGCATGGCTCTCCCACATAAAAGCCTTATTATTACCTAGCATTCACCCGCCTATTGTTTCTTTAAAAAAACAGTTATGTAAAAGATCGTTAATTACTTTTTTACCAACACCTTTATTCAACAATAAAGGCGTTGTCACAAAAACGTGTTGCATTTTAAAGACACGATCACTGAACTGAACAAAAAAGCGAGATTTAGGTAACTACTTACCGGTGTAAAAATTCATAAGGTTTTTTTAAACTGGCAGTCCTTTTTATATATCAACTTTTAAAATCAGTAAGAACAATATTCCAACAAGTCCGATATCTGACATGGACCTTTACAATATGCGTTTTCATCGGTTGCTAGGGAAAGGATATATAATAGTAAAATAGGTATCGCTATTTACTCTTCCCTTCCTTGGCCCGTATTATATTGGTTACCCGTGATCGACAAGCACAACCGCCTCAACCGTAATCAATCAAGAGGATTTCAACGCTTTTCTTTTCTTGTTGTCTATCGTGGCTTTTTTTAAAGGTACCTAAGTAATAAATATGTGGTCACTTCTGTCCGTTTATAACAAATGTATATGAAGAATACAGTTAACATAGTTTATGGTAGTTTTCCAATTACAGAGCATAATGCGACTCAGTGGCGCACAATGCCGAATTTTGCTGATGCTTAATTGGAACGTGAATTAGTTTTCTAGAAAATGCACCAGCAGAGTGCGCTAAGTTCAGTGTTGAAAAAAAAAATGTTTGTACCTTCATCCATACTCATATTTATTTTTTTAACACAGTTTGAATTAACTTTGATTATTTCGAAAAAACTGCAACGAAACGAAAGCTTTAAAATTTTTTTCAACAATAAATAATATTACTAACGATAATATATGAATAAAACATTTCGATCAATGCCAACTTAAAGAAAAAACACTTGTTAATTTTCTGTCTGTTGGTATCGATTGCACGCATCACGCAAAAGCAGTACCTTTTGAGAGTGCTCGATTGTGCGAAGCGTTGCTGTAATGAAACATTCAACGTTAAGCATTATGCCGCATAATGCGCTCTAGTGCTGTAATTGGAAAACTACCTATATATATATGCATTCTTGTCTGTACCGACACTCTTTGCGTTCATAATCCAGCCACGTTTCAAGATATCACTAAGATGGGAAATGAGTAGACCGTACGCCATATGAGGTATAACTAGGGGTATCACTGAAGCAATGCGAGCTCTTGATAACATATTAAAAAAGGCTACCAATAGATAAAATACCTAATGTCGAAAATGTGTTTACTGACAAAAAATCGTTCTACCAAAAACAAACACACAATTTGGACAAAACTGTGCTTCAACCAAACCAATGTACAATTCAAAATATGTATATCTATATCTGAATGAACTTCTTTCTTTCTTTCTAAATAAACCTGAGTTTCATATCAAATAACCGTTTATTAACTAAGTCCCAAAAGAGTTACAAGGTAGTGGATGTGGGAGCGAAGGTTACCAAGACGTTGAAACTACATATTTCATTCATAAGCTGTAAGGTTTTATCTTCAACATCAAGTACCTAATAATGGATAGGAAAAACTCGTTACTAGTGTGTTTGTTTATACCTTTTTGAGACTTATTTTGAATATTTTATGAATTTCACTGACTTAAGTTACAACAATAAAAGTTTTTCTTAGAATATTTCGTAACAAAATGCCTCGTATACCGTTGTAACTATACACCTATGCTCATAGTCATAAAACCCAACACACCCGTCTATATGGTGCTCATATTCAGGACAAGATTATTACTAAGGCACAAGAAATTATAAATACTTTAAAACGTGGATTTTCGTAATATCAGTGCGATATTGTTTGTTTGGTTACAATATGGGTCGACACTCTTAAACCGCTACATTCGTTCATAATCACACTCAGCGTTTGTATAACTTAATTAGTACACTTTATTTTGCGACTGAAGCGCCAAAGTCGTGTACGTACGTCGTACTGAGGCACTAATGTCGCTGTCCTAATGATTAATTACTGAACACTTGTCGTTGATAAACGACACGGTGCGTTTCTTGCTTGGTTTTGTTTCATTTTCTTTTTCTTATCGATTTTTTGTTGTAATGATTTAAAGAGATGTTTATTTTTATTTTGATCTTTTCCGTTCAGAAAAATTTGATAACAACAATGAGCTTTGTGGCCGATCAGAGGAAAAAGAACTAATAACAACTTTCAACGCAAATAATAAAACGATACCAATTACAGCGTAACACATCAACTATCAGAACACCAACAAACTTACGTGTCATTAACTTGTCGAATAGGTACACAAATAAAGTGATAATTTTGAATCGAATTGTAAATCGTACGACATTCCAAAAAAACCGTCCCACTTTCTTGATACCAAGAATTTTCAAACACGTACAGTATGTTGGTTCTTCTTAAGACATGGCAAAACAATGACTAAAGGGAAACAATAACATTTTCAAAGGGTCGGCAACCCACGTTCGTATCTCCTGGAATTACAATCGTCCGTAGTATACGGTAATAGCTTACCATCAAGCGAGGCGTTTACCGTTTGCCACCGAAAAAACCGGAAGAATTGACAAACTCGCTGTTAAATACCTATGACTTGTCAATTGCTCTAATCCACTCCTTAGAGAGAATGCACGTTTCATATTGTAAGAAAATCCACTAAAGTTGTGCCCACATATACATACTTACTACATTTATAATAATATTAATAACTTAACACATCTCACACAACGAGGCAGAGCCTGTACTATGATAACCAGATTGCTGATAAACATATTTGTATATTTTTATAGATATTTTATAGATTATAGATAAATACACCCCGACACAGAATAAATGATCATGTTCATCACACAATTATTTGTCCTCGGTGGGAATCGACAACAGGTCAGGTTCACGAATTACTAGATCAACAGGCCAGTATACCTAATTTCACACTGGTATGTTACAGCAAAATAATGCAAGTGCCCGTTTATTATAATGCACAAAATTAGCTTGTGGGCCAAATAGTAACTATGACTGCCAAGTTTGATGATCCAATAATAGATTTTAAAAGATATAATTTATCTAGAGACAGATGAGATGTTTAATCTTAAGTGTTCAGGATTTTTCGGTCTGAATTGGTTATTTAGTATTATAATATCATGCGAATCAGTAATTTGAGATTTGCGTTTACCGACGTAGGATCTATGTACATGTATATGTACATTTTTATGACAACCCTTTGTTTCAATGTCCGATTTGGGAATAAAGCTTTTACTGTTATTCCACATTTGCACATTGTGTCCATTTGGTTGAGCTAATTTTCGACTGTAAAGTATGAATTCTGTTTAAACAACGCTCTCTGTGTTTCGTTCTCATTTATTTGACATTTCATACGAATTCTGTAAAATGTTTACAATTACGAACTGTGACAGTAATGCATGAATTTCCAAGGTTTATTACAGATAAGTGTGTATTTACTGTACTGTTCTAAACGGAAGTCGTTGTTAGGAATTAGTTCCATAACGATTCGATTCGATCGACGAAATGTCGTTTTTGGACATTATATTTCTTTAAAAAGTGGAATATAAACAAATTTAAATAGCGACATGGCGATCTATTCTAAACTAAATATTGGTCCATTTGTGTACAAATCAGCAGATTCTAAGACGAAAGGTAAAGATAAAACCGAACTGAGGTTCTTATGAAGTTCTTCTTAGCAACTGTAGTAGTGTGTTGATTGTAAGTGCACTAACTGCACCTAACCATTTACAAGTTTACGTATTATTTCGTGATAGTTAATAATCTATGCATTTCAATCGTCAAAACGAATCTGCAGCGAACGAATTTTTACGGGTGATAAAACCGGACAGATTATGAACACATAATCTGTCCGGTTTTATCACCCGTAAAAATATAAACCGCGTCCCTGATCAGCGGTAGCTCGTTCTGTATCCATATATTTATCAAACAAACATAGGTGTCGTTCGATAAAAAAAATTAACAATTAATTATTTTTTAGATTATTGAGAAATAATACGTTAAATTGTAAATGGTGCGTGCAGTTAATAATTTTTCATCAGTTTATAATATCGCGAGATTGTTTATTAACTAACGATGTTCACAATCTTACGGTGACATCCATATGTAGATTTTCTGACACACAATATCAACTTCATATACATATATATATAGTAATCAACATTCAAGTCACAAAGCTGCTTTTTAATTTTACAACGGCTTATATAAGCCTGGCAAGTTGTCAGATAATTTAATAACGAGCATCCCGGGAGGTCAGCGGTTTTGCTCGTAAAACCAACAAGGTATGAAACTATTACTACCTACCTAACAGGCGAGCTGTAATTTTACTTGTCCACCGTGTCATTTTTAACTTGTCACATAAAATATTATAAGTCGTTGAGCTGTAGCAGCATTTAATAAAAAAATGGTTGATTGGATTTTGCTCACACTGTTCACCGTTTTCGCGTTATATTAAGTTTTAAGGCTATATGTTCTTGCCACAGGAATTGTTACAAGAGGTAGATAAACATCTCAACCGGTTAATGGCAAAAGATACTGTCCTGAAAGAGCAGAGATGTTTATCAATATGTATATATATATTAATATACCGTTCTGACAGAAAATTCACATTTAATGTTCGTACAAAAAATGGTGGTATACTTACTACACTTTTTTTGGTAATGTTTTCCAATGTGAGAATTTCAACAATCAAGAACGATGTCAACATTCAAATAACTGGAACTGCAAATGAATTTTAAAGTTTAAACGTGACTACGTAACAAGCAGTAGCCTTCAACCCAAGTGGTTAAACGATTATCACTTGGGTACAGGATGCTGCTAATTCAGACTTAAATCTGCCTAAAATCTAGTTTTCAAGTTATCGTTGGCGACTTCCGACTCCGGAAAGCCACGGGGCTATTTCTGATATCATAATTTAAAGGATGGCAGCGATACCCAGTCCGCACACATCGCCGATTTAGCGTACCATCTATACAGGTTTGGTGCAACGACGAAATTACTATTACGTACAACATCCCAAAATAACGTGATAATATTAATTTTTACTACGAGAGATTAAACGAACATCTGAATTTTAAATAAATAGATATGTTATATGTTCAAATTTACTTGAACTTTAATTCTAAGTAAAATGAAGCATATTACTATCGATCTACTAACTATTCAATATTAAAAATAGGCAATTTCATAGTTAACAGTTAGATAGCCAGTAAGAATCCACTATGTAATTAGAATGTTGTGATCAAAAATAATTATCATTCTGTACGAAATGTACCACCCGCCAAGATGTCACTCATCAAGAATCTAGAGGCGGTGTTCCTCGTATCTGCCAAGTGCGGGAAATTAAAATCTTTGATCAATTTCGATGAACTGAATATCTACTGATATATTATTTACTTTAAACGGAGCGCGACTTAATCAAATATACCTTTAAAATATTGACGACAATTTTTAAAGTAAATTAATGGAGATGAATGAAAAAGGACAGTATTATAAGAAGTCTGTAATATGAATAAGAATAAATATTCCAGCACCAGATATAGACTTATAAATATCGTAAAATACTGGTGTTTATGACATATAATAAATATTAATCACCTATTTTAGGCGTTTGCTATAACAGAACTGTACATTGTTCTATGATGTCAAGGTAGTTCCATCCAAGCACGACAATGCACAGGAACATATCATTGTTTATGACAAGAACTCTGACCTTGATTTCTAAACCAATTGTTTAACTACAGTGCTATGAAACATTTTATATTTATTAATTAAATGAAACAAATTAAAATACTGTAAAATATATAGTATACCTACTGTAAAATATATTCCCTGGTTTAAGTATACATACATACAAAATTGTATGAAGTAGTATATCAAAATATAAGGAGAGTAAACAATATTGAACCGGGTTAAATTAGATCACTTCTGTATTTATATACAGAAATACAGAAGTGGTCCAATTTAAGCCCCGGTTCAATATTGGTTAATCTCCATCTAATTACCTAAAAGAAACACGAAATAAGTATTACATACCTCTGCATTGCCTGACGTTTCGACCAAGTTGCACTGGATGTGGTCACAGGCTGACTGACTCAGTGGTGCTTGCCCTCCATCGTCGAGACCGTGAGGAGGAAGGTTCTTCATCCATCCCCACATTTTTGATATTTTTAATATTTTTGTTTCACCATGTAACGTTTCATTTTAAAAATTAACAGTTTAATAAATATGTCATAAACACCAGTATTTTACGATATTTATAAGTTTATATCTGGTGCTGGAATATTAATTATTGGTCATATTACAGACGTCTTATAATAACCGTCCTATTTCATTCATCTCTATTCATTTACTTTAGAAATTATCGTCAATATTTTGAAGGTATATCTGATTTATTTGAAGTCGCGCTCCGTTTAAAGTAAATAATATATCAGTAGACATTCAGTTCATCGAAATTGATCAAAGATTTTAATTTATCGCACTTAGCAAATACGAGGAACACCGCCTCCAGATTCTCACATACCATACCAACAGGGTCCGTTCCTATTTTGTAAGTTTGACACATCGATTTGCTTACAAAATAGGGACACTTTTAGTATGGTATATATTTTGTGATCGCGTTAATGCCCGTAATAAATACATAATTATAAAATAATAATATGTTATTACGAAATGTGACAGCGATTTTTCTTCTTTCTAGCTTTTAAATTGTGCTGAGTCAACGTCTCGGACAAGGTGGGAGTATAATAAAGCATAAATCAATTGCTCGTTGTACTAAATAAATATTTTCTTTCTTTTTTTCTTACTTTTATAATTAAAACTTTTTAAAATATTTACATCAAACTAAAGGAACATCAACGGTAATGCAGTCTTTAATTAAACCTTTCGAAACATTTTTAAATATGCAGCAAAAAGAACGAAGAGAAGTAAACTATTAAGTAGAAGTGAGACAGAATAATGACCACATTTGGCCAGACTCAACACTAATTACTATGGAGAAAATCCCACTATTCGTTTAACGTCAGTTGAATAGCACAAATATATTGTATTACTTAATGAAGATATATTGTATCTTGATAAGTTTAGCGTAAATATCGTACAAAAGGATCGAAGACGTGGGTGAAGTACAAATCGAGGGAGATAAAATATTAATTAGGTTTGTTCTATATATATATTATACTTGTCTAATTGTGCTGTCAGTCTTTTTATTTTTCTAAATTTTCTCAACGGAAATTTTAAAAAACGTAAACGTTTAGTAACTGTGTTCATAATATTCATCAATTCGTAGTAGTTCATAGTTTGATTCAATTACAAACGGAACCTTATGAAATCCTTTTTTTTGCATGTATAAAAATCATTATTTTCGATAAACTGCTTGTTGATGAACTGTGCTATATCAGATAAACGATAATGTAGACAATAATATCGGTGTTTAAATGTTGTTTATTTAAACTTGTACACCATTAAATTGTCATTTAGGTAATCTTAGTCTGGTAACCATAATATATGTATGAATATAAGATATGTGCATAGACAGTAGCCGGTGTTGTCAATCCGCCAAGAGCCAATGTTTTAAATGCAACATCTGCATTTTGTAGACCTTACAAAAATATAAATTGCTCCTTAGAACTCTAGACTAGATTTTTTTACTGCAATAGTCGATAGGCTTTGATTGGATGGGATTGTGATATCTGAAAAAAATATACCATGGTTCAAAAACCTTCATGAGAACACCACACATCAAAATGACATAATATAGTATTTCTATCCAACTTTGTGTGATTTTTTTGGTGTTTGGAATAAAATTTATACCTACGTAGTAGAAAATCTTGATAGCTGTTTTTCTTCTTATTCTTTGAACATCAGTGCGCAAAAATTTAATTTAACAAGAAAGCTTATAAAAGTACTGCACCACGGTTAATATTATTCAAATGTAAAGCACTGTTCTTAATTATACGTATATTGTCTGATGCATGAATGACTATGCATCAGTTCAAATGCAAAGCATTCCCTATAAACAGGTATTACAGAGAGATTTACTTTAATTAAAAAGTAAAGCTGGTTCTCAGATAAAAAGTAAAACAAAAACTTTCATCCCCATCACCTGGATAATTGGCATTCCACCACTGTGCGGTTCTCCAGAAATTCTTTGCCTCGCACAACCAATCTCTGGAACAAATTGTCGCCTGCGGTATTTCCGGACCGATACGACCTTCAAACCTTCAAGAAAAGAGCGTACTCCTATCTCAAAGGCCGGCAACGCACTTGTGACTCTTGAGTTGCAGGTGTCCATGTGCGACGGTAGTCACTTACCAGCAGGTGACCCGTCTGCTCGTTTGCCCCCTATAATATTTAAAAAAAAAAAAATTCGGTCCTTCAGTCTCCTTGTTTTTTATTCTATATATATTTATTTAGAGTATGTATCTATATACAGGGTGTATAAGACAATGGAACACTTATTTAAATCACTGAAGGGCTTCAGTGGTTGTGATTTAAGTGTTCCATTGTCAGATACAGCCTGTATATATCAATATATTTTTATTTATGTTTAGATAAGGGTGACTAACTCTTGTCACAATAGAGCGCCTAGTTTAGAAGGTGTATTTTAACTGCCCTCAATCTGTTGAACAGATGTTTTCGAATCAGGTCTCATTTCAGTGACACTTCTTTTCTGCTTCTACGTTAGATATTTACATTGGAAAAAGCAGCACAGGTTATGTTTTAGTAGTTAAGACTGTGAAAAGGTCGACATAAATTTCTACAACATGATTACAAATACAAGAATTTTAAACTAGGCAAATGAAATTCGTCTAATTGGTGAGGAATTCTTCGCGATTCATAAATTCCACTTTTCTATTTATTCTAGTTAGAGTTCGTATTGTTACATTTTCGAATATTCGTAGGTAATGTTCCTAGAAAAATTAAATTCTTTTATACATAAGGCCATTTAATAGATACTATAATCACGTCATACATCATGAAACGCGAACTTTTGGCTCACATTCCTGAAAAGTTTTATGTGGACGTTCCCATTCTACCATTGTCATTTTAAAGTTCGCAACAGTGATAGAAGTTTGCCAAGCAACTGTCTTATTTCCTTTTCTAAAATAATTTAAGTTAAATGTATCTTTGTTATGTATAAGTTCATTCCTACAGACAGAGGTCTGAATATTAGATTTTTTATTTAAAAACACACAGTCGAAGTGTAGCTCACGGATTACCAAAAATTTAAAACGCCAACAAATTGACTTTATATCTTTTTTCCATAACCCTGACACTGTCTATCTGGTTCAAAAGCATCTATGCAATTAAATGGACCTCAAGTTTTCGATCCAATTTAATACATTACTGGTATATAAATGTATTATGCAATGAAAAATAGTTACAAACCATAAAGTTATAAATGTATAATGAAAGTAAACAACATTGAACATACTCGTGTATATACAGCAAATCGCGCGATGATTTTATCAATTCAATTAACAGGTATTAAAATAAAAGGAAATGTACGTCTGAGTGACGACAGCGGACAGATTTTTAATTTCCCGTGAGGGCACATACGGTAGCACAAAATTTTTAGCTAGGCTAGGAATTTAACGTTCATTCGCTGACCGTACCTTGGGGATTCTTGTCATTTGTTAAACATAAATATACCACCATACACACCACATATTACTACCACATTATTCTGTTTTTTGTTAACTAATCACTAAACTTTTTGCAACGATTTAAATTTGAAATGGAAAAAATGTTCATAAATTGTGGTAATTATTTTTTTATTAGTTACATTTATAAATGAGGAACGACGATATAACAGTTGCGGATTATAATAGACCTCTACTTTCCCAGTTTATCCTACTAACTACTACATACATACATGCGTACACTCATACCTGCACCTATCCCCGAAGGTGTATTAAACATTCACATTTTGCCAAATATAATTTGCTCCTACTTACGAATAATAACGGACACTCTTATTGGCGTCAGTTTTAAGAGAACTAAAAAATAGCTAATCAATCTCAACACAATCATTAAAAAGGATGATTTCATGTGTAATAAGAAAATTTAAGGCACAATAGAGGTTTGGGTAGAAAACTTTCTCTTTGGGCAACGAAGGTGGCACGGCACAATACTTCTTTTCTTTTCTTAAGATGGAAAGGAAAGAAAAATCGATGTACATATATTTTCATATATGTACGTATAATATGAGATCACCATGAAAACTTCCATTTTATATGTTTTTTAAAAGAAGGTTATTGGACTATTTTTTTTTTTGTAACTTGCATAAAGTAACCCATTTTAGATATATAGAGGGAGAATATAATTATACACAAACAGGACATCGTCTGAAGGGTTTTACTAGTAAAGTATAAATGAGATGGTACACCACATTGCATGAACTCTGGTAATGAACACCAAACTTGCGGAGACCGCTCGACTTTGTTAGATAACGTTACTTGAATTACTTTGTAGTGCTTGGGAATTGTCTCAACACTATATATTCAAGTGATGGACTAACTTAATTTAACAATTCAAGGTAGGTACATCCATTTACAATCCATGTATTACGTATACGAGTATTAAATAAAAAACCCTTTCAAATAGTATTATTTTAATTGGGGGAAGGATATGTAGGATAAATAAAAATTTTCATATACGACAGTCATGGTCATAACGAGTAAAGAGATGATTGAACTGTAGAAACGAATTTAAAAGTATTTTGTATTCGTTCTACAAATGTATGCTCTTTGTGATTATATCGCTATTTAATATTCGATAGCAAGATCTAGGTTTGTAGAATATCGGGATAAAGGTACATTTAAATGTACAAATTTACATAAGCTGTACTAACGGTACCTACATGACCTGCTTTCGATTTTTAATGCTACGCGACGTAGCGACATCTAATCGTAGTAAATAGATTTAATGAGTGCTGGATATTCGTAGCACCAATAGCCTTCGTCTTACTATTATTCATACTACCCCATCCCATACATAAAAATATAGGTAGTTGTATAAAAGGTTTAATTAATCAATTTAAGCTGTAATATGTTTGTATATAAAAAAAACAATCGATAGCCTTATATGAATATATTCTAGATCGAAATTAGATCTTAATTATTTCCATGACGTGAGGTCTAAGAGAGCAATGTTTCTGGTATATTAGTTAATTAATCTATTATCGCTTTTGGTGTGAGGTGACAAATGCCTTAACCAATTGCAATTTTGGTTTTCTCCATTTATAGTCACCATGCTATTTGTTGTATATTTGGAAAGATTATTGCAGGTTTACGTACTTCTAAAGATGCTTAATTTCAATGTGAAATTCTTCATTTAAGCCTTGCTTTTAAAAGATTTTTTTATCGTTGAGTCAAGTTAGGTTAATTATTGTATTTTTTTTAAATAACCTTTCTTTATTTCACATTTGGGACTTAAAAAAAAGCATTAAGTATTATAATTGTTACAAGATACATATTCTTTACGCATATTCATAAATGTTTGGTTTATTTTAAGTCAACAAACTGCATAATAGCAAATTATAAACGGTATACTTACTAAATTAAAATTCCTTATACCTACATATTTCGAGAGTTCATTGTAATGCTATCCCATCCTCATTCATACATTCTCAATGGCTATAGCAATACCATCAATCTCCTCACATTGCGTTATATTATGTACTAAGTTGCCATCAATCAAGGGCAGCTGTTATACAGCCATGGTATTGTTTAGGGCTATTTATTGAGAAGGGGAAGGGAAGCTTTAAGACAACTTGTAAAACTTTATTCATACATTAAAATAGATTACTTATAAATGTCAACAGTATAGCGTTTGATTTAAGCACAAATATATATCATTCTCTCTTCGCTCAAGACTCCTGTTACCAACACTGAGTCAGCATTAGGCAAAATAGAAAAAATGTTTTTGTATTCCATACAAATAAACCTTTTTGTTGCTGTCACTTCGAAGATTTTGAGCTTACAGGCCCCAGATTTGCATATTCTGAGACGCGAGTTTTCAACTCGAATCTAAATTAATTTCCAGGATTTACGACTTTAATAAATAACATGACCATAAAATAAGGTGGTTTGACATTATAATATAGATACAGTTTGACAGATATAGTAAACTTGTGGTCCCAGTTGTCTGGATCAGGTGGTGGAATCAAATAGTAGAATAAGTATTAGTAGTAAGGCCAAACTCGTGGGCGCCTATTTTTTTAACGAATATTAAGATTGTAATAATGCTTTTTCATTTAATAGTTTTAGACTTTTGGTGTAGTCATAAATAATTATAGTTTAAAAAACTAAAAAACACGCTTTTATAGAAAATTCAACTAAAAAAAATTAAAAAAGAATCGAATTATTGCATTGTTATCGGTAGGGATTGCAATCCAGCAAAGTGGGATCCCACAATCCAGCGAGATCCAGCATAATTTTAGGACCTGCGGGATCCCGTAATATCTTGCGAATCCGCAATCCATCCGTGGCGCTACGTGCAAGAGTGAAAGAAAGATGCAGTGAAATTACTGCTATGTTGATTTACTTACAGCATAAAATTAAGTATGTCCAAGAATTGAAAACGAACAATCCTACATTTGTAAAACACAAAAAGAATAAGTTTTTAAAATCATATTTTCAAAAGAGAAGTGACTTATTATTTTATATTTCTAATGTTACGATTAATTATTTAATGAGAAAAATTAAAAGACTATTAGTAAACTAAATTCATATGATACTCTTTGTGAATACAAAAGACTGATTATATATATATAACTATTACTTCAGGATCCCGCTGTAACGAAGTCAATCCAGCAAAAATCCAGCGGGATTGGAAACAGTGCGGGATTGCAATCCCTAGTCATCGGTCTTTGACAGGTGTGCAAAATTAGAATGAAATCTGGCCGTTTAAAGTGGGTCAAAATCGTGCCCAAAGGAGTCGGTTACAAACATACAAACAAACATATATAGTGAAGCTAATATAAAGCGTGTAAAAATATAATGAAAAAATATGCCATGTTCAAATACAATGTTTAATAACGTCTCATATTTTCCTGAAGTTATCCTGTGTTTATATCTATTAAATTATGAGTGGGCTAAGAATGTTTAAGGCACAAGATTCGAAAAAAGAAACGATTATTTATGCCATTTAACCTTTCTAGTCCCAACTTTTTAAATCTTCTACTTAAAAATGGGGGGAGGGGAGAACTCTAAGAATTTGTTTAGCTACTTTCATTTGCTTTTAGCACGTTAGTCGATATTTGTTGGCAGCGCCTCTGTTATTTATAAAAGTTAGTTGGCCACACTAGCGTCTGTGACTCATTGCAGCAGTCGCAGAGCCATATAATATACGGCATTTGTCGCAGTTATCGCGAATCTAGCGCAAGACATCTTAAAATATTTCTGCAACTTGAATCTTGATAAATTCTGGTGGATTGTTGACCTTAAATTTGAGACGGTAACGTCAATTAGAAATTTTAACCCGCTGATGACGAGAAATGAAATACAAATTTGTGTAGGAAGACGAATTTCACTTTTCTTATCTTGACTAAAACGCACTCAAGCTTAATATTATGAAGGAGAGTGCTCCTAATTAATCCATCTGGCCTTGGCACTGTTATAAATATACATACATACATAAATACTATACAGGGTGTTAGTGAAACGCTCCCGAAAACGAAGACAGGCGATAGTACTAATGGTATTTCTTTTTTTAGCAGGTTAAGCGCGCCATCACGTTAGTACAGCTAAATGCAACGATAATTTCATCAAAAACAGCTGACGCTCGGGTCAAAAAACGCGCGGGCACAGAAGACCGCGTGAGTTCGGCGCCCGCGCGTCCGTTGACCCGAGCGTCAGCTGTTTTTGATTTCTTTTATTTCCATCGGCTTCTCTTTGTACTCAACCCTGTAAAATTATTTTCATATAGGTAACTTATGTTTTTGTGTAGATCACGTTTTCTGTAAGACTGTTCATGTACTTAGGCCAGTAGCTTTTGCTTTGCTGATTACCGTTACAATTAGCGGTCGTTAAACGAAGAGAATCCAATCCACACAGAGTTCCTTTTAAGATAAATAATTTTAACCTATCTGTTACTATGTATTTTTGGGATTGGTTTTAATTGAAGAGTAAACAAGTACAAAAATGTTTTATGTATGTATTATTTGATAGTTTTACCTACTTCTTGAGATACATCTTGACATTGACACCGATTGACAAAAAAAGGACCGTTGGATTCTTTTTTCGTGTAATTCGCAATAGGGATCCAAGTTTAAAAAATAGCTGTAAAGCTAAAGGTAAAAACTATGATATTATAAGAAATGTCTATACTTAGGAAAATAAAATCTTCTATGATATTTCTTTATTCATTATTCATAATAATATATTTCTATGAAAAGAAACTCTCACTCGCACTTACTCATCTACTAATTAATCACGAAATCTGGAAAACTATTTGACCTATGAAGATTAAATTTGGCAGTGAGATAGTTTAGGAGACATTAGCTAAGAACGAATTTTGCGACAGGGCCAGATTTAGGAGGTCTAAGGGCAAGTTTGTATGAAAGTCCTAATTTTTTTGTGCTAGAGACCTGAAATTTGGCAGGGAGGTAGTTTAGAGGTAAGTAGGACACGTCAGTTAAGAACGGATTTTGCGACGGGGCCGGATAAAGGAGGTCTAAGGGCACTCGAAAGTTTCTATAAAAGTCCGTAGGTTTTCCAACTAGAGGTCTGAAATTTGGTAGGGAAGTAGTTTATAGGTAAGACACGCCAGATAAGAAAGAATTTTGTGATAGGGTCGGTTTAAGAATTCTTAATCCGACCCTATCACAAATTCTCACAGAGCCCTTACAATCGTAAGGGCTCTCAAAATTTTATACGAAAGTCCATGGTTTATTGTACTAGAGACCTGAATTTTGGCAGGGAAGTAGTTTACATAAGTAGGACACGTCAGAGAACGGACTTTTCATCTGAGCCGGTAAACGTACTTCAAAATTATCAATATTAGTTTTTTCATAACGTAAATTGATTTTTTATCGTTCAAAATAACATACAAACTTCAAATATAATGTTATTTTTGATTCCAACTTATATTGTTGTAAAAATATTGAAAGAGCACATTGTTTCTCTTTTAGTATTTTTATCTAGTCACACATAATAATACAATAAAACGATCCATTAATAAGTCTTGGATCATTTCCGGTTTTTACTAAGTGACTTTCAGTGAACAAATAGAATTAAGCGCTTATAATTCAAGTCAATTGATATATTTATTTTACTACCGTAAAAATATCCAAGTGGTTTGGATCCTTGTCGTGATTTTCTTTTAGATATTTCTTTATAAAAAGATTTTCTTAATAATGATGCAAGTAACTCGAAAACAATTGGATGGAAAAAATGTTGTCCTTTAAAATGTTGTACATGTGGATCGGTACGGTATATCGTAATTATCATGTTACAAGTTAATTAACTTGGAACGCTTTCGGGGTATGATAGTATTGACTACGTATATCAAACTACTCTTGGTTTGATATACGTAACTCATTTTCGACAATGTTGTGGGTTGGATCCTTTTCGTTTAACGAGGGCTTAGACTGTTAACCTAGGATTGATTTAGGTACTTATAGGATTTTGATAACGCCTTGTTTTTCTAATATTACACTATTCGCTACTGACATGTTGACTAACTAGTGAATTATAGTATACATACTATGTAGTATGGAAAAGGAATTATGTAATAAAAAACTAAAGGCAATCTAACGTTTTCATTACTAACGTATTCACATCCAAATTATTTGAAAGCTTTTAAGTTTATGTAAATTTAGCTAAACTCCAGTTGCAAAAGTGGCACAAAACTATATACAACGATTGCTATTGAATATTTGTGAGAAATTAACAAACAACGCTAAGTAACTAATATTGAATATATCCGAAGCTGGAGAAAACCCTTCATAATAAAAAACTGCATTGTTATTTCAGTTGTGAGACCATATAAAATGCAAATTAATATGTGGTTAAAATCTGTCCCAAAAACATACTACGCAAATATTGGAATTGTTATTTACTAAAACAAATCGATGTCATTGTAAATACGCTCCCACGAGAAAGCGGCCTCTTGTAATAAATTAGGTGCAGGTGCAGCCACTAGTGACTCAGTTTCATAAATAATTAAAAGAGCTTGAAACTATGATATATTACTGAGTACTTCTTACCTCAGCTAAATCATCAAACACAATTTATTTAGTAACTTACTTCTACAGTTGGTTTGTATAATAAAGACATGTTTTTACACACTATTTAAATTAGAATACCTGAGAATGTGCGGCGCAATATTCCGGCGTGGGTTGTCTAAATGGGCTGTGCACTGGGCACGAGGTGGCGTGCGACGCATGCTGCGCGTGTTGCGCATGCTGTAGATGATGGGCGTGCGCGTGCTGGTGCGCGTGCGCGTGGTGTGCATGGGGGGGATGACGATGCGAGAGCCGCGCTGGTTGTGGCGCGTGGCGCGCACATAAATGAGTTGCGCTGCCATGGTGCTCCGCAAGTGACAGCGTCGAGCAAGATGGTCGCCAATATCCACCCTCCTCCATGTCAGGCCCAGGTGGGCATCGCGCCGCGCCGCAGCACGCGCAGCGCCGGGCGCACGTCAGTGCATGTCGTCGCGCCTCGTGCGGGCACCAATCGTCGCGCTCGCGGCCCGACACCCTTTCCGATCGCCTTTACCTCTCCCGTTAGCGTCTCCGCGCAGCGGACAACCGACAGTCGCGCATCCTCTCATCCGCACAACAAAGCCAGGACTTCTAGCTCTGTCATTCGTACACGATAATAGTCTCACTTCTTTTTTTTTACACTACACTTATTAATTCAACTGCGAGTAGTCCTCTCACCGCTTGTGCATATTAATGTACCATGATTTTCGCAGAAAGTTTCACTAGACTTCATCACTCGATTTTATTATTACATCTTCTCGACCTTTCCAAAAACAACTCAGAATTTGTCATTCAAACGAAAGTTATACATGGAACATTGTAAACAAAAACCATTTTCAGGTAACTGCTAATTTCATAGAGGTACCTAATAACTACATTCCGTATAATAGAACAATGGCTTAAGTTTGTGTTTTAGCTGTAAGAATAACCGCGGAGACCTGTTCCACTTCGAAGGCAAACAGTATTTGCTAGCACACTTCCTAAGTTTCTCGTTGCGAGTATGCACAAACAAGTTCGACACTTCGTACCGAAATATATAGAATGAGATAGTTAAATGAGAAAACTTAGAAGCTATGCGATTTGTAATAACGAACACATCACTTTTAAACGGGAAAAGAAAAAGTGCCAATTCAAACAATAAGATTAATATATCACAGGCATGTTTAATGAAAGCATTTCTCTAAGAACTAAAAGTGTAATAACAAATATTTAGGCTAAGACTTGGCAAGGCTTTTCGCAAGTGATGGCACTTTACAGTTACAGATTTCAATTCCGTTTCTTGCAAAAGTATTTAAATTCCAAAACCTGTCAAAACAAGTTTTATTAAAAAGTAATACATGACATGTGAACGATAATAAAACGAACAAAAAGTAATAAAATGATAAATAAAATCAGCTGATAAACTTTTTACTGAACTCAAAGCATAATCTGTCACTAATAATATAATGTATTTAACATGAAAAATTAACGACATTGTTGAGTAGAAATTCTGTGTATTGAACCAGGTAGATCCAATTCAATTTGGAACATATGTGAGCATTACACAACAAACGCGTTCAACCAAAATTCAGGAACATCGTTTAGTACGAAATTTTAGTTAATTGTGACTTGTTGTACCTAACTGTTAATTGAGGATCAATCATTTTATGGCATGTAGGTTTTGTGCCCTGATTAAAAACGTGTGTTAAAATCAGAATGATAAGTATACTAAAAATATTGAAAGATTGTTATCAACAGAATCTGTATGACTAAGTGTTTTGAGTATTTTTTTTTGTATTTTTTTAACCTAAATCTATTGTAAAAAAGGAGAGAAGCTCGAATAATTCCGATTCTTTAGTCATTTATATTTAAGTAAAACTTACACCTGTCCATTTAAGTAAATAATACAATTTCTAAATAATACATTCAAGTCTTCAATAAAGTGCCTTAAAGTTAGAGATATAAAGCACATATGAAGATGTGGAGAAATTGATTCGAGTAACTGAAAATTTCCGTAAAATGTGACGAAAAGGAAAAAAAATAAAATTACATCGTCTACCAAGCCTTGACGATTTTGATTGTTTGATCGCATTGAATCAAAGTAACAGTAAAACTAATGTAATTATTAGTGTTAACTTCACTGTATTACAATGCGTGATGTAACGGCAAGTGAAATGGTGGAATAAAAGACTACGGAGTTACGACAGTCCCAGTACTCAACCTGCGTACGGTAAGCCACAGTTTAGGTCTTAGCGGCAGGGTGTACCTGACGAATCAAAATCTATATTAGTTATCACTCCCTAGAGTGTGTACCCTTATAAATTGATTCGATCTTGTTCGCTTTGAAAGATTAATTTATTACATCATTTAGTTGCTTTTCACTTCATTTTATAGATAAAATAATTAATACGAAGCAAATAATTGTCCAACTATTTTAAAGGAACGTAGAAAAATTTGGTCAATTAATACGGTGCAATTACTAAATCCCATCTTTAAAATTCTAACGACCTACTCTGAGGAAAATCTTAAGCACAATGGTTTAGTGCACCCAGCATTAATTTCCCGCGAGACTGCAAGCATAAAATATTCAAGTCGTGCACAGGCGAAAGAATTCGCTAGCGGTGCACGTTTTAATTGGGAAAAGGAAAAAATTAATGCAACCAGCATACTGGGTATAGGCTGATTTTTGGATCAATAAACTTTGCAGAACAAATTAGGTCTCTAAAACTACACTCACTTAACATAAAAATCAATCCAATTATTTTTATGGTATAGGCCACTTGCCTCAGTGTTTATTCTCTGTAATAAAGTACACTCTGAGAACTCGTGAATATTTTAAAGTATACTTCATTGTACTACATAGTCCAATTGAACCAATTTTCCACATTCAAAATCTGTTGATGCAAAATACAAACTGAAGTGTTGTTTGAGGCCGTATAACAGACAGCCTTGACCCGAATGTGGTTCATTAAATTTCAGAGCCTCGCTTATGCCAATTGCTGAATGAAAATTAAAGATAACCTTGACAGTAACAGCAAAAGGAAGCTGTAAGTTTTTGTTATCATGGTAGATTTATGTATGTGAATATATAAACGCCGGTGTTAAAAGAAATAACTACAACTTAATTTCCAGTTAATTCTATTTAATAGATAAAAAGTTAATGAAAGAATTATGTACCGATTTGATGACAATATACACTATATCATAGCTACTACTATATACACTAGCATATACTATATCAAGATATATAAGCATATTGGATTGTATTATAATACATTAGGATATATGATTAGGAATACGTTATAATATTCAATTAACTGCTGGTTAACGCAAATCTTAATAAGTAGTAAAATACATGAGTAAATAGAAGAATATAAAATTGTAATGCTACTAATATGTAAAACGAAGTTATAAGAACGAAAAAGTTTCAGATGCTTTCATAACATGTGTGGTTCGGATAATACCTGTGCCCTCAACCAAGAATTAAAATGCTTTTTAACAGAAGGATCCAGAAAAAAATTAAATTTATTTTTGTACAAGACAGTTATAAATTATGAAGGGCAATCTTAAGGATCGCATATTGACGTCAATTAACAAACAGACATATACCTAATCTTATACTTCTAAAGAAACAAACATGTTGACAGACTTGAGCTTGTGGTAATGAAATTCAGTAGTAGGTAGTCATTCGAATATTATTTGATTTCCCTGAAGGTTTACCTAATATATCAACGACACCTTTGCCTCAGAAACAAAAGATGTTATCCAAACTAAGAAAAGTAAACAACCCATGAATATTTGATAAAACTCGATTGAAATTTACTTTCTCGATAATAAAACACCGACAAATTCCCTCAAGAATTGCACGTGGGCATGAATATGTACGAATTGAATGGGAATCAGTGCCAGAACTTGAAACAAATAGCAAGGTACACAGATCGCTGACTGCTGCAGTCCAGAATTGGGTCAGTGGGTCATAAGTTCGTAGTTGCTGTCATACAATGAGATATCTCTGCAGAGCTGACCGGGTTTTGCATCAGCTGTCCGTTGCCCAATTTCTCTACCATCGAGATTAGAGACTGAATGAAGTTTGGAGTCAATATTAGTAGTTAATAAGTATTGATAGTTATGAAGGTAATAATTAATGTATTTATTTTTGGTATTTTGGAAAATATGGCCAATGTTGGATAAGATCATAAATACACAGCTCACTTTAACGTTGTAAAACTTCTATACATGACAGAGAACCTTGGATCAGAGCAGGAAAAAACACGGTTACTGTACTGTAGAGCTCTACGAGGGTTTAAGAAACACACACTTTAATGGAAACATAATACCCCTCGAAGTAGCAGGTCTCTCTTTCGCGGACAAACAATGACGCGTTAGACAAAGCAAATAAATATTGGATGTTTATGTTTTATTTGTTTTCAAATGCTCTAAATGCAAATTCAGCTTTTTAGACAAGCTACGACAAGCAAGAATTGCGACCCCTCATTTTGAAAGACTCGCACACACCTCAAAAGGAAAATAACTCGTTTCAATGTGTAATTTTGTTTTCATTAACTGCTTTGCTACTCATTTCCAAACTAACATGTGAATAACCGTCTCACGTTATAAAGTACTTGGTAATTTAAATTCCATCGCGAAAAATTCGCCTCACTCAACGCCTTTAAATTGTTCATCAATCTGGATTTTCTAGGAGGTAAAAACTTCAAACTTAGAGAACATGTAAAGTAATATAATCACAAAGATATCCAAGATGTTAATCTTAAGGATGACAATAAAGGCACATACTTAACGGAACGTGTCTGTTTGTAATGTCAAAATAATAGTTTTTTTAAGCTCATACAGTTATTTACATGAGGGGCTCGTGGCTAAGTTCTAACCGAGTAGGTACATTACAAAGTTAAGTAATACTAGCCAGGTCAGTCTAGGATGGGTGCCATACAAACATCTGTGGCATTCGTTACGAGTAATTTGAGCCCTAAAAAGTCCAACAACCTGGTCTAACAATAGAACTTCGATATCGCCTACTACTTGCGTTGTAGACGTCTGATGGCAGTCGCTTCACGTAAAATATTGACTGTCTGTTTGTTCCGACTAATCTCGAGAACGAGTGGACAGACTTCCACGGGACTTTCACTGGTAGAGATAGCTGGTGTTACAGTAACGTAGGCTATTTTTATTATGGAAAAAGAATTAGGATTCCGCGCAAAATATATAAATATGTACACGCGAGTGAAGCCGTGCGGGAACTGCTAGTACCGAATATAACGTATGAAAAATAATAAGGCGCCCGCAGATCGGGTGCGGTGAAACTTTTATTTTTACAGCAATGCATAAATGTCACTTTATGTCTGCCCCGTGTTGAAACAGGGTGTCACCTTACGTAATGAAGAAAATAGGTCATGGTTCATACAACGCTCAGACATTAGTTGGGAAAATAAGGAACGCTAACAGCCAAAGTTTATAAACATGAGAGCCTCAGGACATTAAGTCTAACCGAAATACAAGAGTTCGTGTAGTGTGTAATTTCTGGGGCTTGTTAAAGGCCACGTAGTATACATAAGAAAGGCGTTTTTAAGCCCTTGTACAATTCGAAGCACAAATAATACATACTCGTATACATGTTTATTTGTTTTCGTTTAGATCTAAACACTTCTAAGATAGTTTCAAAGTCACAATTTTTTAACTGGGTTCAATCTGCAACTACCATAATTAAGACACGCAGAAATCATAGTCATAAAAACCAAAGATACTATAAGATGCGAAGATCGTGCTACTAGAAAACCATTTGTAGTAAAAAGTAAACAGAAACCCTGTATATATACGACACACAGTATCCTTAATAAATCTTTTTAAAACATAAATTCTATACAATACTTTAAAAATATATGAAAGTGTACCCTACTTCATTAGTTGATGTAAATGCAACAGATTTCAACAGAAAAGACAATTCCAACACATTACTACAAACGTCATTTATATAAAGTGTAGTAATTTTGAGCAGAGTTCAAACCTTCAACTTGTGAGTTGTATGTTACGTCACCGCCAAAAGATGTATACTCTAGAAATATACGTAATAGTTAAAAGTTCAGAATATGAATTTGCTGCATATTCATTTGAGGTCTTTATTTTTAATATTTTTACGATATATTCAAACGGGTTCAAATTACTGTGCGTCCGTTTGATTGGCTAACTTTTCCCTCTGATGAACCTGTTTAAATGACTTTTTTTTTCAGAATCTTTATAAACATATCGCAAGAGAGAGCTATTGTGTGCGAATTACTGACCATATCAGATCCCAATGTTTTGAAACTGAAACAAGTTACGTAACAAATTGAATTTGTTTTAAATGGGAGATCTGAAAGCTTAATAACTAAATGGGATTAAGGATGGTATAAATTCGTAGCAGAAATATTACTTTGTTTTCTAATCTTTTTAAGAAAACTAAATTATAAAATTTTGTAGCTTCTAAATTGGAGGTACCATTCGTTGGAATTTTTGCCTTTGCGTGCAAATATAAGGAAAAATGTAAAACGAGTTTATGTCTGACATAATAATGTGTGAATGACAAATGAAAAGCAACACACGCTTTGCTGCCTCCGTGCTCCTCCTTGCTCAGGCTAACTTGTTCAAAAGGATTAAAGGATTATAATTATTAAGTTTTATAATGTAACAAACTATTTTAGTAAAATATAATCCTAATTATAAGTTCTTTTTGTATTTTTGTTATAGAAATTTCGTGTCACGTTGTTTGTTTGCACAAATTTTGCACAATGGATGCAGTTTGGTCCAACTTGAGAGATACACAGGATGTCCTATATACAGGATGTCCTATATACAGAATGTATATGAGGTTTTAAAAAAATAAACGATTTTTTTGACATTACTGTACATTCATGTACACCATGGCCACAAATAAATGAAATTTATTGTTTTTGGTGTTATGTTATTTATCACAGACTATAATAGAAATGCAGTAAATAGTATGAGTACATATTGTACTATTTTTGGAAAAAAATAATATACACTTCAATTTTTAGGACAAAATTTGACAAAAAATTATTTAGATAAATAATACGTCATTATCACTATATATTATAAAACAAATTCCCCCGTCTGTCTGTCTGTTCGCGATAAACTGAAAAACTACTTTTTTCATACGATTTTCACTAATAGACAGAGTGACTAATGAGGAAGGTTTAGCTGTATAATTTGTACCCGTGCGAAGCCGGGGCGGGTTGAGTATCTTGTGTAATTAAGAAGTTATTGCTATCAAAATGCAAAATGAGTAAATTTTACTAAAATAAGAAATTAAAAAAAATATATTAACTTGTCTGTAATAATTACAAAGGCGTCTTAAAAAGCGTCGAGTGTCGATCAAAAGATCGTGTAACACTAGTGTTTTGCCCATTTTTTATTTATAAGAACAAGGATAGGTTGATTAAGTTGAGTGTAAGAGAGAGAGAAAAGGTACAAGTAACCTTTTCTCGCTCGCTACAGAGCCCATGTAAAGGGCGATGGGAAAGTATTTAGTGCGTCACTGGACTTGTGGACTTGTTCGTTATCGCATGTGTGTATTCCTTTTGCATTTCTCTGTAATTTTGAATCAGTGTTACCACAACGACTCCTGGCTATTTTATTGGACTATTAGTTTTGCTTACTGATTTGGACTGTGATTGTTTGGTGATTTTACGACGACATGGCTTGTATCTGGACTGGTTTTGTGTATCAAAATGCCGCGTGTTCAATATACGGCAGAACAATTAGCAAAAATGCACTTTATTTATGGTGAATGCAGAAGCAACGCAAATGCAGCTGCAGCCCTTTATAGGGAAAGGTACCCTAACGAGCGTCATCCGGATTACCGCGTATTCATCAGTGTCCACAGGTGTTATTCGGAAGGGAGAACACCTGGCAGTGGTGTTGGTGGTACGAGCAGTGGAAGAATAGCCAATATTAATTCAGAGGATATAGCTGTTACCGAAATTGAACGAGATCCGTCTACCTCTACTGGAGCTACTGCACGACGTACTGGAAACCCGAAGTAAACCATGCACCGCAAACGAAAAAAAAAATCCTAAATATCACATAAGACGCGTGCAAGCTCTTCAACCGAGAGATTACAACGCAAGATTGTTTTTTTGCCGTGAAATGCTTGCAAAAATAGAAGATCCAAAATTGTTTAAGAATATTCTGTGGAACGACGAGTTTACTCTAAAAACAACAGATACTACAACATGCACACAATACCAGTTCAAAATAAATTATTGGACAGGTATATTGAACGGGAAGATGTCTGGTCCATTTGAACTGCTCGGAAACTTATCTGGGCAAAGTTATTTGGAATTTTTACGCAACGATCTGCCATATTTAATGGAAGAGATGCCCGAGGAGGTAAGGGAATCCCATTGGTTCCAAAAAGATGGATGTCTTGCGCATTATTCCGCAAACGTCCGTGCGTACTTAGATGCAACGTATCCAAATAAATGGATTGGTCGTTTGGGTCCCATTTTGTCCACGTTCCCGGACTTAAATCCTCTAAATTTTTTCATTGGGGTTGTCTAAAAGAACAGGTGTACTCCAAACTAATATCAAATTTCGACGAATTACGCAGCCGTGTCCAGAGATCCGCTTCAAAAATAATTCAGCGACGCTACGCACGATTTCTCATTCATTAGAAGATGTCGTGCGTGTATCAGTGTCGATGGCAGGCAATTTGAACACTTATTGGAAGTTATTAAATTGAATAAAGGTTTATTTATGTGTAACTTAACGCTTTTATTAATATTACAATTTAAGTCAAGATATTTTTTTTAATTTCCTTCTGTAATCAAATTTACTGATTCTGCATCTTACATAGGGCACACTGAAAGTGCTGCGCTCCTGGCCGGTCATAAATGTTTGAATTTCGAATGTTATATTTTTCTTTTTTTTTAAACGAAAATATACGGAACATTGATCATTGATTTTAAAATATTGGTGAGAAATCACGTGTCAATTACTTTTTATCACAAGTTGAAGTTCGTCGTCCGTAACAAAAATGGAATTAATGCGAAAAGATTTAAGGGCGATGATTTTTATGATTTTAAAATCACTGACTCCGCAAGACTGCACTCTTCGTCTTCAAAATGCTTCTGGGAGGGAAGCACCTCATTTGAGCATCGTAAGGCGTTGGTATGCACAATTTGATCGTAGCCTTGTTTCTCTCTATGGTGAAATTCGTGAAAGTCGGCCCTCAACTGCGATCACTGAACAAAATGTGGCTACTGTCAGGCAACTAATTGAAGAAAACCGGTGTATCACCTATGAGGAAATTCGAGGACATTCGGGGATTGGTATAAGACAAATTCATAAAATCTTACATCAACATTTAAAAGTTAGAAAACATTGTTGACGCTGGCAACACATTCCTCATGAACTCACCCCAGAACAAAAACAGACTCCTGTTGATTGATGTAAAAAAATGTATTTAAAGTACGGTCACGGACGTCCAAATGCTGTTGTATGATATTGTGACAGGAGATGAAACATAGATATATTATTACATGCCTGATAGAAAGCAAGTCTTCTGTATGGGTGTTCGAAGGTGGCAGCAAACCAGCAAAATTGAGGCAGGCGAAAAACGTAGGCAAAAAATTATTGCGTTTTTTTTCTCCCGGACGGGTCCTGTCTTGGGTCCCACTTGAAGAATAAAAGACAGTTAATGCTGAGTGGTATGCCACCATTTGTTTGCCCAGTGTTTTTGAAAAAGTTAAGGAAAAACGACTAAGAAGTCGCATCCTATTGAACCATGACAATGCTTCGGCGCACACCGCCAACAAGACAGTCATTTTTGGCTTCTGAAAAGGTAGAGCTAGTGACCCATCGCGCACATAGCGGGACTATGTGCGCGATGGGTCACTTGCACCTTGCTCCTTACACTTGGCACCATGCGATTTCTTTATTTTGCCAAAAATTCAAGATTTGATGAGAGGTATGACATTTACGGGGCCGGAAGAGGTCATGATAGCTTTCAACCAGCACGTGAAAAACATGCCCTTAGACCGGAACTCATGCTTTCAAAAATGGCTTGACCGAATGAAAAACTGTTTAAAATGTAATGGAGAATACTTCGAAAAGCAGTAAATATATTACTTTACATGTAAATTGATTTATCAATGATTTACGCAAAACTTTCAGTGTACCCCACGTAATAGCAATAACTTCGTAATTACATAAGATATAATTAATGTATTATACCATTTTGTAAACTGTAGTAACTGCGCATATTTCTTAAATAGTTGGACACTTAAGTTTTCATACTTCTATTTCACGAAACACTCCTAAACTATGTCAAAATAATGTTTTATCACATTTTATGCTAAAAATTTAAGTTTATATATTTTTTTACAAAAAAGTACAACATGTACTCATACCATTAACTGCATTTCTATTAATATAGAATAACATAACACCAAAAACTTTTCAATTATTTTTGCCCTGGTGTAGGTATATTAATTTACAGTAGAGGCAAAAAAATCGTTTATTTTTTATAAAATTTCATATTTTGGGTACCATTTGTTTTTACTGTATTTTTTTTTTTTGAGCGCCTGATTGGTGTACTATTTATTAGGTGCTCCAGGATTATCCATTCTTGCTTTCTGGGACATCCTGTATATGGACAGCTTTTATCTAAATTCAGGAGCGTCTATTCAAAAGGTTATAATTGCACTCTAAATAAATTTAGGAAAACTAGAAAAAAATGTTTTAAAATTAGTTTTGAGGATTTTTTTTGTTAATTTTTCCTTTCAATAGTAGCATTTATAGTCACAATAGTTTTATTGCAAATTACTTAGCTGTAGCAATGCGTGGCGGGATAGCTAGTTCGATTATGAAATATATTTTATTTTAACGAAAGACATGCTGAAGACGTGTCAACAATTAAAATACATTGGTCCTGATTCTATTGTACACTCGACTAAACTAAAACCTGACTTTATTTCTTCATATGAAATCAACCTTGTCTTCTTCTTAACAAGGTCTATTTGTTACCGGCATCTATTTCTCAGCGCCACTAAATTTCACTAAAACCTGTCAACATATACTCAACTTTATTTTCACGCAGCGAGAGTCCCCATTTATTCAAAAGCCGTATAATTGCTTATTTAAAAAAACTTGTTCAAAACGAACTAAGATGACGTTATTTTAATCGACACCTACGAAGACGTTAAGTAAAAACACAGAGCAAAAGAGATGGCATTCAACGGATAGCGGCCCTCGCTACGTGGTATTAAAGTTTATTTAAGCGTAGCAGACTTTAGTCTACAAAAAAATTGTTTATTTCGATAGCGACATATGTAACCTACTTGTTTAAATTTGAAATAAGACCTTATTTCAAAGTGAACAAGGTTTACATTTTGTATGAAGAAAATTAAGTCAATTATAGTCAAGAGAGTAATACAACAGAATTGACACCAATGTCTTACATATTTTTAGTTCATTCCTTGCTCTACTCTGAGTATTTTTCTTTGTAATATGAAACTTGAAATCAACTTGATGACCACATACCTTAACACTTTCAAAGGTCAAGTCTCAACGACTAGCAGTAATATAAAAGCTTATGTCTATGTGTATATAATTGTAAATGTCTTAGTGCGTTTTCATTTTAAATAAACATCTGCTTGTTGTAATATTATCTACATATAAACAATAATGTTATACAAACTTATGCTCTTAAAAGCATTTTGCAGTAAATTTTAATTATAAAAAAGTTAAACTGGTTACCTTACGGAAAAAAAGGAATTAGATGTTCATAATGAATATCAATTTACAAAAGACTACAAGAGCAAATATATTCACTTTTCAGTGGAGAATAAAACTCTTCTGAGTAGCCACTGGCTTATTAAGTTAAATTTCTTAAAGTGATAAAATTGGAAAATGTTAAGATGTTTATGAAAACAGAGGGGACCGATATAAAAATACAGATTAACAAAACAGATTAATTAGGCTTTTGAGATTTGAATTAATGAATGATTTTCCAAAAAGCAAAATGAATTATTTCTTTGATTATACCATCTGGCAATCCTTGGTTTTCGAACTAAGTCAGTATAATCCAACAAGCGAGTTCACTCGCGCTAACGAAATCCTTTTCAATTTCTCTAACGCTTATCATTTTGGCGTAGCACTTCTTTGAGAAAATGATATTTAAGGAATACATGATGGCCAAAATATATAAATAATATATATTTTAGTTTATGTATAAGTAATATGAATATTAATATTTTTATGTAATATGTTTATGGTTTATATAGGTAAATATAGTATTCAGTATCTTTCTATTTATCTTAACATAACCTTGTATTAGTACACCACAAACTATCCTCAATTATATTTGACAATATCCGTATAAAGGTTGTCTGGAAGAAATGGCCGTGTGTGATAAGACCGCTGATTGTTATACCTTAACATTTGTAACTTGATTTGCACTATTTACTGCTTAAAAGTGTACAATAAAGAGAAATAAATAATACTTTATAATAAACTTTAAATGAAATTCAACGCATTGTCTAAAAAGCTAGTTTTTTGGACATTCAAACATAAAATATACTTGTATAATAAAAATATGTATAAGGTCAAATAAATATCCGACTGGAGAAAAAGTAGTAGCCATTAACGGCTTGACATTCTGAATGATTGCAAAAAAGTTAGATAACGATCTGACAGACCTAAAACGCACATAGATTTAGCTCAGAAGTTTAGAAAATGAAAGGACTGAGACAGGTCAGCATTAGATTTTACCTCGGAAACGTATCTAGCATACCCTCTTCATGAAAGCTTTCATGAAGAGGGTAACGTAATAAGGTTATACATTTGAGAGCTGAATTAAGTTCGTCGGGAAATTTTAATTTAAGGAGGTAATTCTAATGAAATTAATTCGAAATTTGAATATACCGAATGATGAATATACAAAAATCCACTGAGTGTATCTGGCTGAAGATTATAAACATAAAAATTATGATACTACATCTGCTACAACTTCTATGGGAAAATATCTACATTGAAGTACAATAAGTACATATTTATATTTCCAAAATTTTCAACATCCAATATTAAATAGACTAACTCTTTATTCGTGCTCCAAAGTTTCACAAATCCCCAAAAGGCTTTTAATATATACTAGAAACGAGCTACACTACGGGATTACGACAGTTAACAGGGACTTACGGGCGATTCCGCCCGATATATAAAAATCTAAAAAGAGAGTACGAAATGTCAGTAACTTGCCAACTGAAATATATTGACCATACATATTGGATGTAGAAATTTTGTGTTAAACTCTCTGAACAAAATATTTTTTATTTTCCTTTTTTCCTCACTATTACTAACATATCTAAACCTTTTAACAATTGATAAGGACGCCCTTTGTTAGAAGAAACTATAGGTTTTTGAATATCAAGTTTTAAATTCCATTTAGCATATTCGGATTCGTCTACAGGTTTTCAAATGGGTCATCCACTCCACGACAAATAGTCTTTAATGGATTTGAGAGTCGTTAGCAAATATATCAAGATAGTGTGCACAATACACGTGATTGGCGCGCACACAAATGTATCTGACTGAAATCGTCTACGCAACGACCTCTAGACATCTCAGGTGACTACGGGCATATTGTACATGAAAAATTCGTCATATTACGGTACGGCAACGACTGTAATTGCCATTTAACGGCACAAAAAGCTACAAGAACCTATCGCCGGTAGCGTTAACGTTTGAATTGATGATGTTTTTGGAAAGGTCGACTCGGTGGTGTGTACACGGTTAACTTTAAATGTTTGGTTGTATCGCATGTTTAATGTATTCTGTTACTTACAATAATGAAGCACTTATAAATACCACTCTTTAGTTAGTTGTTGAGCGTAATAAAAGCGGGTAGCGCGTAGTACTGCCCGCTTTGCGCGACGTCGACTGGCAGGCTGGGCTGTTCGGAGGCTGCGCGAACCAACCGCCCCCCGCCTTCATTCACTCACACACCACTGTCGAGGCCCAGCTCAAAACAGCCGGACTTTTAATGCGGCATGTGCTCTTTTCACACAAAACAGGGGTCTAATTCGTGTCAGCATTAGAGATTCAAGATCAGCTGCAAAAAATATATTATATCGCTGGATCTAAACGACATTGCGGACGAATCAGTTTGAATAATAAATCGCAGCGAAACCAAAGACCAGCGTTTTATAAAATAGACATAAGTTTTTAATTCAAGTATTGACATTAAGAACAGTTCAGGCGTTAATAATAATAATTAAATTCTTCTTTATTGGTTAAATTTATTTACCGCCGCCACGCCTTTTACAGAAGGAGAGATCTTGCTGGTAGTTACACAAAGACAAGCTATCTCCTGCTCTCGCTACATCATGAAGGTGTTAATAAGACCTTAAATTTCATATTCATTAAAATTTATTCTAAACGTAGTTAACTTAATTAGCAAACAGCGGAATCTGTCATTCAACAACAAATTTTCTCGTACGTTTTTATATTAGTTAATTGCCGAAACTTAATTTCAAAATCAACGGACAAAATCGTTTTTAAAAACCTTATTCAAAAGAAGAAAAGAATCATTTTTAGAAGTCTTATTCAAGATAACATCTGTTCAAAGCATATCTGGGATATATTCTGAATTATTTATAAATTTCAGTATTTTCGTAAAATTCTCATTTGTAAACCAGGTTTACAACAAATCTAGCACACCTTTTAATAGCCTATCATCATGGCTACTTTTCTTTTACGAATGTAGTAATAACACTCATTCTAACGACCTTCAAATATTATATACTATATTGTAAAATTTATATTGAATGCAAACTTAAAAAATATAACAAGAAAATACTCTGTCAGGAAACAATAAAACTTCAACAGCCTACAGAAGGGCTGGAAAATATTCCGTCATTCAAGGAGAAAATATTTTGAATAAACAAAAGAAAAATTACAATCAGTCGTCATCGACTGTAATTTTTTCTTTTAAGTCATAGAAATGTAGAATTGCTAGGTTTTTTAAATCAAATTTTGAATACTATGCTCGACGTTCGGGGATCACTGCGAAAGGGTGTGAAGTTGGAAATAATTCAATTTTAGGGTCAATCATACGGACTGGCACTCTAACCAACACCCCGATTTACTCATAAATAAAACAACAAAGCGACGACGCCATACGCCACGTCGTTATGACTAAAATGGAGATTTTAGTGGGATCGGATCAGAAGCCCGTTCGGATGCTCAATCCTAACCAATGAGGGATGAATTGTATTTCTTGTGGAATATCTTATGGTTCATGTTATATATGTCGTGAAGTTCCCTTGGTTTTAACTGGCAATGAATATTGAAATGTCATATTACTACGATAAATTATAAACAAGTACCTACATGGCTACTGAGAAGAGTTTAATTCTCCACTGAAAAGTGAATATATTTGCTCTTAATAGTCTCTTGTAAATTGATTTTCATTATGGACATCTAATTCCCTTTCTTCCATAAGGTAGTCAGTTTAATTTGTTAATAATAAAAATTTACTGCAAAATGCTTTTAAGAGCATAAGGTTTGTATGACATTAATGTTTTTATGTAGACTAGCGACCCCGGCTTCGCACGGGTACAAATTATACACCAAAACCTTCCTCATGTATAACTCTGTCTATTAGTGAAAACCGCATGAAAATCCGTTCAGTAGTTTTTCAGTTTATCGCGAACAGACAGACGCGACGGGGGACTTTGTTTTATAATATGTAGTGATAATATTACAACAACATATGCTATGTTTAGAAAACGCGAAATAGACATTTACAATAATATACACATAAGCTTTTATATTACTGCTAGTCGTCGATACTTGACATTTGAAGGTGTTAAGGTATGTGGTCATCAAGTTCATTTCAAGTTACATATTGCAATGAACATTACTATGAGTAGAGCAAGAAATGAACTGAAAATATGTAAGATATTTTATTTTAATTGGTAACACGCCTTTGAGCAATTTGAGCAAACTGCACCCATTTTGCAAAATTTTATTAAAATCGGTTTATTACTTTAGGAGTTCATCGCAAACAAACAACGTGACACGAAATTTTTATATATATACTAGCTAGTAAGTACTTAGCTTGAGTCATCCCAAAGTTGATTGCAGTACTCCATGCAAGATCGATCTTGATAAGTTAGTACTCTCCTAATTTGCAAAAAGAAAATTGTGACTATAAATTGATATAAAAACTATCCTATCTCTCAAATTGGAGCAAACTGCACATAATATGCAACATTTTATTAAAACTAGTTATTTAGGATTTCATCACGGACAAACAACGCGAAACGATGTTTTTATATATAAACATACGTTATTCCACTTATTTAATTATGGATATGTTCTAACAAAGCCAATTTGTTTTGATGCAGCCCGCTTAATTACCACAAACATTTCTGTGCCCGTTTTCATTCCAAATATCATTCATCACTGTGGTCTTTAGTTTTGCCTCGATTAATCATCTTAACAAAATACTGCGATAGAAATAATGTAATAAAAATAATGAGACGCGATTACACCTTTTGAACCTACGAATCACTGCTTTTGATTTTGGTTTACAGTTGATCGAGAACACGTAATAAGAGAAAACGGTGTGAGTTTTCTCTTATTACGTGTTCTCGATCAACTTGATTAAATAAAATGAAACATTACCCAGTTTTAGATTTTTTTGTTTTATGCCAGTGACTGCTAGAATTTATACCTTTCTAACACAATTTATAATTCAATAAATCACCCGATTCAGATAATATAATGCCCGTTACAAACCTTTGATGCAAACACGCGGTATGCTAAAGATTAAAAAATACTTATGACACACACGAACCATTCTTGAACAATTTATACCACTTGTCGGCTGGAACTACAAGAGAAGAACTATTTACCCTTGTTGCTTTTGTTTCATCTATTTTACTTGCAACGTCGTTAGAAGTGTGTCTTTTCAGATTTAAGCTACATTCGGAGATAGATAAATGATGATATTAAATACCTGAATCACATTACAAAACCTTTTGTTTGATTCCAAGACCACAAACGCGGAATAGGATTAAAAGGGGCAAGCTTACCTTGACCCAGATATCGCGGAGAATACGCGGTTGAACCGTGATGCGCTTGTTTCTTTGGACGAGGTCAGAATTTGAAAGTCGACTATCTGTAGTGTTTTATACAGTTAAAATGCCCATTATTCAAAATGTTTCTTTTACAACGAATAAGCTATTGTGACTCACAGTCCGTTGCAAGGCTCTCTAAACTTGGCAGCACTTTACCGGAATATATAAACAAATATAAAGTAAGAAGATGGCATACACCGCTCAATATACTGATTGACGCCCTTTAATATTTCGTTATATAGAAGTACGCAGGCGGTTTCCTGTCACTCGCATGATGAGACTAATTTAGTTGGCTCCTCCAAGCAATAAAGTACCCAATGCACGGAATGTCGTAAGATATTTCGCCGCTTCACTGTCACGAAATAAAGAAAAAAATAATATTCCATTTCTGGTAAAACACACAAGCTGATGAGCTGAAAAAGAAATGTAAGGGCGTATACTAACGGAAAAGGGACATTTATTTTAATGCAAAATACTCTGCGCGGTGGAAAACGTCATATTAATATTCATGGTGCCCTTGGAGCCTTCCTGTGTGTCGTATTTATAATCTTTGAGCTAACAGCCCAGAAAGTTAGTGTTTTAACTTTTAATATCGATTGTTAAGTCGTAATTTTTTTTTATTTTCAGTGTGAGAAAATTAACCCGTATTATTGTAAACGCCGCTATTAATTTGATGTGAAAGAGTGTCCTTGAGAGTTTCTTGTCTGTTCTTCTCCACAGGATCTACGTACTGGAATAGGCAACTAGTTTCACGACTGACTTAGTCTGACTGACTACTAATCCTGACAATTCAAAAATACCTATAATGGGTTCAATTGAAATGAATGATTTTGATTTGATTTGATGTTTGGTTTGTACCACATTCGCTGTGTATAAAAGAATACGCACTTAATTTATGTATAAACGTTTAATGATTGAGTTAGTATTTCCGCAAATGTAATATACTTAAGTTGCTACCCTTTTAAATAAAACTATCAAGTTAGCTATCAAGAAGAAAATCCATAACGTTTTCGGTGATATTTATCTAATTACTAAGAACTCTTAAAATACTTAAAAATATATTTTTTAGTATTTTCAAGATTTCCCTAGCTTCCGATAAATGAAGGATACCTATTAAATTAATTATTTAGTCATTCAGGAATAGGTAAGTACTGCTGCTATTATAAACATGAGCATTACTTAATTGTAAGATGTTTTTGTTAGATTTTTTACTTAATTATTGTTTTCAAGATCATTTTTATTATATATAACGGTATTCTGCTTGAGATGTAACATTTAGTTAATACTTATGCGTAGCATCATCATAGCAAACCACTTTTTCATTTAGTGCATGAATTCTGTCATAGGAACCATAGGTAGCATGTATGTGCACTTATATTGCCTTCTGTGTTTTGAAACATGCACGCATAGAAACCTCATAATGTTGATCTATGAATTAAGTGCTGATGGTGCGCTATTGTGTGACACAGTCAAAAGTGAAGTTACTTCATGAAAATAAGTACGTACGACTCTATTGCAGTAACTTTTAAGTGCGGTCCTATATCTATGTTAATTCTAAAAATATATACAAGTTAAGCCAAACAAAACAATTGCCTTTTTAATTAGCTGCTATTTATTTCCATTTTTATGCTTACACTCTTAGTAGGCAGAACATCAGATAACTAAGTTGTTTGCATTTGTAAATTATAAAAAATATATAACGACACAAAACACTAAAATACATAACGATACAAAACTAATGAGCATTAAATAAACATACACATATAACAACTGTATATTAGTGCGAAAAATACTTAACGAAAACATACATACACAAATAAAATTGCTAATGATATATATTTACTCAAATCCCGCACCAACTACGGGAAAAAAGCATTATGTACAAAGGGGTACAAATTTACAATAAGTTACCTAAACCCATAAAAGAGGCAAAGAACACACACATATTCAAAAAATTACTGAAACTACATGTAAAAAAATAATTCAAATATAAGTATTTATTAAATAAAATAAAACAGTTAAGGAGTAAATAACATACATATATACAAAATAATCACATTAAAACATTGAACAAACATACAAAACTTAAAATCGATCTATGACGACGCCATCGAACGTTGTTGCTAGTTGCCACATCTATGCTTGCTCCGTGTATCGTGCAGTACGCAGAGCGCGGTCATTATTAATAAGTTGAGCCAAGATTATTGTAAGTTACCCACCAATAACAAATATTTTTCTATTAGTACTAGACTTGATTTGTATTCATTAGTTAGTAATTTAAAAACACTGTTGTCGCCGAACAAATATTGTGTAGTTACATTATGTGTAATTGTGAGAAATGTGTAATTGTGTCTTTATGAGAAATAAAGTTACCTTAAACCTGATTATTTTAGTTATTTAAGCAAGCAAGAAATTAAATTAATATAACAGTGCTCCACTGTTATGTTAATTTAATAAAAAAAGAAAATTTGATATTGTCCAAAACAAATTATTTGTATGCGTCCAGTATATATATTACTAAACCTTACTAAGCCTTTTTTATTGTTAGCTGTGAACTTCACAATTATGATTGATCTTGTTATTTGGCAGAAACTTTCTTCAACCCTGACTTTATTTTTCTTGTTTTAAATACTAGTGAGTAGTCGATACGATATGAAATTTGTATATTCTTTGTTCCCTAAATAAGTAATATCCCTGTATCACCGGCTCTTTAATAAAAGGTCAGCAACCAGGACTGCAATCATGTCGGTAGTTTACTAGACGGGATCTGAATTCAGATAATCGCGGTTACACATCCTACTATTTAGTAAAAGGATGTCCCACGATCCACTTTTATCCATTCTTAAGAAATCTTGCGTCTCCAACGTTTGTAGAGTGCCCTTGCCACCTTCTAACCGCAAGGGCTGCATTAATTATTTAGGGTTTCCTACACATTTTCCTGCTAGGTAAAATTAAGATGCTACATCTGTTTTGGTGACAGAAGCAATAAAAGCTGCTAACACTTCATTAATATAAGTAACTATGTGGAATAATCTGCTTTATAGTACTGTTAGAACTGCTCACTTTGTGCAAATAACTGTGCTTTACGGGACATAACTTATATTAGATGATGATAGATATGTGTGTAAGTTCAAATCGAACTTTAATAACTAATTAATTTGTTACTTTAGAAGTCGTTCGTGAGGACTGAGTAGAATTGTATTCTTTACTTTGACTTTATTAGCTTTACTAGAGTCTGACAAACGAAACTGTTTTTTTTTTTAAATTTTTTTTTGGTATTTGGAGAATTAAATCTATTTTTTTATAAAAATACTTTGTAATAAAACATGACAAAATGATTAATTATGACCACCTCAGATATTAAACGTCCGCTGGCCCGAGACTAAACCTTCTAACATAAAAACATTTGCATCAGCAAAGAGAAACACTTTTTAATGTACCTTCCGCTGTTGATTTAGCAACCTTTAAAATTTCGCTTAAGAATCCTCGCTCGCATACGTGCGTTGGGTTCCACAAACGATATTGGCTGTACGACCACCAAGTTACTCCATAAAAATGGAATATCAAATGAAAATTTCTTTCCGTTTGCCGCTTTACTGCGGTCAATTCCGACGTCGCTGCAATTTACATTTTTTTGTTTTGATACCATTAGCCTAATACCTGAGTTCGTTAAATTTTATTATTTTTTGTTCTGTACTATATTAAAACGTCGCAGGTTATGGAACAATAACAGGGTTATAAACCTGCTTTTTAGGATTTTCACTCTAAACCTGTACTTTTCTTATAAATTAGTTAAAAGAAGTTAAAACCACTTAGTGCTAGTAATAATAATTTACTTTGACAACAGATCACTAGTTACTGTATCATAAAATTGGAAGGAAACCTACAAATTCCAGTGGTCGATGGAGTTGGCTACGACAAATGGAAGTTTCTAGAGATGAAAAACTATTACGAAGTCATTGAAAATGCGAGCAGACCCACGAAGATTGAAGTGAAGAGAGCGAAAAACTACATAGGGAATAGTGTATTGATGATGATGATCCCTGACAAAGAAAAGTCTGTCGACCATGTTAAAACATAATAACTCCTTGAATTCAAGAAAAAAAAAAAGCCCTGTTCCAGTCACAGTATTTCCACACTAAGAAAACTGAGAAGGAGACAACTTGTTATAGATGTGGCAATGTGGGCCATTACTTGAACTATCGCCCTGTTGCTCAAGAAGGTCTAAGATGGAGAGAAAATTACAACTGGAGAGAAAGAGTAACAGGTACTGGCGTGGCCGTCACCAACCAAGAGATTATAGTGGACGTGGAAGATGAAGGAGTCATGGCAGCATAACAGCATGCACCATGATCACGTAAACTAATTCTTAGTGCAAATGATGTCATCAATGCGAGTAAAAAAATTATAATAAAATGAGTGATGAAGAAATCACATGGCTCTTGGACAGTGGTTGCTCGGACCACATCATCAACTCAAACAAGAATTTTTGTGAGTACATAACTATAGATCCAATTGATATTAAAGTAGATTTTTTTAAGTTGAACAAATTAAGTAATATTTGGATGTATTTAAATTTCAATGGTTAAAAACTATAATTAACAATGTCTACTATGTACTTACAAACAAGTATTATAAACTAGTATCCAAGTATTGGATCCGAAAGAATTTGAGACACAAATAGAAATCCACCTTAAATTAGAGACTGGAGAAAAAGTCGAAGAAACGTTAAAATACAGAAATTAAATAGGAACCTTACTTTATATAGCAAGTGGTACACGCCCAGATGTTTCTTAAACTGAACTGAACTATTTTGAGTCGTTCCCAGAACAGTCACAATGGTATCCATTATAAATATGCTCTGTGCGTACTGAATTACTTATCTCATACAATATCACTGAAATTAATTTACACAAAATTATAAAAGCAAGTTATGAAAAAATAATGGATGCTTTGCAGACAGAAAGTCTACAATAGAAATTCTTGTAAGGGTGTTCGGAAATGTCGTACTCAGGAAATCACAAAAACATAAAAATGTCTCGAGAGTATCGACCCATGCTGAGTATTATGCTTTAGCTGATTATGATGAAGAGATGTTACCTGTAAAAGGAGTGCTAAGTTATTTACGACCGTGTAGAAATGTATGAAGATAATACTGGTGCCATTGCATTAGCTAAATATTGTAAATTTTATAAAAGTTCTAAACATATTGATACCAGCCACCACTTTTTTTGCATGATATTGAAAAGAAGGGTGTAATTAATGTTGCATAAGTTAAAACTGAGAATCAAAGTGCAGATATACTTACTATTTTTTTTGGGGTAGTAGGTTTGTGCCAAACGAGCAAACGTTTCGCCTGATGGTAAGTGACTACCGCCGTCCATGAACACTTGCAACTCAAGAGTCACAAGTGCAATGTCGGCCTTTAAGGTGAGAGTAGCGGAAGGATGGGAGTAGAGAAAGCGAGTAACCTCACTCACTCGGCGCAACACAACGCAAGTATTGCTTCACGGCGGGTTTTCTGTAAGGCCGTGGTATCAATGACTCTCCCACTTGAAAATATATTTATTTAAAATAAAATTTAAGAAATTTAGGAACCTATTAGCCGTAAAATAACATTAAATGAGAGTTAAAATGTAGAGTCACAGAATACATAATAGTACAGGTACATAAGTCCCACTCCGCCAAATCATTTAAATAAATAGCTACTCTTGTTTCGACACAATAAAGTCGCAATTTAGGTAGCACAGCGCTAATTATCTACAGCTATATTCACATAGAAGTTGCCTTTCTTTCTATCGTGTAACTCTTATCTGTTCGGACGACGCCTCGAGGTTAGGGTTGGCTTTTTTAAAGAATTAATTAATCTGAATATTTAATTCACAGTCAGTTATGTGCCTATTACTCTATTTTTGTGAACAAATAAACTTGCGCTAGGTATTAATAGCTCGATAGTCTAGATACGATCGGATAGCGCGCGAGTGAGTATCAAACTAACATGCAGTAAGGCGCGCGGCAGCCCACTGAATTTTGGCACGTTCAGTCGACCTCGTCGTGTACTTGTAGCCTTATACCTACTCTGTGGAGTGGACCTGGCCTGATAGAGTTAAGAAGTATTGTTTTTTTTAATTGTTTTAACAATCTGTACCAACATGTAAGAAAAATAAAAATTAATTTGTATTAAAAATAAAATGAAAGTGTGTTGGGAACATGTTTTGATTTTATTTAATGTATATGTCACCTGTCGTTGTTTTTTTTCGGGTTATTCGACCATAAGTGTTGTAAGAGAAAATTGGTTTGTGTAAAAGAGTACACATGTATTATGTATGTGAAAGGTTGTTTAATTAGCTACAACCACTTTTAAAACTATCCATTCCCAATTTAAAATTCATTTACATCCACAATTTTATTAATGTATTTATGGTTAATTTGAAAAAAAAATTGATATTAAGTAGAGAACGCCTGGTGATAAAATTTCGACCATAAGTCATTCAGTTTGAAATTTTTGGTTCACTACAATGGCCAGTATAACTTAAACTGTCGTTATATAGACTTACGTAACATGACAGGTCAACCTATAATGGACGCTTGTAGCTTGTTGTTGCCGTTTTGACGTCATTTTTATATTTGTGACATATTTCTACTGTTAAAAATAGCTAGCTTAGCTTTCTGCATTTCTTTTATAATTACATAAACTTCAAGTGTTCCAAATTTCACGTTCATTTCGCGATATTATCTTAAAAATCCATGGATACAATGAATTTTCTTCACGTATTAATGTATAGATATTAAAAATTAAAAAGTTATCCTTTGCAATCCCACTAATATTATAAATGTGAAAGTTTAGATGGATAGATGGATGGATAGATGTATGGATGTTTGTTACTCTTTCAACCAAAAACCACTGAACCGACTACGATGAAACTTGGTATGTAGATAGCTGGAGACCTAGATTAACGCATGGGCTACTTTTTATCCCGATATTCCCACGGGATCGGGACTTACGCGGGTGAAACCGCGGGGCGCTGCTACTATTAGATAAAATCAAATCCCTATCCAGTGTCTTAAGTACATAGATCCTTTACATTTATAAATCGATGCTTTTTTTAAATGACTAACCGATAGTAGAATTCGTGCTTCTATTAACACAATAAAATAAGTTATACATTTGTCAAACATATGATATTGGTCAGATATAAACTGCTACTAAAAGGCCAGCGTATAGTTATAAACATTCGACTTAAAAGATCTCTTCCAGGAAACGATCCGGGAAATTAAACCGAGTGTGTCTTTTTTCCGAGATACTGTAACTATAGAATATATCATGTCGATCATTTGTGATACAAAGTTATCATTTCTGCTATTTTAGTTTTTGTAGTCTTAAATTACCTATTATTTTTTGAAACAATAATTAAAATTTCCAAATGATAAAAAGTCTTACGTCTCATATACTTCAGCATTTTTGATATAAAGTGAGAATATATGACTCGAACATGAACCTTAGAATACATTGTTTTTTTATAAGACAAAATTATAGCAGGAAGACGAGAAAAAACGTTTACCTACATATATTTCGAAAGTCCCTTACATAAAACACTCGTCGACGTCTAAGAAGTCTTTCCCTGATCGTATACATTTCACACCGTGCTTTTGTGGCCTTGTGGCTTGTCTCCGGCACTCGCAACCCTCATCAGTTTCCGAGGGAAGTGTCACTGTACGTCTCGACACTTGGTGTATGTAAGTGAATAGCACTGGCGAATATAGTATACGATAACAATATAGTTAAACGTAAGAAAAGCAGCTCCAAATATGGCAGAAATAAATGTCCTTGATTATTAAAAACATTATATTTTATGTCCAACTCCTGCCTTTTAACTCTGGTAAGAACTCTTTATTTTCCTGAGCATATTTTCTTACGCGAACTTGGTTTTAATACCTAATATAGAATGTATTTGGCAATGATTCAAATCGTCTCTCAATAAATTAAAGGTTTAAGATAGTATCAGAAGAATATTGCTCTATTACAAATTCTCTTCTATTCGGTTTGTAGTCGTAGAATCTGTAACCTTGGAATGTGTAAAATGTACAGGTAACAATGACAATATCTATATAAAGGTTTACTAATAATAGATATTTAAATATCGTCATCTAGAGATAGGTACAACACAATGCAATCTTCAATACCCTTAAATCATGTTTTAAATTACAGGTCATGCTATTCGAAATATTGTTTATAAATACCTACTTACACATTGCAATCCGTGAATATTTACATTTGTGTAAATTTAGTAATTCTTTTATATAAAATGCAGACATATTTATTGTCTCAGCTTAATACGATCGAGAAATAAGTAATGTGTTATAGAAATTATTTAAATGAATTTCAACTTCTCGGTTATGTGAATGAGACTTTAAAAACATATAGGTACCCCCTTGGATACATTTTGAGAAAATGTATAAAAATAGATATAAAACAATACGTAGGAATTCAATATACACAGGTAAGAGATCAAAATAATTGAATTTAAATGGATACACCGAGAAAACAAATCACTAATTCCATTCTGACCGAAAACAACAAACTAAGAAGTAATTTATTCAAGCCTCAACTTCGGGTTTGGATAATCTAACCCTAAACTAATAGGTGGCACCGGTGATGCATACATAATAACATTCGTTAATCAATTATTCCAAGCGCAACAAACTTCCAAGACCATAATTGAATGTTCATGATTATATTAAACTGCACTGCGCTGAACTCAAGTGTCTGTTTCATATATTAAGTCAAATTAGCATGGGCTCGACGAGATGTTAGTGTTTAAACAATGCACAACACAAAACACGCATTACTTAATCATTTAATATTTTTTTAAATAGTTTTAGTCACTGTGTCGATTAAGCAGCAATGTATATTATGAGTAGCCTCAATAAGTCTGATCCAGACTTACCTGGTGTAATTTTTAAAAATATTATTTACAATAAATAACTTTTTATGACCTATATTGTCATTATCACCGTACCTTTCGGGAAGTGTGGAGCGGTAAATGGTGGCTAGTGTGTACTCTCTATATATATGTATCTCTGTATATACAGAAAAGAGAACGCGCCTAATATCAGCAAAGAGTACGCTAACCGCAGCAATCACTGCATGATGAACTCTGTGGCGTGTGCAGTACAATTTACTGCACCCTGTGGCGTGTACAATTTAGGAGTACGTTGTCAACTGACACGCCTGATTAACTATATATTTAATAAACTTCAATATACGTTTAAATGGGCTGTAAGCCTGTAACCACGACACATGTAACATTGTCGATACATCAGACAGTTGGTATGTATATACCCAAAACATTGCAATAATTCCCGTAAACATATAAATTGTTTTATCAATTAACGCAAAAGTTTAAGGGCTTATTCCAATACTGACTATCTATTGATGCTCTAAAATATTTGGAGGTGAGGCTGTAGAAGGTTCGTTTCGAAATTTATAAATGTGAAAATCATTTTGTTACGAGGTCGGGGTTAGGTACTGGCACTCCTTTCGAGGTTTTAGTGACTAGGGCGGGGTGTCTGCCCCTATGCTAATCTCTAGCTCAGTCAATAATGCTCTACTAACGACATTAAAAGGACCATTTTTTTAAATTTATTCTCGTGAATTCAAGCGATAAAGTAAACTTATATCAATATTAAAGTTTATTTTAACATACATAAGGTCACACCAAGTGCAATTTATTAACATAAGGTACAAAAAAACAATTGTTTTATTGTGTCACAACTCTGTCACTTCTGTATCCCAAAAATACCAAAAAATAAACAAAGGTTTTCAGAAGAAACTATGTAATATAGTAATATCGCCATCAGGTAATTTGTGTATTCAAGAAGTAACAGAGTTGTTTAAGTGGTAATTTAATATTTGTTAAACTTCAAAACATCTTGCGGTTCACAATATTTTATTAGATAAAAGACTGTAATTAATATTAATCCCAAAATATTTGCGTCTGACTTGTTTAATTTCATAATAAAAAGCTAAAACGGAATGGTAACAGAGATGTATTCTTTAAACCCGATGCACTAAATCTTGTATAAATCCTAAACGATTAGTTATTTGTAAAAGTTATGCCGTTTTAAAAGGCACGGACGAAAGAAAAAGTTGTATATAATTTTTTTTTCATATTTTAATCGTTTGAAGTTACGTTTATCTGCACAACCCTGATCCTATGATTTAACCTTTGACCGGACTTGTAAAAGGACAGCCTATTTTAGACATAGTATATCGTTGGACCTATTAAATGACTTAGCCGAGTTGTTCATCATTAATATTTACGAAGAATAAGTGAACTAGCTCCACGTTTTTCCATGTTAAAAAAATGGTTGGGTAATAACTTGAACCTTACCTTTGAACCCAGCGACAAACCTTTTTGTGGGGTAACTGACAATTGGAGTATTAGGCGAGCTAAATTAGTAAGAGATGATATTTTGCCATTTATAAATACGAACTTTAAAAATGCTAACTTGAGTTTTTACACCAATAATTGTTTTAAACTTCATAGCTTTGTTAATATACTCAATCTAATACAAATCGTTTAAATTCACCTAAACAATAATTCACTTTTTACTGTAAGGTCCGCTTTTAGTAAAAAGTGACAAAAAGTGATGAACATTAAATTTCCAATGTAACCTCCATTTTTTTGTAGCTATGTTTAACGGCCACTTACAGTAATCGAAAACCATTCCACATATTGGATTTGATTACGAAACCCATCGCTCTTGTTTTAAAACGCAAATTCAATATTCATTCTTTTGTGAGTGGTTGGTGCAAACATATTTATAGTATCTGAAAAGAGTATTTAATAATACCAGGCAATAGTTATTGTCAGTCATCAATTTCACAAAATTTATTAAACAATCTACATATGGGTTTACAATTTTGAACAAAAAATATTTAAATTTAAAAAAGTCCACCCCGATCCCCACCCAGCGCAAAGCTGCTCATAACACAGGCCGCGTTTCCCCGCTGTACGGCAATGGACAACCTTTGCGCCAAGTAAGACCCGGAGCGACTGTCAAATCCCCGCTCTCTGAGGCGACGGCCGATCTCTCTGATGAACGCAAGGGCATCAGACCCCCAACATCCCGACGTCTCGAACGCTAGCGGTACAAACAAATAATTTTCACCCAGGGGGGCATATTTCTCCCGCTTTCTCGCAGCTGCACTCTCAGCGGCAGCCCCAGCCGTCCGTGTTGTGTGAGTCAAATGAGAGACCGCGAAAGTATTGACACACGTAGCATCCCACACCAAACTCCTCCCTCTCTGCCATGGAACCAGCGTCAAACCATCCGGTCTTTTGCCATCGGAGCGACTGAGACCTGGTGGCTCCAAGACGCATGGGACATTTGCCGAGACCAAGGCCCTCCGGACAATGTCGTTTAGGGCGTGGTGTCGAGGAAATCTCCCCGAGCATCGACCGCAACTCAACGCATGATGACCGTTGGCCCCTACCATGGACCCGCAAATGCATAGGTGTGGTTGACAAACATCGCAACCCAGGCGGAGAGCCACCGCCACTCGCAAAGAGTCACTGTCGAGGAGAGTTCCAAAGTAGGGGGAAGGCAAAGCCTGCAACCACGCTCCAGACTCCACCCTCGACACCGCTCTGAGTCTGGCCAGATCCGCTCCCCCAGCCGCACTGACAAGTTGTTCGAGCTCAGACTTGTATCCCACTTCGTCCCAAGCACGCTGCCTTTCTGAAGATTCAGGGAGGGGTGCATTCGGAAAGAGCGTCTTCCATTCCACTACTCCCTCAACAGCAAAAGGTATGATAGCCCTGCCTCCATCAAGTGATAAAATTTTAGAGACCAGACCAACAACCCCATACGCCGATGCGAGAAAAGCAGGCAGACACACATCCCTCACTCGTCGCACACCCAGACCACCAGACCGTACAGGCAAAGAGGCTTGGCTCCACTGGGTATCATTCAACGACACATTCAAAATGCTTTCCACCGTACACTTCAAGGAGCTATCAAAGGAAGATACATCTTGAGGGAACAACCAGACAGGAGCCGTCCTTAAAAGATAGGTAATCTTCGGGACCGCAAAACACATTCTCAGCAGAACCAGGGCTACGTGCGCAGAGACGTTAGTGAGACGGTTCTGAGCTAGTAAAAGGAGACGTCTCCCGACTTCAATAGCCTCGGGAACTGCCTCAGGAAAAATAGGTGAACCCAGAAGATTAAAAGTTTCACGAGACAGCTCCCTGAGGCCAGGTAGAATGGAAGAGAAAAGAGAGAAATTATTAGAGGGGTCGGCTCCGCATTGAAAAAACTCGCACTTATCTGTGTTAATCTCCAAACCTAGGTCTTTAAAGAGGGGAAGCAAAGTAAGGATATCTTCCCTCACATCTTCTGGCTTTCCCCCGATAGTACCATCGTCTAAGTACCATATATTAAGGGGAGATTTTAGAGACAAGATTGCCTTGTGGATCGCAAGGCTGAAAGTAAGCGGTCCAAGTGGATCTCCCTGCTGTGCGCCAACCTGGGAAAGTATTAACGAATTCTCGAAGAAGAGGTTAGAAGGGAACTGATAAACCTGGTGAAGAAATGGATAAAGAGAAGGAATGTTTCTACTGACCTCATCCAGGAGTACGTCTCTTTCCACTGAGTTGAACGCGTTCTTTAAGTCCAATTTTATTACAACACATTCTGCGTTCCCCGGCTCTGTAACAAATGTACGTGTTGCGTGTATTGCTGCTTCACAGCCCATTTGGGTTCCGAAACCCAACTGGTGCGGCTGGAGGCATTCGGCCATATCCTCTCTGACAGCACGACACCCCAGCTTAGCTACCAAACGACGGAAGATACTCCCTACTGCAATTGGTCTAATACCCCCATCTTTTTTTGACAGCGCGCACAGACTCGCTCCGTACATGTATGGACAAACTTCCGGATTTAATTGCCCACCAAGAAGAAAGTTACACAAGGCAACCAGAGATTCAAGTAAACGCTGCCCGTTGTCCCCTGCAGAATTTGAGGTCAGCTCTTTTAAATGAACTGGACGAATACCATCCAAACCACCCGCCGAACCATTATGAAAACTGCCCAGTGCCTGGACTACGTCTTCCTTTTTAACTTTTAAGATTGGAGTGGAACGGTCCGGCGCCAGAGGAAAAGCTAGTGGACGTGATGGGGATGGATGCTTGGACCTCAAAGAAGCTAGAGTTTCGGGACCAGGCGGTGCTATTATATCATCAGACATCAACAAGCGCACAGCCCCCCTCACGTCCCCCTCAAACACCCTTGACTCGATCATCTTTTGGACTGAGGACGCTCTATAGGACACATCCATCTCGACATCATCGGGTACGCAACAGGATGTTAAATTGGCCTTCACCTTGGACGTAAGGTTACCGAAGCCCTCCATAAGTGGCACTTTTAGTGCAGTATACGAAAATGTAAGCAGTGTACACCAATCTGTTGTTTCATTGGTCTCGATACATCTGCTTACAATGTCGCACAATCTACCAGCAGCGATGTTCCTCGCCCCCTTAGGCACATGCCTTAGCACCCTAACAGATTTCCTGAGTGACCCCAGACCATCAAGGACATTGTTCGGCGACCGTGAAACCTGAGATGGTGCACCTATACCATCATCGTCGGGTTGCAGGGACTGCTGCGCGAAAGTGGGACCGGCAGGGGGACGAGCCACTTCCTTATGTTTATGCCCAATGTGAATTTTAAGCCCATGTGAGCTAAACGTACGCGCCGAGTTAGGGCAATAAGGGCACGTTACCCTTACGTAGGGGGAACTCATATTTTACCAATAAAAATATTAATAAAAAGAAAAAAAAAATGAAGTACAAAAATCACGATGACAACAATGGAATTCAACTAAAATAAAAATAATTCACAACACAAATAATAACATAGCTAATTAAAATTGAATAATTTTGAAGGTTAATAAATTTAAATAACAGGTGTAATTAACCGTGATTACGGTCCTAAAAATCATATCTAACATAAAATTCAATAATTAATTTTTTTCTGTAAAATGCAATAAAGGCAAATGTAGAATACAAACAATTAAATAATAATAAAAAAAAAAAAAAAAAATCTTTAAAAACAATCTTCCTGAGTATTACAATTATTCAAGTACGAATCACTGTGTAAATCTAAGGGACCACAAGTGGGATCCAGTCAACATCTTACAAATTAAGACATGCATTCAATTCTTTAAAAGAAAATAGACACTCGTTTATTGATTTAGGAAAAAAAATATTTTCTAATGTGCACAAATTAAATTATGTAAAAACACAAAAAAAAAAATTACAATATAACACAATATAGCATGATACAATTGGAAGTCATTAATACATTCATTTATACGAAAATAATAATACTAATGTCATACGCAGATTAAAATTTAAAATAAAAAACAACATTTTACAAACAAAAAGTTAAAGTTCGTGACCAGTTTCGAATCAATTAATTAGAATAAATAATTATAGTTTTAAAAAACTTGAAAAAAAAATATATAAAAAAATAGTTTAGAAAATCCAACAAAAAAATAATGACTTGAATTTTTGAAAGGCTTGTTGCACATTCTTACTTGTGCAGTCACTATCGCACGCCGCATGTGTCCACTTATTTTGTATTTGTCTAAGAAGTAGATTGGTAAACGACACGAATAACATTATTTGTTTGCTACTCCTATCCTATCCTTGATCCTGACTCCATCATCAGACCATATTATCAAACCTAATCTGTTGGACTCCTCATAATGAATCATATAAGTCCAAACTCGAGGGGTTTACTAGAAACAACTGAAGAGTTCCAGTATCCACCTCCTGGCTCCATCATTCGATCAGCTCTAAGATGCCAAATTATGGTATTGACATCGGCACTTCATACATACATACATACAAAGTTTCATTTCGATTCAAGAATTACAAGTAGGTTAAAATGGACTTCCAAGATTTGTTTACATTCTTAGTTGGTTACAAGTGAAGCTAATAAAAGCATGTTAAAAAAACTTCCTTTATCCATTAACAGGTATAATAATAATAACTGAACACAGCTCACACACGGCCGTCTGATCCCAAACTATGTAGAGCCTGTAATATGGTAACCAGGCTGCTGATTAACATACTTATATATTTCTAAATATATACATATAAGCTAGCTTTTGCCGTTAATATGTATATTCTATGCCTACCAATCCATTTTCAGAAAATACAGAATTGCAATAATTACATACCACTTCATTTCTGCTAGAAACTTTAAAATGAAATAGTGTCTCCGTTTCCCGTTTGTTTCACCTAATCCTGGTCAGAGCAAGCGGTACTAACTCAACGAAAATACCAGGGATAAACCTCGCTCGGTATTCTACTACACCTGAGTATAAATCCGCTCAGATAAATCATAAAGATACCTACAATCTACATGTAAGCTAACTTAAAACAACTTTAAATTCTTCCTCATATATCAAAGTATTGGAAATATTGATTACGGAGCCGAAGCAAATGGTGCCAGCTAAAAAATAAATTAAAACGGGAAGGTCATGCGACGGCTGGTTCATGCTACCTGCGTAATTTTATTTTTTTAATTTGTCTTGTGATCCCGTAAGTTTAATAAATGAGAATGTGAAATAAGCGTTATTATTCATATGGCTCAACGTATGTATGTACGGCGAATCAATAATACCGAAAATAGGGATGGTGCTAAATTCATTTTCTTTAACACGATTTCTACTTAGATTCACTACAAAAGTAACGTGTACCTACTACAAGTTCTGAGAACCAGCGAAAACCAGATACCCAATAGATTTGTCCAGGAATTGATTCAACTTTTATAGCTACTCAAATATTACGGTTCAAACCGGAATTAAATTTAAATTTACATCTAAATGTTAAAGAACTTTATAAAGTTTTGAGTGGCAACACAAATGAGTTTTCTGGAAAAGTAAACTAACCGCGGTTGCGACCTATATTTTACAGGCAAAGGAAGCAAGCGTTCAAAAGGCGAACATTACGATGCAACTGCTTCACTCATTACTGAAGAGTGAACAGGACAGCACTACGTGGTGAAAGCATTAAGTACAGTAAATTCTGAAAGTATTACAGATAGTTTTTTTTAATGAAAGAGGAAAAGGGGATACATAAAATAGAGGAAACAAGCTTTCACGTATCCATTAGAATGTTCAACCAAACTTTGTCCTTTTATGCAATAAAAAACTTGTTGTAGTTCATATGAGTGGTGCATCTCCTGTTCAATTTTATTAATTATTCCGAAACCAACGTTTTGCTTACTCAATCCCTAGTCAACAAATACGTTAATATACACCGGCACCACCAAGCTTCGCAGAACACATTAAGCGGTCAGTTGGTGATTGATAGCATTAATTACCGCCAGGAAAAAAAAAACGAAGCAATTTAAGAATACGGTGCTAATATCTCAATTGGTTGATATTAAAGAGGCCTGACGATAGGATGGGTCACTACTATGTTGTTATTAATAATCAAGGTATATGTAAATGATGCAATTGACTAAATTATTCAATAAATTTCTCCTCTACTTGACTTTAACTGTTTTATGGCGAGTTAATATCAAAAGAATAGATAACACGACTGAAGTAACAACACAAGAGAAGCAAACCTTTCTAATATTAAGATTGAGCCGACACACGAAAGAGACAAATATGTAAGGGCACCCCAACAAATCGTTGCCATCAATCTGTTGATCGAATAACGATGTTTAGCGCCCCTTTGATCACCGAAAGAACACCGAAAGCTAAACCCTTGAAGACACTGAGGACACCACGACATACTTTGTTTAAATCTTTTCTATATTTTGTTATTCATGGATAGCCCAAAAATATCCCATTAACTTAATTATCAGCCTTTTTTATTTGTCTTATGCAACACTTTCAGCTTTGTTGAAATTTTAGAAGATCTTCCCGCGGTGCACCACCCTGAACTGCGAGACGGCCTCTTCTCTTTGGGAAAAACGTTGCTGTTTCATGCGCACGATTATTATTTTGACGAGGCGGAACTGGTCGGCATTTACGTCATCACTGTTTCACCGCTTGAGACAAGCGGTGAAACAGTGATCATCATCTGATTAGCAAAAAAAAAAGCAATGGAGAAACAGACTGAAACCGCCTCTTTGAGGTTACGAGAACGAAAATATCTGACCCAAGCACCAGCAGATGGTCTACCCAGCGATCACCGGCTGAAGGAAGGCGACGCGCTCATACATTCGGAGGTGTATTTACATCTATTCTTATAGTAAGTCATAATCATGGTGTGGACTGATTTAATTAAATATGTATAAATGGATATATTCGTTTTAAAGTAAATGAAGTATTTTTTTAAATCTACTAATCAAGAGCAAAACCCGCAAGGACTGGCACCAGGCTCAATAATGCTAGAGCCACCCGCACTAAATAATATTCCAGTCTGTCCAAATGTGGTTCGGGACTTTGCTTTCATACAAAAGAGAGTGCTTTATGTATTTAATAGTACTTTCAAATGTGTGACGCCTGTAGGATTACTGTCACTGCGTGTGGAACCGAATACACAATTTTAGTATTAAAATTTTGACAGTCCGTTAAATATGAAATGGTTTTCTTTTGTTTTTTATTTTTTCAAGTTCATATATTCAAGTAAGAACACGTATTGCCTCAATTATTTTTAGCACGGTAGTTCGGTATATGTACATACCTATACAAAAAATTTTGTTTTGAAAATATATGATAGCTTTTGCATATCTGTGTATTTGTCAGAAAGAAATGTTTCAGGTGCAGAATACGGTTGAAGGTAAAAAAACTCATCAACAAAAACTAAGGTAGAACATAATGAATAAATAACTGAAAACAAAAAGAAAGAAATCCCTATTTTTGACACCCTTAAAATATTTATTCTTTAATTTAAATTACACTCTCCAAGAGCCAAGACGAGGCGACGCGAGAGCGAGATTGTAGTGGGTGCAATCGCGTCTTCTCGAGTTACTTCACCTCGCTTCCCGGACGCTCCGTTCTGTGTCGTTTTTTTACCGGAGTTAAAGGACGCGAGACACGAAATTGAGTGTGGATGGCTAGCACTCTTGCCACTTCAGCTCGCTACGAACCGTGCTAGGGCCTCCACGAGTCGCACTCGCGGGAGTGGCGAGCCGGTGAAACGATACGTTTTCTTTATAAGGTATAAGAAAAAGTTGAACGTCCAAATTTTTTATTCCTCTTTTCAATAAAATTTGTCTGGTACGTTAATACTTGACCAAAAACAACAATTTATTTTTGAGAACGTGTAAACTTTAAACATTAAATTTAAAGTTCTGTTTTACAAATATTTGCATGCGACATTTAAAAAGGTAGACACTTCCAAACGAACGTATTGTTGTATTTTGATTATCGCAACAAATAGACATCTTCGGGGCACAAAGAACTTTAAAGCAGAATACAAGAATATTCATTACAATAAATTAAAACACACAAGAAAGCCACCGCCTTGAAATAACAATAAAGCATGCAGAGAGGACTACGGAAACAATACACCGTAAAACAAAAGGCTCATTTCGGTAGGACGCTTCGGTACATGCAATATCGATATATTTCTGTAGTAGTCGAGTTCGGAGGCCTGAATAGAAGCTCGTATGTTTGCTGAGACTGAATTGCTAACACCGCGGGCTGCAGGTCGTCTATGTTAACCGTAGACTCTTTGTGTGTGGGTAGAAGATATTTTTAATATTTTTTCTGGTTCAGGATAAATTAGAGCAAACAAAACAAGATTGTTCCGAAAATTGTTAGCTACAGAATAAATACAATTTATTTTTTCTAAAAACTATTTTGAATTGACGGCTAATTTCAATACAAATCTCTTTGCTGAAAATCATTGGCCACCTATGCATAGTTCTTTTATTTAAATATTTTTTTAAAAGTAAATCTGTCACTCTTTTGTTTGCAACAATGGACGTCTCACGGGGGACCTTTTCGTGCTATGATTTAACCTGTGTGTGTGTTAACCTTCAAGGAATCTCTCGAAAATTTACAAGCTATATTTGGGGAGTGTGCTCCTGCGATAGTAACAGTTACTTATTAGTTTCGTGAATTTAAACTTTATGAAAATTTAACACTGCCGAAAAGGCCATCGAAGAATTTCGGCGCCTATTTTTCGACCGCAAGATACATTTTTTAAATGTTTCGAAAGCTGGTTCACCCGAATGCATAGATAAGTGCATTGGGGTTTGAGGAGAATATTTTGAAAAGCTTTAAATAAACTTTTTTTACATTCCAACTATTTTTCATTTCACTAACAATTTTTGGAACAGCCGACGTATATACACATAAATAAGTAACAAAAATATGTAAAGCACGATCAATTTTTATACTTAATAATTGTTATACAGACGTATTTTCTAAGGTGAAACATCCCATCGTAAATTGTTCGATCGTATTTATTTTATTAAAAATGGGGGTAAACCATAGTAGATGATAAAACAGTTCACTATTTAATAAAAAGGACTTAATAGACATTATTATGATTAAATATATCGATGACGCCACGGCGTTTGACCGTTTGAAGAAAAAAGGGCTGGTGAGGCGATAAAAAGGCTAGGCGTCCATTATAAGTGATAGAACGGTCACTTAAGTGCGGATCGAGATAAGTACAACATCGCGGTTACGGTTATTTAGTGAATTTGATATATACAGCAATAGTGGTGCGGTTGTTGCTCACAATTGTTATCCTTACAAATTTACAAATGCATTTTAAAGGTATAAAGCAAAATGTTTAAACAAAAAACTATTGCTATTCAGAATGTCTGGAAAGCCGAAGTTTCGCCAATAAATTATAGTAACAAATACAGAAAGGAAATTATTTCCATACAAAAAGGGTTAATGCTTTTTTTACGAGAGGAAGAGATAATGGCACCATGAGCGTTCGGTGTGATAGATAGGTAGATAATACTTTATTTGTAAAGTTTTACAGAGAATACGATACATAATAAGTGTAGCATTGAAAATGTGCAAAGGGTGGCCTTATCGCTTAAAGCAATCCAGGCAACCTTAGGGACGTTTAATGAACGGGTGCGATAACGAAAAACATGATAAATTATAATACCGAAGGCCCTTAAATATAAAGTGAAAATAGTTCAATAACACATAACAGGCGCTTCACTATAGATACAGATATATATTTGCCTGTCTATTCGTGAGTCAGACAAGAAGGAAACATGACTGTGGAGAAAGCGGCGGGTAAATTAAACTAGAGCCATTTTAAACTTTTTAAGTATTTTACAGTTTCTTATATAGATAATTATACTTTCCCTTGTGCAAGGCAACACTGAGAGACTGAATTCAAAGCCTAAGGGATATGAATATATTTTTTATTTACTAAATGTTAACGAAACTGATGGATCATTTTGGACAATAGGCTCCCTTTATTTCTCACTAGCAGCGCCACGCGGTTTGACCCGCGTAAGTCCCGATCCCGTAGGAATATTGGGATAAAAAGTGGCCTATGCGTTAATCCAGGTCTCTAGCTACCAGCTCCAGCAACATACCAAGTTTCATCGCAATCGGTTCAGTGGTTTTTGCGTGAAAGAGTAACAAACGTACAAACATACATCCAACCATCCAAACTTTCCCATTTATAATACTAGCAGCGCCCCGCGGTTTCATCCGCTTAAGTCCCGATCCCGTAGGAATATCGGGATAAAAAGTAGCCTATGCGTTAATCTAGGTCTCCAACTACCAACTCCAGCTATTACGTCGCAATCGGTTCAGTGGTTTTTGCGTGAAAAAGTAACACACATCCATCCATCCATCCATCCATCCAAACTTTCACAATCATAATATTAGTGGGATTAGTGGGATGACAATTATTTCTCATGACAATTAATAATAGTGGTTATCAATAGATACCAGCCAATTTATCGACTAAGCTATACTTCCTTGAAACGGCTTCGAGGGCTTAATACCGAATACAACATCATGACCCAGGTACCCCTGTACAGTGAGTAGAAATTCATGTCGAGAGACGAAACATTATTACAGAATTTAATTTTCAATCTATTTAGTCTAAATGCATTAACGGCGCTGTAAAGAGTTAAGCGGAAGATTTAATGTCATTTTCTGGGACAAGCTAATCTTCTTCGTTATGACATCATAAATAATAATTTGTAATTATTTTGGTGAAGGCATAATCGTTTAAATTAATGCAAATTTTGAAGAGGGTAGAAAGGGATATGCCCACTTGGCTTTTGTTTGCCCAGCAATGTGATAAATACCAAAAAATATATCCTTTTTGTAACTATATTATTGCTAATACTAAGAAGGTCGTAAAACTACGAAGTCTAAAGTCAATAAAAAAAATTGGTTGCCTGTAAAGTCGGTATACGGGCGAAAGTTTTACGTGACAACGACTTTGAGTGGTAAAATAATAACCATGCCCGAGTGGAAGGGACGCGTGCCTCTCACTCGCTCTCATTGTGAGCGCATAACGTGAGCGGAGCGTAACGCAGTTTCTTGAAGTGTCACCCGGCAAACCAATTTATAAGACGTTGTCACGTCAATAATATCGTCTATCAATCAATGCATTATTTGGTATTTCGGCTCGCTTAACGTGAAAGAAAGTGAGGGTATTTCGCCCTAAAAATCGATATACATATATGCGTATATGAAAATCTATTCTTATCTTGGTGTCCTTTTGTAAACCCCCCTGTGTCATCAAGGGGTATGGAGCTATTTATGCCTGTATGTTCAATAAGGACCTCGTCTTCTTCTTAGAATTTGCAGTTGGACAAAGTAGAATTTTAATATTAGTTAATCTTAAATTTCAATTGTGTAAAAATGTTGTGATCGCCAAGTAGAATACAATGTCCTGAACTATATAATCGAATAACCAAATCGTAATATTTGCACATTTGTCGTCGTGCGCGTCTTTAAAATTTCATAAAAATTGCGAAATCGATTATGGTAACCGTCGTAATTTAAAATAATAGACTCCTATAATGGAGTGCTTTCAACGCTCACTGTAGATCGACACTTATGATGAAAATAAAATTGTCGTACTCACCACCGGCGACTGGAAAACTCACCTGGAAAGAATATAAAAGTTTTATATAAAATGGAAAATATAAATTTAATAAAGGTAATAGACGGGACTATAAATGTAGCGTAAAGAAACTGACTGAAATTTGTTATTATTTTTTGAATATCTTCAGATTCATATTTCTGTCATTAAGTCTGCTATGATTGAAGAATAATTATATTTTTATAGACCTCGAACTGACTTCTTTAGTGTCCGAAGACTCGTACGCAATTATATATCGATGAAATACGGCTCTACTTACATTTGAGAATTCAATTCAGTCCTATACAACACAGATCTATTTTACAACGCTAAACACCTAAAAAAGTATAGGAACAAATAACAGGAAAAAAGTTTAGGGTATTACAAGTATTTGATACAAAAACACGCCATGCTGTCGGAGAATACGGGAATAAATTATCTAGCGAAACAGTGGTAAATACGGGCGACTTACAACTTTATTGACATTTTCATGACTTTTTTTTTACATTAAAACAATGCCTTGTTATACACTTAATTAGAATATCACAACTAACGAATACGCGCCAGGAGTAAACCAAAATTAATTTACCACAAATAATTAAATAATACAAGCTACTTAACAAGTCCTTTTAAGCAGTATAACTAGATGTGAATTATGGCGAACTCGGCTTAATAAATTTTATGAACAAATGCTAAGTTATAATGCAATACAACTTAAATGCCAGTGTTTCAAAAGATACGTGGAAGTTTTACAACCTTAAAACAATACACAAGAAATCTGAACAACAATTTTTTTTGAAGTGAAAACTTCTTTAGGCACGTTGTGCACATTTGCTACGGGGAAAAAGCACCCAACTGGCGTGACCGTCACGCTAATAATATATTTATAGATCCACTAGAGGGCGCTAATATAAACATTGAGTTCTATCAGATCCTCATTAATTAATCTTTAGAAATATAATTAGTTCAATAAAGTAGTTATTGTGTGCGCCATTCGTATACGCCAAAATAAACAAAAACATAATTGTAATTAAGGTGAAAATTTCTAACGCCTATAGTGCTCAATAGCGAAAACCTTTATTCAAAATTTCTTCCGAACGTACGTCAGTTTGATGGATGTCACTAGTAGATAGCATCACTTTCTTCAAAAATAAACACTTCTGATCGGCAACTCACAATTTAACACAATTACTTTTTATTAATTTTTAACACAATTATTATAAACAAGGCATTAGGTAACTCAATTACATCATTATTAATATTATACTAACAATAATGTTAAAAAACAAATAGAAAAATAGAATAATAATTCGACGCGCTTTCTTTGAAGTAAGTACCTGTATATAATATGATTTTGAAAACAAACATACGATTTATTCAAGCGAACTACTGGTCAAAACATATTTGTTTATGAATTATCAGAAAACTTACGTATCTTTTATGTACTTTTAATCAAATTTTTCAATATAAAATAAAATATATATCGGTTAAAGAAGCTTTTTTGTTGTTTTTCAAAAAATGCTATTATTTTTGATCATTTATTTCAAAAACTATACTTAATTTGAATAGCTATATAGTCATTGTAAGTACATCATAATTGACAAGTAATAAACTGTACTTTGGCTCTCTTTTTTTCTTTTTGAATTTACACTTAATATGTATTTACACATATTGTTAACTTGTTCACTTCACAAATCACAATTGAGTCTAAATAGTGAATAGCATGTCCAAACTCAAAGCGTCTCATTCGCTCGTGTTGTTTGACAAAGAGGTTCGAACGTTTCTTGTAATACATAGATGCTAAATTAGAGATTAAGTACTTATTTAAAAAACTACGATGTCCTTGAAAAAATTACCTACAGCCGCTCCAGCGCGGTACGTAAACACCCGAAAGGGCTGCCTGCCCGCCTACTGTATTTGATACATAGGCTGCACTAAAAGTATCGGGAATGGAATATTTCCACTATTCCTATCATATTAAAAACTTTTTAATTGAAAACTCCTTGGTTTTAAAAATCGAATACCATTTATTTATTTAAAAAAGATTCTCGGTCTTCTCACAAGGTCTTCTCAAACTTGTTTAGTCGTTGAGAAAATGGAATTGACTCGAGAAAATTCAAGGGCGATGATTTATTATGACTTTCGAAGCGGTTTAACACAAAAACAGTATGTTGACCGGATGCTTTCTGCATTTGGTGATGAAACCCCATCCAAAACCACAATTTATCGCTGGTTTGCTGAATTTCAACGTGGACGTGTCAAGCTCAGTGATGATCCCCGTCAAGGTCGTCCAAAAACTGCAGTCACCCAAGAAAACTGTGTGATGATGCTGTGCGTAAGCTGATTGAGGAAGATCGACATGTGACATACCGCGAAATTCAGGCAAATTTAGACATTGGCATGAGTCAAATACAAATAATCTTGCATGAACAATTACGTGTAAAAAAGTTGTTTTCCCGATGGATACCGCATTTGCTCTGTGAAGAGCAAAAAGCGGCTCGCGTTACTTGGTGCGTCAGAACTCTCGAAAGATTAAACGCAGGATCCTCAAATGCTGTATACAACATTGTATCAGGTGACGAATCCTGGATTTACATTGTTATGATATATATTGTTCGTACACGGAGTGTTGCAAAAAAAAATGGTGGCCACGTTTGTCTCCAAAATCGGCCATGTTGCGACTATTCCTTTTGAGGGGCAAAGAACGGTTAATGCAGAATGGTATGCTAGCATTTGTTTGCCACACAGGTCGTTTCCGAACTCCGTAAAGAGAACTGCAACCGCCGCATCATCCTCCATCACGACAATGCGAGTTCTCACACCGCGCACAGAACAAAAGAGTTTTTAGAGCAAGAAAACATTGAATTATTAGACCATCCGCCGTACAGTCCCGAACTAAGCCCTAATGATTTCTATACTTTCCCTAAAATAAAGAATAAATTGCGAGGTCAGAGATTTTCATCACCTGAAGAAGCTGTGGACGCCTACAAAACGGCCATTTTGGAGACCCCAACTTCCGAATGGAATGGTTGCTTCAATGATTGGTTCCATCGTATGGAAAATGTGTCAAATTTCGCGGAGAATACTTCGAAAAGCAATAAATACATTTTTAAATAGTAATGTGTCACTTCCTTGATTCCCGAAATTTTCAGTGTAGCCCTCGTATTTGTAAATATTACACATATTTTTTATTTAAAAAAAAATAATTTGTTGTGAATGAAATAGGAAGTGTTTAATAAAAATAAATATTGTGTTTTTTTAGTAGATTGAAGTTTCTTTCTAGTTTTGTTATTATTCTAAATCCCACTATCCCCCTAATATTATAAATGTGAAAGTTTGGATGGATGGATGGATGGATGTTTGTTACTCTTTCACGCAAAAACTACTGAACGGATTGCGATGAAACTTGGTATGTAGATAGCTGGAGACCTGGATTAACGCATAGGCTACTTTTAATCCCGACATTTATTCATTTTTGTTCATTTATTTATTTATTCATTTTATTTTACACTTTTTTATGTACATTCGAAAACATTTCAAACGTACAAATAATTCAGACATTAAATTTCATCACTAAGATTTAATCCAAACAATTAAGATTAGATTATGATATCACATACATTTTGCATACAACATACATTAGTTTGTTTAAGACCAAATGATAAAGTTTGAATGCTGTGTGCGAAAAGCAAATAAATAGAAATAATTGAAAAATACATAAGACATCTTCCGATACCACAAGGCAAATTATTTAAAATATTCACTGATATAATGCGTAAAGTAAAATTATGTTTTACAAGCTAAATTATTTGTGCATAAGTTATTTTTTCACATTAAGCATACAGTAAGACTTGAAGCAGCACAATGTAAAATATATTCTTGTCGTAGTTTATATTTAAAGAGTGCTTCCAGAAATTGAAATCAAATAATATAGGTTTACTAATTTATAACTTATCATTAATTTTGTAACACTGATTATGTAGCAAATTTTTAATAGGCAACGAGTATCACATATAATATTTTGAATCCAACAATTTATATAACCAATTAAATATCAGTTCTTTATATCGATCCAGCTAGGCATGTAATGTTAATAATCTTTATATTTAATACTACTACTACTACTTTACTACTACTTATCACAAAGTGATTGTGTACAATAGTTAGCCACTATAAAAATATAATTACCAAGCATACAAAGTTACAAAACTATTTTGCAAAAGCAACATTTAGTAGTTTTTAAATTTGCATTGTTTTTGGGAAGTTTAACAATATGTAAACAAGTCTTGCAAGCGAATTTAATTCACTTCCAAGAGTTAAAATTAGTTCTGTAATAAAATTAGTCGAGAAATATCAAACTGTTTACTATGGTTGTTCCCTATTTATTTATTTTTATTAATTTATTTTAATATCTCTCATCTCAAATTTTCATTTCAAATGTTCTTCCTAGTCTAGATTGACATTGCATGGGTCTGAAGAAGGTAAGACACCCTGATCCCAAACTAGGTCGAAACCTGTACCATAGGTATCAGAGCGTCTGCCCCCCATCAAAGGTAAGCAATATATAGCAACAGTGCTAACACAATATTATAAGAGAGAGCAAAATGCATGCATGTGTGTGGGTGTTCGTGCTTGTGGATGTGTGTGTGTGTATGAATGAGTAAGTGTGGGTGCGTATGCGTGACATGAGTGCGTCAGTGTTTGAGTGTGTGTGTGTTTTCTTATCTTACAACCTTCAATACGTTTTCAGTGTCAGTATAATCAAAACGATGCAACCATTCAAATAGAGTCTTTTTACATACGTGGTAGTTCATTTTATGTAGTTCTAATATCTTGTTTATTTCATTAAAAATAAAGCTACCAAGAAAACAAGGGAATTTCTTTGTAAAAAATGTTTTAAATTTTGGCACCTTAAATACCTTATAGTTATTACGCTGGTTTTGTGTTTTCTTAACTAAATACCTACTAATATCCTACGGGATCGGGACTTACGCGGGTGAAACCGCGGGGCGCTGCTAGTATTATAATAAGTATATTTTTATTTAAAAAAAATTATTTGTTGTGAATGAAATAGAAAGTGTTCAATAAAAATATATGTTATGTTGTTTTGATTGGTAAATTTTATTAAAAAGAAAAACACCCTTATTTTAAGACTGAAAAATATTTGCGTCTGGACTGAGAGGTACGAGAAGCTTTATTGTTAAATTTAATAGTATTAAGATGCATGCTGTCTGCACATATTTTAGTCTTTATAAAAAGTATCAACGAATTTTCTATATATATTTATAATATATTTTTTGAAGTGAAACTTCTTTAGAGTCGTTGCAATTTAAAATTCAATGAAACGGAAGTATCAAAATAAAGTTCCTACGATAAAGTTCCTATAATCTTTGTCTTTGGGCCTGCGTACTACCAATCTTTGTCTGTGTACTTTATGTCAATGTCAACGTGGTGTAATTTTTGTGCATTTGCGTATTAAATTTATTTTAATTGTTTTTTCCTCCATATTTCACTTATACTTAATTGATTTTTTACAAATTTACATTTAAATCCAACCTTAACCTATATTAAAAACGAAGTACTGTTTGTTTTGAAACTTGTGTACAGTTGTAACTGGACTTCAGGTTTGCTTACTGTAAGGTATTTTTTTGTATATCTTGATCTGTTGTCTGTATCTGTACCTACTGAATAAAATAATTTGACTAATAACTTTTATAACATTAGTAAATTATTTATGTTGATTTTACTTTTTATTATTTATCATTCTCTCGTAGGCTACTTTTCTGAAGTTTCACTTCTACCGTGTGTGAATTACACCCACACACACATTTTTTTTGTTGAGATAGCTCGCATCGCTTCTATCGCATTTATATTTTAATCGACTGTCACAATAGTTAACTAGAAATATGCTATATCTTCAACAAAATTAGTCAAATAAAAAGAACAATATATATATTATGCATATACCGCAATGCTGACTGATAGTGCAATAGATCTGCAACTGATCCTATCACGATATTAATAAATTGTTTAGGTATTTAATTTTCTCAATGTTTTCTTCTCTTACAGTATTATATAAAATATGATGACATCATGTGAAATGTTTTGAAAAGACTTATAATCTAGTCTATCAAAAACATAAACTTATATGTACAATAATAGTGCTTTAGAAATCACTTGTATATGTTTTATGTTAATAAAGAATTTTTCAAAACAAAAGTCATATAAAAAGAACAATATATATTATGCATATACCGCAATGCTGACTGATAATGCAATAGATCTGCAACCCACAGAGCTCGCAATAAATTATAGACACCACCCAATATAGTGACGACATTGTTCACACAGTAAAACTCACACTGACGAGTGAGCGTAGACCGCAATAACTATACGAGGGTTGGTTGATCCTATTTTCTACTCCATACTTTGATTACTTTGTGATGGTCTATTCTTAAATACATCAGGTAATTTACTGTAAAATTAAGAAAACTTGTTCTTGTAAAGTATAATTATGTACAGCTATTAATAAGTTTTTATAAGTATGCCGCTCAAGGGTTTGTTTTAATAGATTGACTGGGTTACGCTTAGCCACACGAGATGGCCGTGGCAAAAGTCCATATTAAATGCGTTGTCGCCGCCCAGCCCATAGGATCATTCAGGAGTTAGTAAGTTTCACAACTGCTCAACACACGTACTGCTAAACAGGCGTCGCACTGTCAGGTACACGAGGCTTAAGTGATTTTTTAAATGAATGCCCATGACTATGCCAATATCTATATAATAGTAGATACTGTAATCCAATAATTATGAACATTTTATGATTATTTTATCATATTATGCACCATTAATAGACTTAAATTGACACTGATGCTCATAATTTTCTAGTCTTTTTTTTGTTATGTTACGTTAAATTCTATATTTTAATAGGTACACAACTGAAGTTCTTTTAAAATTTCCGTTTAATGACGGTACATACATGGGAATCATTGGTTATTATCATCAAGGAAGTTATTTCTACGAAAATAAAAAATGAGAATAGCTCCGAATTTATCCAAACCTTTTCCAATGATTTTTTAAGACTACTCCATTTTTGAAGTGAAAACTTCTTTAGCGGCGTTGTGCACTTTTTAGGATGGGTAAAAAATGTTAAACTCCCGTCAGGACACGTGACCTGATCCAAAATTAGTAAGACGGAGCCGAGTTTCTTATATTAAACAAAAATATAACATTCGAAATTCAAACATTTATGACCCGCGCGTGGAGCGCAGAACTTCCATTGTACCCTATGTATATCTACGTTTGATATGTTATTACCTACTTTTTTTTTTGTAACCTAATTTTATATATACAGATGTGTGTGTGTATGTATATGCAAATACATTGTGTAGTTATGTTTTCACTTCTGACGTGCAGTCCTACGACTGACTGTTTTTTTTATTATGAATTTTAACAAACTTCATAATTTAGTACAAAACGTACCATTCTGAAAATTACAATAGTTTTAACAAGCGTATGTTTATCGGTAGATGTCGTATGAGTAGGATGATAATGGTGATGATATAGTCCACCACGAAGATCTGCAAAATAAATATTTTACCAGTGGGCCGACAATCAAAAGTTAGTAAAAAAAAAACAAATTAAAAGTTTCTGTGGCATATCTATATTAAACACGAGCAGCGCCCCGCGGTTTCATCCGCGTAAGTCCCGATCCCGTGGGAATATCGGATAAAAAAGTAGCCTATGTGTTAACCCAGGTCTCCAGCTTTCTACATACCAAGTTTCATCGCAATCGGCTTGGTAGTTTTGGCGTGAAAGAGTAACAAACATCCAAACATCCATCCATCCATCCATCCATCTATACTTACAAACTTTTGCGTTTATAATATTAGTAGGATTTTAGATCATCAAAATCGATAACGAACAAGCTGAACAACAGAAAAATACGGCTACGTCCTAGCATAGGATATCTGTTGATATTGTAACACAAACAATAACAAAAAAATAGATTCTGCAGAAACCATCGATAGACATAATAAAAGGCGAGAATTGGGCGTTATTTACAATACTATAAAGGGAAAATCACTCCTCGAATTAGATTAATTTAGCACAATTCGACGAACATATTATTACACATTAGTTAGAAATATAAGACAGTGTCTCAAAATCAATATGAAGTGGCTTATATTTGTTATTTACACGCCTTTAATCCCGTGTCAAAGGAAGTGTCGGGCATCCCTGATATAAAGGTAATAACGCTATATTGGCAACTCGGAGCCTGTTTTATGGTAATATTTAATATTTTCTCAGGAAGATGACAAGCTGAGGCGAACCTTATATTAATATTGGTATTTCCTTCTATACTTTGTATATTGTAAAACATTAGATTTAGATATGAAGTATGCTTCTTGATCTATGTTAATACGGTGACAACTATGCATATTGTCTACATCAAGCGCTTTAACATAATAATGAAGCTGGCAATGACCTGAATGAATGAGCGCACCTGCATTATAAATACTCATTTTGTGTGGCTAGTAGCAGTGTTTTGTTTAAACAAATGTAAGGTGATAACTGGTGATAACTTTGTTTTGAGAACGTTGACTTCTAAAAATCATGTTGAAGGACATCATCAATGTGTATCATAATTTACTATTCAGAGAAGCACATTGGGTTCAAGCTACCAGAGAGACAAGAAAAAGACATATATTAAGGTTGACTAGTATTTAGAAGACAACTTATCCTTACCAATTCGCAAATAGATGCAGTAGTTGTTTTGTGGTCGCCGTGTCGTGACTTTGTGTCACTAAATCGCAGTCTTTCTTTAAAATATTAGTATAGAAATTTTGTTAGATTGCACGTGTGATATCATAATGAGTAAGCTGCACTATTCGTTCGTTTCGCGCTAAGAACACGCAGAATGAAGGTAAGCCATATGAGAATATCGTATAATGTCGTGAAATGGTAACGACTTACAGTCAACCACTAAGTATTTTTTTTTGCTCCTGTTCCGGCGAATATGAGAAAAGATAAAAGAAAATCCTGGATCGCTACCTAGACTAAACTACACAGACCTCGTATTTATGGGTTCTAGAACTGGGATTAACATAATATTTAACTACTTTTTTTTTGTAAATACATAAACAACACTAGTTTACAAATTTCAACTTTTTTTATACCCTGAAAGAAATGTAAATATGTTGACCTACCTTGCTTAAACCTAAAAGTATCAGCAGAAATATTCTATCACGTCACAATTTCTTCCTGCAGTCAATTTTTTTTTTCAACTACTTACGCGGTGACATCAGATTAATGTTCATTCGTTCGCTTCAAAGGACAAATATCTTGTTTCGGATTAAATTAAAACCTCGAGTAGAAAGTGTAAACAAAGTTCTGATCGTTTTTTGCTACGTTTGTGAACAGTTTATATTTTCAAAAAAGAGAAGACTCATTGCAGATTTGTTATAAAGTGCATATCTTCATTATTTTGGATTTCCTTTTGCAAACCAATGTAAGTTGTTTGTAAAATCTTTTTACTCCAATGGTCATCATGAGAAAATGTACACCTGAAATTTGGTTCACCAATGCTATGGAGAGAACCCAGTACCTAATCATGAAAATGATTGTTACTTTTGAATTACGAAGACAGTGGGATATAACACAAAAAAATAAGGCGAGTATTATATATGCCGAAGTTCCGTCTGTTACTAAGCCCATTTTACATTTGAAAGATCTGCACTCTCATCTGAGTTTTTTCCCTAAAAACTTAGGAAGTATGAGTGACGAACAAGGGGAACATTTTCAACAAGATATAAAGGTTTTTGAAGAACGATATCAGGGATTTTGGGATGAAAACATGTTAGGGGATTACTGTTGGTAAATTATAAAACTGATCCAAATAACTTTAAAGAGAAGGCAAAAATTAGCCATTTTTGTTTTTTTTTAGTATTAAAACAAACCAGACGTGACATATTTTTTTTATTATTTTTTCTGGATAACTTTACCATCTTACCGAACACCGTGTAAACTAGTGTAATTTTTATACATTGAAATACTCAGACCAATGCAAATCGACATATTCATACATACAAATATATGTGCACTGAGCATGAATCGAACCCGCGACTCCCAGCGAAACAGTCGAATGCACTACCGCCGCACCACAGAGGAGAACATACCCGCATACTGTTTGTTATGTGTTCCGGCTATTTCAAAGTTAAATACATTTTTGTAATTGTATGTGAAACCTTCTTCGTTTTCCTTCTTAGTTTCAGAATATAAAATATTAAGTACAATGAGAGGTTAAAGGAAATTTGCAAAGCGCTGTCTATACCGCTAGCGGCCATCAGTCCCCGCGGTTGAAAAGTAGCACACGTTTAAGTGCAGAAGTATTTCCTAGTTAGAGCAAGTTACTAAGATGGATTCGCTGCTAATAGAACAGCACTTTACCACAAGCAACATGTAAGGTGAACTCTTTTGTGGTGAAATACTTTCATTGGTCCATTGGTCAATCATTCTTGTGTACGTGCTGTTTTTAAGTGCATTAATAATGTGATAACTATGTGCATGTTTAAAGAAAATAAATAAAGTTATTATTGTTATTCTCTTTCTTAACATTTAAATACATATAAATTACATTTTTAAATACATTATTTTATAAAAAAATATATATAAAAAACAGTGTCCCACCGGTATCGGGTACAGGGACCAAGCTACCGGTGGTTAGGGTTCCAGAGACAGAAACCTCCTCACTATGCGTGCCGTGTCGAGAAGCACTGCCTTCTGCATTAGGCTGATTATTGTTATATTATTATACTTTTCAGGTTGAGTGCTAAAAAAATCTTATATTGAAAAAAATATAGCTACTCAAAATCTATAAAATAAATTAAAATTCATTGGCGCTGCAAAAGCGTAGTACACAAGGAATTATTCCCACGGTTCAATTACGAGATTATTTTCTTTGAACCTTTTTCTAGGCCTTAGTAATTAAAATTTTCCATTTGAAAGCCCAGTTTCCAAGAAAACCGTGTATACAAAGGAACTGAGAGGGTTGTGAATCAAAACGATCAAGGTTATTGCGCTCTAAGTTTGTTAGGAGAAATGTGGAGGGCGCAAAAAGGCGTAGAAAAGTTCTGGCACGATCTTATAAAGTAATGTTAATTAGATAAGTAGTACTAAAAGCATCGCGGTGTTCCCTGAACCCCAAAAAACTGACATCCGCATTTTATAGAATATTTCCAGTCAATAGTTCATTACAAATTCATACCCAGGTCTTAATTTTGTGTACGTAAGAATTATTTTCGCTATCTTGACCTTTAAGGTCAAAATAGTGAAATTAATTCTTAAAAAAAATGAAAAAAAAGTTTTACTGAAATCAGTACACATTTTCTCAAAAATCTTTTAAATATACGGTATAATACTCACAATTAATATTAAAACGCTTTTTACATCAAATTGAAAAATATTTTAACTACTATGTTAAAGTCAAACATACCGAAAATGCATAGAATTAAGTTTTATTTATATTGCAGATTTAAAAAGCAATTCGAGGCGCATGTTATTCCGTTTTTATTTAATAGAAAGGATAATAGACTACATTAAAAATGTTAACTGATATCAGTTCTGTTTCTAGCTTGATGTAGAAGTAGAATCTAAACCAACGGTGTAAGGAATATATTTTTACCAGACAGAGGTTCTACTTCGAGCTAGAAAAAAAATATGAACACTGATTTCAGTAAATATATTTTTTTTGTGTAATAGATTTATTATAGTTTCGAGTTAATAAAAACGAGATAATATGCGCCTCGAATTGCTTTAAAAACCTGTACCACAAGCAGAACTCAAATATTTCGGTATTTTGACCTTGAGGTTAAAAAACTTTTAAGATTAAAAAAGGATACAAAATCAAGATCTGGGTGTTCTACTCCTGCATTTGTATTTAGCTGTTGAGTAGAAATTTTGAATGTGGATGTCACTTTTTTGGTGTTCAGGCAACAACTATGCATTGTAGATAAGCAGAAGTGTGAAAAATATAGCATTAATTAGATATTTTATCGGTAAAGGTTATAGGCCAAATAATTAACATCAGGCGATGCCTTAAAGGCGCAGAGCAGTCACATCAACCAATCAGGTAAAATGTTGGCGAATTGCGTAAGACTTAAGACGTATAAACCAAATTAAACGACGTGAAACTGCAAGGAATAAATACTTTTTATTAATAATTATTTTTATAATATTATAAATGCGAATGTGAGTTTGATTATTTATTTGTGTGCCGTGCTTTTACGCATTAAGTATTCAACCGAACATCATGAATTTTGGCATACACGTTATCAATAGTACATACAGAAGGTACACTGGAAAAGCAAAGTCTCCCGGGTTCTGCTGGTTGAACATAATAATATTGCAGACGTCTCTTTCAATCATTATTCTTGAGTAGCCGACTGTTGAAACTCTGAATAGTAATTATTGGCCCTAAAAAGAGCCCCCTCGAACCCAACCAAAATACTTATAATTAACTAGCGGCCCGGTACGTGCTTCGCTACGTATAAAGTGAAAAAAATGTGATAAATGAAGAACCGCTCGACCGATTTTGTACAAACTTCATATAAACCATCTACTAAATAGTCCGAACAAAGCCTAAACATTTGGTTTGGATAGGTGAGCCTGTTCTTAAGTTATAAAATTACAACGAAAAGTGGCATTGATTTTTATATATATTGATACGAGTCAAATCTGTAATGGTATGACTAGGTTGAGCTCTACAAAAATACATAAAATAAAACAAAAATGTTGAATAAACTTATTAGTAAAATTTAACAAACTCGTTTGTGAAAGATCAGTAAAAGCGTGGACATAACAAGTGAATCCGATTAACGTGCACGTAACTTTTCCTATGGATTATTTCATGCTCTCGTTTTCAACACGTGACTCCCTTCGATAAACTTTTGATGCAGATAAAAAAACCTAGGTAACGCACTTGTTGTATTATCGTTGATGTTTATCGTTGCTCATTATGTCTGTATTTTAAACTTTTCTAGTAAATGGAAGCCTATTTATTTTTTCAACTAAACGTTATAATCCACATACTATCACCGACTGAAATCAAATAATTGCACCTAAACCATTTGGCGTAACTTCTTTGATAGACGTTAAATTGGAACAGGACGTACGAAGCTTTTTTGGTGGCAGTAACCAAAAAAGACTCAATCTGTTCTAAAGAATCGTAGCCGGTACACACTCGCAACTGCTTTTATGGATTTACTGAAATCCCTTGAGAACATCTCTAGCTTAGCCAAAGGTTGTATTTGCTTATTTGTACACTAACAAAAACCGAAGACAGACAGACAGAGGCACATTGCAGTTGTCTTGCTTGCTTGTTGTACTATAAATTCGAATAGGAATTCTGAAAAATATATTACAGTTACAATCAGTATTCTGTGTTCATTTTAAGTATGGTTCGAGGTCGGGTGGGGTATTTGTGGGAGAGCCATTCTTCGGCACGTATGGGCCGGCTCGACTCCGCTCGATACCACGGCCTCACAGAAAACCGGTAGTGAAACAATGCTTGCATTGCTTTTAGCCGCGTGAGTGAGGTTACCGGAGGCCCTAACCCTTCCCTCTCCCATATTCCCGTCCTTCCCCTCTTCCCCCTCTCCTCCCCTCTAATCCCCCTCTCCCGTCTTCCCCCCCTTTCACCCTCTTCCCCCCCCCCCCTCTCACCCTCTTTCCCTATTCCCACCTTAAAGGGCGGCAACGCACTTTTGACTCTTGAGTTACAGGTGCCCATGGGCGGCGGTACTCATTTACCATCAGGTAACCCGTCTGCTCGTTCGCCCCCTATACCATAAAAATAAAGGTTTCTTATTGTTATTATTGAATGTCGTGATTTCTAGAGTAACAGATCGTATGTATGACGATGTTTTATAAAAATTTCGCCATAAGGGGTTATGCAACTTCATCCAACATTGTAACTAAATTCGGCTATAAACATGATGTGCCATTTAATTCATAGCTGTCATATATGTAGTAAGTCTAAAAATTGAGTTTGCCACAACCTAGTTCATATTGTTCGGTTAATCAACATTAATCTTGTTAGAAGTCCGTGTATCTCGTACAGTAGGTACATTTATCATGGGGAATCTAGTTAGTCTCAGTCTCGTCCAGGAAACAATGCTGCAGCATATAAATACTACCTATTACGTTTTGAGTTTTCTGAGTCACTTTTCTGAGTTACAATTACTGCACATTTAATATAAAAAATATACCCTTCAGTAGTAAAAAGTATGACTTTTGTAAGTCTTCGTGAATGTTAAAAAATCGACTGGAAGACTTCTTTGTTCGTGCAAGGTCGTGCACAGATTATTTATTTCTGGGGTAATAAGTGAATGGTATCCAAATATTCAATACTTTCTGAAGAAAATCCGAGTTTGAGCACCTACCTAATGTTACAAAAACATGAAGCGTTATATATATAACCATAATAAGTTCTTTGAAAAATGCGATGCGAAACATAGCTGAAGCCTACATACATTAATTAAAATAACAATCAAAGAAAATTAAAAATATTAATCATACAGAATTTGAACACACGTCAGTAATCATGATACAAATTACAATAAACTACTCCAGCCTTGTAATAATGCAATAGCAGTATAGAAATTCTCAAATTAATTATTACTTTATAAATATGATGTGCCCGACAGGATCCAAAATTGAGACTACTCTATTTTTAAGTTTTTTTACACCTTTGTAAACAGTTTGGGATGCATAATAAAAAATCGAATTGAATTGTAATAGTTCCTGTTTAGTCATACTGTTCTCCAACCATGGGAGGCGCCGACGCCTTTTTTTTTTCTATAGCAACCCCCATCACGTCACCGGAGAAGTAGTATCGAAATAGAACCCACTAAAACCACAAGGTGTTCCGTCACAAGTGGGTCTATTGCCAGGGACACGGGTATACCCAGAGAAGGAAGCCTCTGAGAAAAGGCGCTGACACATGTGATACCTGGGATGTGAATTTTCACCTGTAGGTACAGGTGACAAGTTTGCAAATCACTGTACGTCTTCTTCGGTATTATTTTCTATTTATACCTTGATGCAACATATTAGATGGGTAATTTGGCTGATATCAAGAAGGCTTTGGCAATATTGTTTTTTCTAGAAGGATTATTACGACAGATATTCATCACTACCGTCTATTATTACATCATATCAAACAACGTCAACTGATTTGGTTACTTTAATACGGGGTCTGTGGTTAAAGAGGATATCACGCAAATTGTTCTTTGCAATTGCTTCCTTTGTATTTCGTTTGCAAATTAAAACGGAGTTTCCATCTCCACCGTTACCAAAGTACTAGGACTCGTCAACCGTGTCGCATAAACTCTTAAAACTCTGATGTATAGCCATTGAAATTGCCATTGTGTCTCGTGCTCAACATTTATCAAGTCGAATCTAGCATCCGGCATGTCCCTCGAACAAAGCTTGTTATTTAACGACTCTGTATTATTGACGACTAGGTACAACAGGCAGGTACTTTGTGTTATTCTCCTATTATTACGGTTAATCCTGACGACAACTTACTGATGTTGGGGAGAGTATTATGTCAAGGTATATTAGCCGATTAGTAATACGTACATTAAAATGGTAACACTAAGTGTAGAAAGAAATAGAAAATATATATAATGTTTGTGTTAATATTTATAGGGATTTAAAACAATTTAGACTTGCAAATTGGGCCGCACTTGTTGGTCTTTGTCTCTAGATGGTGTATAGGAACCTCGATTCTTGCCATCGTCGAGATGTAGTAATGAGAGAATAAAACTAAAAGAATAGATTAAATTATCTAAACGACATAATTTATACAGAAGAATCGATTTTAAGGCATAGATTTAAACATATTTATTAGAAAAAAAAAATTATTTAATAAAACACAGCATAAACTTTGTAACAAAAAATCGAACCGCCGAAAAGGAACTAAAAAGCAAAAAAATAAATAAATCTTGAGTATTGAGCTTATTTACATAAACTATAATTTTTTTATAAACTAATGCGCCAAACAAAAAACTGATTAATTATTATCTTAATTTTATGAAGAAGGCTCTACGTAGGTAATTAATAAACTTTTTTTATTTGGTGATTCTACAAAACAAATTTTGAAGGAAAACTATCCGTTTACAAGTTATTGACTGTTTGAATTTCCAGGTAATATCATTTCCGTTTCTCAGGTGGAATGTGTAAAGTTAAAGATTTTATTATTATTTAATTTAACACGAAAATTCTTAAAACCTACCAATTATTATTTTCATATCTAACGAAATATAACGACTTCATTGTATAAATCTCTACGAAGACACGTACAAAGCCTTTGTAAATTATTCTTATGTTTATGTCTCCTACGAATGTTTGTCAATCAATTGAGTCACATAGAAGTCTTGAAACTAATAGACTTTATAGATTGAGTTTTGGTAGGTTTATGGATATTTTTTAAATAAGATGTTTGATGCAGAATAAAAAACAAACTATTTCAAAATGATACATAATTACAACAGATTTTATTTATCTACTAATTCGGGTTCATTTCTTGTATTTTATATTTATATTTTTTACCTAATACGTTTATTCAAAGTCCGTTCAAGTCAGATTTACGGGAAGGGGGCTCCCGCTCACACTGAAAGTTTTTAGAAAATAGAACGGAATGATATAGAAGCCTTTTAATATTTTTATTACTTTTCGAAGTAGTCTCCGTTCTTTTCTAAGCACCGTCTATCGGTTTATCTTTTTTTATTCTATAGTCCAGCTGGCGGAGTGAGCTGGAGCGACTCCGTGGTGGAGGAGGATCCTGCTTCTTGGGCGCTGCTGAAACTGTTAGACACATTTTCCAAAACAACTGGTAGACAATTACTGTCATACCAATCTGCAGTAACAGTCCTTTTATCTTCCGGAATGATTGTTGCGAACTGACCCATCTGTCCAAAGAATGAGGCAATCAACAAGGCAAGGGAAAAAGTTCCCTTGACTTCTGCCCTTCTTTACTTTTGTCGGCAAATCTTCGAATGGAAACATTCATTGCGCAGATACCAACGTACAACGCCTCAAGTGGTACGTGCGTATTGGTTTTTTTAAATCTGTAAAATAAGTGTCCAAAACCATTAACATTGAATACTATGTGGATAAAAGAATTCAACATTCATACGCGTGTCTTGGCAACTGGAAGACGGACGGAAAAGTAGTGAACACAATACAATTTTGATAAATTCCTCGATATGCTCGTCGAGGCATTGAACTCTTAGTTGTACTCATTTTATGTATATGTATGCACTGTTTGTTCCCACATACAAGAATACTTAAATACGGTAATGATGCGGGGATGTAAGCCCATCGCCTAGGAAGCACCACATTAACCCATTTCGCCTAGAATCAGGATAAGTAGAGAGCAGTACTATTTTGTTTGTTCTTCTTTGTATACTAATATTTCAAGTATTCGTTTTTTATATTATAGGGGGCAAACGAGCAGACGGGTCACCTGATTTTAAGTGACTACCGTCGCCCATATACACCTGCAACTCAAGAGTCACAAGTGCGTTGCCGGCTTCTGAGATGGGAATACGCTCTTTTCTTGAAGGTTTGAAGGTCCGGAAATACCGCAGGCGACAATTTCTTCCAGAGATTGGTTGTGCGAGGTAAAAAGTTTCTGGAGAACCGCACAGTGGTGGATTGCCTATTATCCAGGTAATAGATGGTAGTTTTGTCGCGTTGAACGATGGTGAAACGCTGCGGACGGTATACAGACGGCCCCATGATACAGACGATAGAATCCAGATATTTTATACGTTTTTATTAAAAACAATAATAAAAATAATTATCAAACTTACAGCTACGCAAGTAAAAAATGTTCCAATAAAAACCGAATTAACCCTGAAGAATATTTGACCTCGAAATCAATAACAGATAACTAAGACAATGACTACTATATAAATTACTCTACATCCCAATTCATCTGCTGAACAATAAGCAGACAGAGATTCAATTAAAATTAGATTTCAGTTTGCTATGAAACAATTAAATGAGCGCCGACAGTTTCCTATGGATACCATTATGAAAGTCAAACTAAATTCAATTTATTGAAAAGGGCGAAAACGATTTACGTACCTAACTTTAACAAAGCGTTGGGTTGTAGTGATGTCAGTTCCAGAGCTCCAGTCGCAGTAAAAGTTTTACCACATAACATAACGTAATTCATAACAGGTAGGATATATGTGTGTCAATTCGAATAAACAAATACAAGAAAAAATGGTATGTGTATCTCGGCAGGTACTTCAGTATGATTCTGAAAATTTATAAAACTAAACATTATATTAAGCGAGAATATATTTGTTGTCAAGAGGAGTGAAGTTAAGATATCCTGAAGGTAAAAAGACAATGGGTAGAGACACCTAGGTGAACTACACACTTCATACGTGGACCAGGATCACAAAAGGAAATCGGTTGAACGGTTCCATTTCATATCAAATCTGGTTATTAGATGTAATACTACATACATAGTTGAAAAAAATCATCATGGTACAACAATATTTAAATTCAATTCATAAATTGATATTCTTCAAATTAGGTTTTTTTTTAATCATTGTCATGACCTGAGACGACGTTTCATATCAAGTATTAGAATGTGAAATATGAACTAATGTAAAAGTGCATTCAAAGAGTTTGAGAACGCAAAATCTGAGCTTAGGTCAGCATTCACCCCATTTAAAGCCCACAATCTAAAGTCGTTAGCGGTTGATTAATGAGCCGACGAGAGTGGGGATTACGCGCTAATTCTGTAAAAATCGTATCTCGGGTAAAACTGAGCGTCGTTCAAGTCGTATTTTTTTTTACTTTTAAATTTAATACCCGGGAAAGTTGAGAGTTCTATGCTTAATTTAGTAGATAGCGAGTGTCGGTTGAATATTAAACAGTTATAATTAACTTCGAAGGATGAATTACGTTTGTTTTACCTTAAAAATAAAACTTTTGCGTACTTTTTAATTTTTGTCGAGAGTTATTATTTCGAACGGGTCTAACGTTCTGATTCATGCTAGAGTTTTATAACTCTTTGAATGAATTTACAATCAAGTTAACTTTCAGGTAATTCGTTTTTCAATGATAGTAGATATTTTTATTGGTGGATGGCAACACAAAGTATACTATGAAATATTTTTATATTGCAATGATTGCCAAAACATTTATCTGTAAAAAAAAACATTTACTGTCATTTCGGCTTTCCCTCGCCTTGGTGATATGTATTAGCGCCAAATAATACTAACAACAAGAACAAACTTACTTTGATAACCAGTGATTTACAATGTGTATGTGTATCAAGTATCTAACCTCTTATCAGTTTTACAATGATACTTTTCCAAGCCTCATAGTTTCAAAACATTATACACATAGTTTCACAACCTAAGTTTGTAGTTAAGTAATTAACTTTTTTCACGCCCTAAAAGCTATAATAGGATACTCCTTTATATCTCACACCTCCTCATATTATCATACTCATTATTATTTTCAATAACTAGCTGACCCGACAGACGTTGTCCTGTCTTGACTATGAATATTGAATTCGAATTGGTATAATTAATAAACAAAAATGTAGTAATGTTGTAATTCCAAAAACATAGTTCCGACCGAGGCATCTGTTTTTAACTATATTTGCAGCGCGCATTCTGTCAATCACGTCAACTGTCAAACGACTGACAGTTATGTCAAAAGCGCTGAGGTTACATTAGAGAAGTTAATGTGGTCATTAAATTTTCTAATTTTCTCTTTCTGAACCTTCTCCTGACAATAACAAACACAAAAAATAGAATGAGCGAATCGAATTTTGTTGGGCACGGACAGCAAGTTTGGTTCGTTTCAGTCGTTCAGTGCACACTCTTTATTGTTCATCAAATACATATAATATATGGGTATATATAGTATTTGAATAATTTTTCGTGTCCCTAAAGAAAACGTAATCTGTTTAGCTTAATATTAATAATTTTACCAGTCGATATTATTTTGGCATGTGTCATGGTAAGTGCAGGCAGATTTTTCCATTTTTTTTTTAATTTTATAGGCACCAGAGGAAAATGTGTTATCAGGGGAGTGACACTATTGGCAGATTGGTGACAAATTAAAGCAGGGAAGTGAAATGCCATTAATTATTAGCTTAGAAAGGTGTTGGCCAAATAAAAGACTACATCGTTTATTGCTTAAGCATACATTAACAATAATATAATTAGTTTAACATAAAATTTGTCTATGGACCGTTGGAATTCAAATAGCGTATATTCAACCATATATATATATATATAAAAGGTTGACTGGCAGAGAATGCCTTAGGCATTAAGTCCGCTTTTGTACAATATGTGCGTGAAGTTTTAATAAATTAATAAATAAATATATATAAAACATAAAATACAATGGGCGGCCTTATCACAGCAAGCAATATTTTCAAGGCAACCTCTTAAAATCATCATGTTTATTACTGTTGGAATTTTTCAAGAATAAAAAACCATTTTTGAACAATTCCTTTGTGTACCACATTCCTAAGCTGAAATTCAAGCAAAACTACACTTGAAATTTTACCGCACACGTTCTATGAAATAGCCGAAAACAATAAAAAAGTAGTTTAACAGCACTCGAGTTCAGCTCTTTTCAGCTCATTCTTTTAACGCAACTGAGACATGGGAGCCCAACATGTGACGCACTTCAAGACATATTTTCCGGGAACGTGTTACTACCAGATGCTACTTGGAATTTTTACATTATCTCTCGTGACAAACTTTAAACACTCCGTGAGAATGCAAAGTAGGTTTCGATGTTTTTGTATTTTATAACTCTTGTTGTCATGTCTCTGTAATAAATTTAGAGGAAAGGACCCGGTTGCTCCCTTGACATTTAACAAATGATGTATTGAAAACATTTTGTTTGACGCTGTATTTTATTTGTACAAAGAACTTTGGGCACGGTTTTAATATTTTCGACTATTTCATCTTTGAACCTCGTATACGAATACGCGACCCTTTTATTTTGCTTTTAATAGAAACTGAACAAAATCATATAATTTAAATGAAACTCATCACATGGGTACCTATCAGTATAAATTATATTTTAGGATATGTACAGCAAAATGCTCTAAGTGCTCCTGCACTTAGAGCATATATTTACAAATTATATTTACATATGTTTACAATTATATTTACAAATTTGCAAATATTTACCTCCTAGTAAATATTTTTAATTTCTCATGTTTGCGATGCGATTGCGATGATTGCGACTAATTCTATGAAATTATATCATAAAAACATTAATTATCACCAGCCATTATTAGTCTAAAGTATACTTTGGAATAAATACATTCATCCAGGAATGTAAGCCTCTTGTTTTTTTTTAATTGCTTGTTGAAACATTATTTTAGAATAAGTACATAAAATTTGAACACTGATGAAGGAACCTTCTCATAATATAAACGGTGAGACCGTTTCAAACTTGATCCCATTCATTATATAAAATAGGGTTGCCAGTTCAACAAAGTTGGTCGAGATAAATGATATTTGTGGGCGACGAGTGCAGTATTCATTAATTATGGGTGAAAATTGGTAAGAATGAGGACAAAAATGTTCTGTGTAACTACTTTATAGTTTACTTTCGCTGCGTTCGCTTCGAATAAAATATTTGTATCTTGGCCCTTGGCGGTTATTTTCACTACGATTCTTACAATAAGTAACTAAAATCTTGAAAATGAGTTATTATGAACAAAAAAAATTGCTGCACTGATACTGTCAGTTGATATAAAAACTATACTTAACTATAAAACTAAGAAGAAAAAAATGTGGTTTCATGCTCAGTAAAGTTTGTATAACTCTGATGAATAATCATCAAGAGTACGTATTCATATGGAAATAGTTTTTATGTACTATTTACAATTGAATACGTAAAACACTCGTAAGAGTTCTCAAATACACGTCTCAATAGCCAACCCCAAAAGAAACATTTAAGGTCGAGAATGTTTTACCTGAATATTATTTCCAACGCCCTATGTAATTCAATTCAATGAGCCATTCTGTAGCGAACATCTGCTTTACAACACAGATAATGAAAAATACAGATAATGTACTGAACATAACGTTATATTACAGTAATATATTTGGGTACTTTATCAAAGAAGGATTTAGTCAGCTTTACCAGCACACTGTATAGGTTCCATCTACACCCATTTGATATACCTTTACATTTTCTATGTCCAATTCGCAAAGCATGCAAGTGGAAAGAAGCACAACATTTACATATGTAAAAATGGTATACAATAGACACACTTTCCTTAGACTTTCCAGTAACCTTATAAGTACATGTCGCGAACACATTCTATTTTTTCTTGCAATAAAGAATGTTTATAAACATTGTATATGAACTAAATATTTTCGTAGCAATGTCATGTCATTTCAACCACATGTCGATTATCCCACTAATATTATAAATGTGAAAGTTTGGATGGATGGATGGATGGATGGATGGATGGATGGATGGATGGATGGATGGATGGATGGATGGATAGATGGATGGATGGATGGATGGATGGATGGATGGATGGATGGATGGATGGATGGATGGATGGATGTATGTATGGATGTATGGATGGATGGTTTGTTACTCTTTCGCGCAAAAACCACTGAAACGATTGCGATGAAACTTGGTATGTAGATAGCTGGAGGCCTGGATTAACGCATAGGGTACTTTTTATCCCGATATTCTTACGGGATTGGGACTTACGCGGGTGAAACCGCGGGGCGCTGCTGGTTTAGTAATAAACGCAAGCTGAAAAATAATTTAAAGACCAATTTCGCGTAGTAAATGAATATAATGAACATATATGTATATATGTCACTCAAATTATCATGGGTAAAATGAAAAACAAATCAGAAACTAAATAAGCAAGATGAAGTTTTACAGAACTCTGTACATTTCAAGGCAATATAGTATATAAATACAAGTTTTTACTAAAATGAGTTTACAAGGTCTGTGAATACCGTTCAGTTGCACATACTTTCAAAACAGCTTTTGATGGAAATATCACAGAACATACTAGGATTTTAGAAAAATAGCGAAGGTAACTTAAGTTTTCAAGTATTTTACGTCGTAAACAACTTTATGAAAAATGCAAGCTCAATAGTTTTGTCTCTTCACTTCAGGAGGAAAATGTGCTCTTTTACACAATAAAATTCAGTAAATGTGATGCGAATAACTCAGCTGTAATGGGTATGCGAGCACCATTCCTATGCAGGAACAAATCAGAGGAAACGTAAGTGCATAAAGTGTCGATTCAATAGACACTGGTTGGGAAAATAAAAAATAAACTGTGAACTATGCACGGGTTGTGCTCCAATTGTTTTTTTAACCCAGGGAGGGAAGGGATTTTCAGCAAACCACAAAGCGTTCGCGGGTGCGATTATGCGTAAAAGCGCAGGTGACAGTGCGTGCCAAATTATTTTATTATTAATTATTTTTTTAGGAAAAAAATAAACGAACTACACCAGATCTTCATGATGAGTTGAACGTTACAACCGTTTCATATGTTGTTTGCCGTACCGTATGTTGCACCGCTGCGCGCTAAGTTACCCATCTCTTCTTGTTAACCCCTCCAGCTAAGCTAAATGCTTATGTGAATGAATGAATGGTGGTTTAACGTCGCCGCGTTGCCATCGGTAGTCTACTGGATGGAGTTCGAAACCGCAACCATTTCATCGCAAGTCCGACACATAAGCATTGATTATGCTACGCTTTTAGTGCAAATACGAAAATCATGTGCGTATTATTTGTGAGTTAAAATATTTGAGTCAATACCGGATTTACTATACACCGTTTGTGTGATTTATAGACAATCACTCTGTTAATAAAACAGTAGGTAGCGTTGACATATGTCAATAACCAGGTATTTAAACTGATAATAATATAGCTATTACTACTTTTAACAGATCTTATGTCGCTTGGAATATTTTCTGCCACAACTAGGTATTAAATAAAATGAAGAAGAAAATCATTTTTTAAAAACAAGCTTTTATTACTTGCTAATAAAAAGAACTAAAAAGTTAAAAATAAAAAAGTAGGCAGTCATGGGACTGCCGACAGAAGTGAAAATACATTTTTTAAAGATTAATTAATAAGTAGCTGACAAAACTCAATGTTTAGATTAGCGCCCTCTAGTGGATACCATATAATCACAGATCAAGGGAGATTTGTTAAGTAGGTGTGGCCCGTGCGCCCGCATCTGCGCATGGTAAATTGCGCTTGTTCTTCATTTCTGTCTTTAATCGAGTGTCAATCAGCGACCGCGTCATTTTGCGAATAATACGAAATGCCGCGTTGTTCAATGGTTGTTTGCGGAAATAACAGCTTTAAATTGAATTATATGAAACATGACATGTTATTTTATACGTAACTACAATAATTAAAATATATTTTGCCATAATAATCAATAAGCAAATATGGTACACTTCTATTTATGATGATGAAATATTAAATTCACCATATTATTAAAACGAAAACCATTGCTGGCCTAGTACGGCTTACATAATAAATCATACTGTTAGCGACGCAATGTATAAGTTTGTTTGTCGATTCTCTCACTAGCACGATAAGCTTGTAATGCAGCCGCAGCTAGCTTCCGAAAACTAGGGATGTACACATGATACGTTGCTTTTGTCTCCTACCATTTTTTTATTATGCTTGAAAGTCGAGTCAAGTACCCATTTTAGCTTATGCTTTAATAACTAACTTTAAAATATTTGAATATAAATGTATAGTGTCAAATTATGCAGATATACTTTTAGTATTGTGTTATTTTTATTTTAGATTTCCAAAAGATCTAAAAAAATATTATGTTAGGCATAATTATGTTAAACAAGTATTAGCATTTTAGTGGTCATTAATTTGCTTACTAGTAGATTTCCCTAAATGGTAATAGCGCTGATTTATCTCAAACATATTTTTTTACACTAAATGTACCGTTTTATTTAATCGTATATCATCTTAACTAACAAAAAAACAACAAACAAAAAACAACTAAAAGTTTCACATTAAAAAAAACCATCTAGAAGTTCCATAGACCTTTCCTAAGATAGAATTTCGATAACTTTATACTTTATTTTTGTAATTGAAATCACTAGCGTATATGAAATATAAATTGCTTTTGCACAGCACAACGATAACTCTAAATAAACGGTATTTCTTACACGCTAATGTGTTTATTCGATTGTCAAGCACTCATTGACTTGTTGATATCGTATACACTTAAGTGTGTGTAGGTCTACACATCTATTGGTTTTGTTGAACTGCATATGTAGTTGTAAGCTAATGGAAGGGACAATTTGGAGACAGCGATTTTCATACATTTCTCTGAGCATATAATACATAAGTGTATATCAAACTACAGTAGTGTCGCGCAGAATCCACAGATGGCGTAAAAATATTTTTTTAAATATAAGAAACTCGGACAATTTTCGATCAGGTCATTTGTCCTGACGCGAGTTTAACATTTTTTACCCATCCCAAAAAGTGCACAACGCGGCTAAAGATTTTCACTTTAATAATAAAAGCGCGTTACACCTTCTTATGTCTCTTGTCGTCAAAATGTATGTGGATTTACCTACTATGAATCAAACGAGTCCAAACTCGATGGGGTTGCGTCGTTTCATTACAAAGTTCCTATGGCCACCTTTCAGCTCCATCATTCAGATCAGCTCCATGTCATCACAATACTGCATTGTCACGCGATATACATATGTGTGCAAAATTTCAGCTCAATCGGAAACCGGGAAGTGTGTCAAGATTTAATGACAAACATCGGGACAGGTGAAACTAAATAAAAGCTTGTAATAAAGGAGTGCTGCTACAAAAAATATTACTAATTGTTAGTGTATAATTTCAAATTTGGCGCCTTTATCTGTACGACATTCTCTCCTACAAAGGCGCGGCCATTTTCTTTACTCTAGTTTCTAACGATTGCTTTTGCTACACATGTCACGCGTAAACTCAATTAATAAAGTTATTTCGTGCTTTCACAGTGAATTACTAGTTTTATTCAACACAAATTTTATTTCAGTCACAAGATGTCCTGGTTCACTGAGTTAAAAGCATTGCTCATGACAACCTTTTAGGATTTTTGTCTTACCAAGATAAGTTGTGTTTCTTATTACCAAAGTTAAGGGGCTGGAACTTTTTGCATAAGAATTCCTTATTAAACAGGTAGGTAGCATACTTTGGCTGCCAGATATATCCGCACGTATACCATGAGTTTCGTATGATTTATCGAAACATACTTCATCGAAGATCGTTTCATCGATGTATATTCATCGAAGGTTTACTTTATCGATGGGTCGTTTCATCGAAAGGTCAGTGCTTCGAACGCTTATTACATTGATGGGTTTTTATATCGATGGTACACGTCATCGAATGGCTAATTCCACGAAAGTAGGTGGTAATTAACTGTATTGTTTCTATAAAATTAAAGTAGTAAATAAATGTACCAATTTCTTTTATATTTTTTTTATAAGTAGGCGTTGGTTTTTTTATTATTAAAACAAAAAAGTAGTTCTTTTAAATATTCTGATCAATAATGATCCATTACAATATTAATATATATGTAATGTATCAGGATGGTGATTGATACAATTTCTAGTATCTTTCAGATAAGGTAAACAATTGGCAATAATAAACTCCTTCAATAATTAAATTATTTGTAAAAAATAAAGACTTCATAAGACAGTCATATTTTTTTATATCTACCTTCAATTTTATACTTACCTGAGTTCTGTACATTTCTGCTCGTTTATAAACAGTTTTAATTAGAAATATGTCGACGTTAATAGAAACAGGAAAATGTAAACGCGGGAAAGACTTAATATTGTGTGATGGGTTTACATTTCCCTTAAATAAATAAGTGAACACTAAGTTTTCTTGGTGATGCACCCAAAAATATGATGACAAGATTTGTTCGAGCACAATAGTAAGAAAAATTATAGAACATTCACATGCACCGTCACCCGGTAAGATAGATGCAATAAAATTAACAAATAACATTAAACGGGATGCGTATACGTATATACGTATACGCATACGCTAATCGGACGAATGACAAAAATCGTTCTTGCACAAAGCAGTAGGTTTTCACCGTACAAAATTTCTTTGATGCCATCGCCACTTCGTCACAACCTTAATAAACCATAAAAAAACAGCATGAATTACATACTGCAGAGAAAATTAAAGGTAAGCCACTTTCGGTGGTCGATGGGTTATATGTGTTTGCATTACACTTGAGAAAAGTAAAGCTAGATCAAATTCTAGTGACAAGCAAAGGAATTTATTAAACGTTCCTACGAGCAAAGAATTCACTCGAAAGTTGTAATAAGGGATTCCACGAAAAGCAAACAATATTACATTCCGATGCACACGAACAAAGACAGAATCTGAAACAAAACAAGTGTACAAACTATGATGACGTAACATGCCAAACAAATATAACAAGATAAGTGGTAGAGGCGAGTGATAGTCGTCGATGGTATGACGATTTAATATACCTATCAAACGAATCGATTAACTTGTTAGTGGATTTAAAAATTGCGCATCAAGAACTAAAACCTAGGTGCAATGTATTGCACATTTTATGGTGAATTTGAGCTACAACCAGGAAACAACATATTGCGAATCATAGGGCGAGTCGAAAATTTTTTATATGTCCAACCATTCTTTTATGCAAAATAATGATACAGTCTACTTTTTGCAGCCTCTATATCAATAATTTTGTATGATAAAATATTAAAAGTGAAACCAAAACTCAAATATACTATCGAACCTAATGACTCGGCTACAAAAATACAACTTTCATAAAAACATAAAAAAGCTAAACCTTTACGACACAAATTTAAATTTCAAAAATATATGAAAGAAAGTGTAACACATTCTACTGATGTTGTTACTGGTCAATTAACGAATATAAATTGTAATGCCCAGCACTGAATGGCAAGCAATCTCGCTTCACATTATGCTTTATAAGAGTTTATTTATTAAATAGTACAACCACATCATAGATATTAAATACCTTTACAATATATGTTATTTAGTATTCGGTCTGATACGGTTCCTACATAACATTGGCTAGTTACAGTTAAGTGCTAAAGAAGAAAAAGCAAAATTAAAAAATTTGAAAATCCCCAAAAAACGGTTAAAACGTAATCGAAGAACGATAAAATAATTTAAAAACCCCTGATTTAAAAAGATTATGTAACGAAAGATAATAAACGTAAAACGCTTTTTATAATAGAGTTGATCTCTCGCGAAGTCGGTCATGTAAACAATGGAGTATCAGTTTTCATAGCACTTTTCTTTCCGTGCCTGTTTGTTTCTCGAAGATATACTTAGATGTGGTAATAGTAAATAACATATTCAACTACCTATGAATTTAATAAACAACCAAAGAATATCCGCCAGGGCTGCCATTAAATGAACTAAAGTTTTGCAGTTTTATAGTAACGTGTATATAATTATTGAAGATGTTTTACAACGACTTAATTTAACACAGGATATCTTCATTTTAGTTGAAATTTAAAATAGCAAATGGCAGCCCCGGATATTCTTTGGTTTTTTATTAAATTCATAGGTAGTTGAATATGTTATTTATTATTGCCACATCTTTCTTTGAAATTTAATTGTTTAGTATATAAAAAAAAATTGAGTGTCATTCAAGTTTTATTATGGTTTTGCATTATTTAATTCTGAAATGTATTGCATTCGCTGTTATCTGTCATTTCGTAAATCGAAATAACCCCGAAAATAAACGTAAAATTTTATACTTCCTTCAATCCGTGCCACACAGTTCCGTGTAGAGTCGTGAATAAGTAACAGAAGGCACCCATGAAACTTGTCCGTCATTGTGAGTTGTAATGGTAGCCCTACTAAAACATGCACACGACGAGGTACGAACGCATAATATGAAACTTTTACACGACCAACTGGCAAGTAAATATTGTATCTACATACATCGGTATGATTACACATTCCTATTTGAATTCGTTCACTTCACGTGAGATACCTTAATATTATTTCCTGAACAAGACTGCTTTTGGTGTATCTTTTTTAGGGAATAACTTTTCGGTTTTGAACAGGAATGGCTTAAACATTTACTATATTAGTTTTGCTGAATATTGAATGAAGATACAGTTTATTAGTAGATACTTACCTCACCCAAGCCGGCAGCAGGCCCGCAGAGGTAGATTTCGTGTTTTTTTAATTTTCTTGAAAATCTGCCTTCCAATCCCCCCCTTTGGGGGAATATCGCCCATTCACGAAATTAACCTTCATTTTTGCCCTGTTGATTTTTCGTCCAACTTTGAAAGCAATTGAAGCAGCAGCAACTTGAAAGCTATATATATATATATATATATACTTTTTAGCTGGCGGTTGTATCGGGGTTTAGGGATCATAACTACCTCCTGTGAAGAAAACTCGACAACTGGTACAAAACCAATAGGTAGGTAGACTTTCTTCGAAATTTACCTAATAGCCGTAGACAGAATACCTATGAAATTCAGCAGGTTCAAAATCTAATCCATATAGTTGTTGTTTTTAGAATGTTTGACAATTGCTCGATATGAATTTGTGATAAATTATTATCGAGGTTTGTCAACAAATCGGAAAACACATTAATTTTTATCTTCGGAAATCTCATTCGGCTGAGTCAAATAAATTTTGCTACTTTACATAATTCAACCTTGGTAATAGACTTAGGTACGCTTACAGGTTTCAATTTGCAAGTACCTACTACATTTTTGAAATTAAACATAAATTTCACAAAACATTACATAAATAATCAATTATAGTAAAGAGTAAGTTAAAAAAAACACGTTTTAATGGAGAACCGAATTAAGAAGTAACAGACCATCATTACTAAGGTCAATCTGTTGGACTCTTCAAAACGAATCATTTTAGCCCAAACTCGAAAGATTTCTGAAGTGTTCCAATATCCACCTTTATCATCATATCAGCTCCAAGATGCCAAATTATAGTATTGTAAAATACATATACCTACAAAGTTTAATTTCGATACGACAATTAGAAGTAGGTTAAAATTGGCTTTCAAGATTTGTTGAACTAGTTAGAAGTGAAGCTAATGAAAGCGTGTTAAAAAGAAATCGTAACAAAATCCAGTACAAGCCTAGTAATATATCAACTTTATCTATCCAATAAAGATATGTCCGTAAACAAATATCCGATACAGTAGCACCGACAGATTCTCCATTCTTTATGCCCGCAAGTTATAAACAACAGAGAATATGGATATTGAATTTTGTTTGAATAAGACAAGCCTCATTTCGTATTCGCAACACGTGTGTTCTAATAAAACTTTTGTAAGGGGATGAAATATTTTGTAAATATACATTAAATCGATGAAATTGCCCCAATACAACGATTCTGCAGTAGACGTGATATGTAGACAAGTATAGTAGTCGTTTAAGCGTATTAAGGCTGTTTTGGTTATTAAGACAGAATGCTACTTCAATGCTCTCAAGAGGTTATTTGCAGCGTTGATATATAGATATGCCTCATTATTAGAACGAATTCGTTACCGTGACAAACGACGTTGTCACACATGGCTTTTGTGTTGTAAAATAAATTTTATAGAGTGTAGGTAGTCATACATATCCAAATATATGAGGATAAGGTCCGTTTTGGAGCGGAGGTGAATAACTATGCTTATACTTACTGACTGACACACATAGATGGAGAGAAGAAATACCAATTTTCGAGTATGTGAGTAACAGGGAATACAGCAATTTGTGCATGTAGGTGAGTATTTAGACTATTCTTAACGCACAGCTAAATACGCCTCGAACTAGTTAGTTAGATAGGCACCATACGTAAGCGAGTGCGGACATACTAGTGTTTTTGGGGCAACGATTGGATATTTTATCTCTGCTATAGAACCTTTACTGCTGATCATACGACTCTGACACAATCCGTTATAAATTAATGTCTAGTTTCTACGTCATATTATGTATAGTACGTCAATTTGTATGAAAACCAAACTAGTTATAATGTCACTAGAGAAATTTAGTGTTTTTTCTGTGCTTTTAATTATCTCGGATTATCAATTAAATGCTTATTCGGCAAAAGAATATTCGGCGGATAAAACTATTTGTACAGTGATTAATTGGGTACTAAAACATCTCCTATTTCCTGTAAAATTGCTACTGAATCGGTCCGAATGTTGAAGCGTGATGCGCACATTAAAAATAAATTTCATTATCGACATTATTGTATTAAGAATTTGACAACACTAGCATTTTGCGAATTCTTACAAAATCGGTGGGGTTATTACGTCAGTATTTTTGACTTAATAGCCCCTTGTTAACATTTTGGCGGGTAATAACGTCACATTCAATAATGCAATAATATTTAAGCATAGAATTAAATAAATTAGCAGAAAAGAATCTACAATGTCTAATTTCACTACTTGCCTTGATTATTTAAAAAATGAAAAACGCACAAAAACCACTTGAAAAATTCATTTATTTGCGAAGCGTTTTTGTTTGCACACCTAAAGAAAATGGCGTCCTGTCAAAATTGCCTATAAATCAAATAGTTTACGAGTAACGGGTGCCATCTATGATTTATAGATTGAATCTGCTCTTTCTTTATGTACTCAGGATGTCACTACCGCTCAAGAGCGTATAGAAAGGGGAGTTATAGTAATTTGACTTAATTAGCCGCCGACGTGATTGCCCCGCTCTACCTTACATCACTTTTGTTTTAAACTGGTTTTTATTTTTGTTAACATAAATCAGGTTTTCATAGATGTACTGATATGCCACCGTCATTATGTTTATTTCTATAAATTTCTGCCTTAGTGAATCACGCTAGCCTAAGTTATAAATTGCTCGGATAGCTCTCTTCTGCAGCACGAAGACAGATTGAATATCGGCGGCGTTCTCCCACAGTAGAATGCCATACGCGATTATACTATGCAAATAACTAAAATAGACTAATCTGGCTGTCTCAATATAAGTCAGTTCACGGATTTTTCTAACGGCATATGCTGCAGAGCTGATTCTATTCGATAGTTTATCAATATGTAGGCCCAACTGAAGCTTAGAATCAAGTGTAATGCCTAAGAATTTCGTGGTATCCACCAGTTCTAACTTGTCTTCTTTAACCTTTATAGTTGTTTTCACCTGTTTCACGTTTGGAGTAGCGAACCGTATACATTTTGTCTTTTCTCCATTAAAAAGTAAGTTGTTAACGTTAAACCAGTGAACCACTTTGAATATAGAAGTGTTTACATCAAAGTTTGTTGTCATACGTTTTAGTCTAAACAAAAGTGAAGATAGATAGCAGATGACACATCTGCAAACAACACTATCTTGTAATTGTCCTTAACAAGATAAGGTAAGTCGTTAACATAAACTAAGAACAAAAATGGGCCGATAATAGAACTTTGCCGATCTCCCATTTTTACCACAGACCCTGAAGAGTGCTTGCCATTAATACCGACTTTTTTAATCCTATTACTTAGATAAGAAGTAAGAAGATCCAACGCCGTGTTTTTGTTGCCGTAGTGATGTGATTTTCTGATCAAAGTTTCATGAGTAACACAATCAAAAGCCTTGGATAAATCGCAAAAGAGTCGATCACACTTAAAATTCAGTCTTTAAAAATGATTAGATCGCGCACTTTAAATGATGTAACATTAATATAGGTGTGGTTACCTATAAAAGGTATTTTCAAAATTCCTTGATAATAAGAGTATGAACAGAAAGATGAAACAAAATAGATTTAATGAAAGAGTAAAACCTTTAGTGG